>OZ005652.1:142282485-142882485 GCA_963930645.1 Salticus scenicus | reverse complement strand
AGTGATTTTTCTGAATCCTGGAGTATAAACAGTTTTTCGATACGATAATTAGATTTTATAAAATTAACTAAAGTATGAAACTTAGATGGCAACACTTCATTTCAATCTTTTCATAATTTGTAGTGAAAATCACGCGAATACAAAAGTCTTTAACTTAAAAATTTATTTTTATATTTTATTTTATCATTCAAAGCATTTTAGTGAAAGAATATTTATGGCGCATGCGCAGGCGTTTTTTACACACAATTTAAACACTAATCATAATTTTGAAAATTTCTTTAGATATAATTTCAAGTTGGGTGAAGACCTAAGTTTCTGCCAAGCGCCGTTGAATTCCGTCCAGCCGTTCTCGAGTGATGCCCGGACAAACGTGTTTTAGTCTTTTACCCCCTAGGGGGGGAACGGGGGGGGGAATTTCTGAAAAGTTGATAGATATAATTTTAAGTTGGGTGAAGACCTAAATTCCTGCCAAGCGTCGTTGAATTCCGTCCAGCCGTTCTCAAGTGATGCCCGGACAAAAAAAGCGACATTCGGACACGATGACACACACACAGACACACACACACACACACACACACAGGCAAAATTTTCTGAAGTCATTTTCGGCTTTCATGGGGTGTAAAACGTGAAGATATCGCAAAATTTTTTGATTCCGACAAATTTACAGACAAAAGTCTGATTTTATTAATATAGATATACAGGTTGCATAGGAAAGTCCCTTTAACCTGAAAATACTTGCGAACGGAGAGTGCTACAGCCAGGCAAGTGAGGTAACGGTATAGTAAAATGAGTATGCCCGACCTAATGCAAACGACAGCAGCTCCCCTAGTGGCAAAATTTGGAAGTTAACAATTGCAAATCGAAAAGGAAAAGAGATAGAGCAAAATTTCCAATTAGAAAGTTTTAGAGCATCAATTAATTAGTACGAAACGATATTTGGTTTACACGGATAAGATAAATTGGCACCTGTATACTCAAAAATGTCCGTAATCTATGCGCGACTGTTCTATTCTACAGATTCAAATTTCGGAAATGTAGCAGTGTGAAAATGCAGTTTGTGACTTTGTACTGTACTGTAATGTCTGAAAACTTTAATTTCCAATGCATTTAAAATTTTAGTTTTAAAGGTGTTGGCTCTCGCTTGATACAAAAAACATAATCTCATAGCATAAAATTATTGATGGCAGACGATAATTTTATTCCTAATGTGCGAGCACTTTCATTTTAAAAAATTTATTTTCTGTGTTGTGGCAATTTCAATCGTTGCCTAGCGACGGGTAGAAAATATGTGTTCTTTTTTTAAAGTGACAAAACAAATGGAATTTTGAATGATCCTAAATGAATGAGATCCTACAAAAGATACATTTCTTAAAAATAAACGTTTGGATTTAGAATTTTGGAGCTGTGTGAGAATGTCAAGCTTCACTAACTTTCAATATTGCGAGATGGTGCTTATTTATGGCGAATGTCAACGAAACGCAACGCATGCTGCACGGGAGTATGCCGTTCGTTTTCCAGGTGGGCCACCTCCAAGTGCAGTTACCATCGCAAATGTAGTGCGACGTCTCATGGAGACAGGAAGCACTAAAAGTCGTCCGCGTTCTGGCAGACCAGTGAGTGCAGGTATGCGTATACCGCCAGAGAGTATTTTGGCATATGCACTAGCCCATCCACACAGCAGTACAAGAGAAATCAGCATGGCTTGTGGCTTAACACGGGCCCGAGTATGGCAAATACTGCTTAGTCATCATGCACATCCCTATCATGTCACTCTGCAGCAAGAACTGTTGCCACGGGATAATGAGCGTCGAGTTCATTGGTGCAACTCGGCATTAAATAATGTTGAAGATAAATCAGATTTTTTGTCCAACAACGTTTGGTCGGACGAGGCACTGTTTCAGCGTACCGGAGTACTAAACCAACGTAATGCCCGCTACTGGGCGCTGGAAAAGCCCTCGTGGGGACTATCTACAAAACACCAAGTGCGCTGGTCCATTAATGTGTGGGGCGGTGTCTGGAAGGATCGCTTACTGGGACCTGTGTTCTACGAAGGCACATTAAACGGACAGAGGTACCTCCAACTATTACAGGATATCATACCCGACTTTTTGGATGAAATTCCCCTGTCCGCATTACGGGACATGTGGTTCCAACATGACGCTGCTCCTGCACACCAGCCAGCTGGAGTACGAAGCTTTCTGAAAGATTGCTTTGGACAACAAATTATTGGGTATGGTAGTAGTATTGAATGGCCTCCACGATCGCCGGACCTGACCCCGATGGATATCTTCCAGTGGAGTTACATAAAAGATTAGGTTTATGCAACTCCACATACAAGTCTGCTGGATCTACGTCATCGTATTACAGATGCTTTCAATAGTGTAACACCTTCCATGCTGAGAAATGTGCATGCAGAATTACTCACACGAATACAAATGTGTATTGTGAGCAATGGCGAACTTTTCGAACATTCTCAACATTAACTTTTTATCACTATGAGACTTAGAGTTTAGTTTACCTATTTTGTTTTTGTGTGTGATGTTATCAAAATGTATTGATGTAAGTACATAGTATTTATTCATTAAATTCTGCATATTTCTTTTTTCCTCTGGCTATTCCTATCAAATATTTACATAAAATGGAGTGCATCGATTTTGGATATTTTTAGGGTATATAGGCGCCAATTTATCTTATCCGTGTAAACCAAATATCATTTCGTACTAATTAATTGATGCTCTAAAACTTTCTATTTGGAAATTTTGCTCTATATCTTTTCGTTTTCGATTTGCAATGGCTAACTTCCAAATTTCGCCACTAAGGGCGCTGCTGTCGTTTGCATTAGGTCGGGCATAGTCGCTTTACTATACCGTTACCTCACTTGCGTGGCTGTAGCACTCTCCTTTCGCAAGTATTTTCAGGTTAAAGGCACTTTCCTATGCACCCTGTATATATGAAAAATGTGGATGTGGGATTCAATAATTTTGTTGCTGACTGTATATGATTACGAAACAAGCAAACTTGTTTGAACAGGACCTTAAAGCACATTATTACACAAAAATAACTTTGAATGGCAACAAGAAAAGATAAGAAAATACGTGAGATTATAGATTTATAATTTCATAAGAAAAATAATCTAAAATATTATTTTATAAGACGGCTGGCTATAATAAGTTTTCTCCTTTATAATAACATAATTTTTTTTTAACTGGGCTAAATATTTCATACTTATTAATTAATAAATTATGTTTCATAAACTAATCTAGATTTAATTTATTGTGAAATTAGGACATCTAGAACAATCATTATAAACATTAATTCATTGTTTAAAACATTTGACTTCTGTACTTGTGTAAAAAGAATTTGTTAGATAATAAATATAATGAATGGTGTAAAGTATGCAAATTTTGCCCAAAACTTTTTTAAAAGCATGTGTATAATCTTTGTTCAGAAATTTCATATGTTTAGGGTATAAATGAACAATATATATGAGGAAAAGTATGTTTTTCTTAGAAAAGGTATTTCTTCATTGTAAAAATACGCATTAAATTTATAGCAATTAACAAGTATGTTTATCGGTAAATAATAACAAATTTCAATTTTATTAGTAACCATAATTTACGGGTAATATTGGACATAATTAAGCATAAATTATTGAACACCTACATTTAACTTACTTTTTATGGCGTGAGACAAGAAGATTATGAATCATTATGAACTTAATTTGCGATGAAATTTGTTCAACGCAACAAATTAAAAGTTAATTGTATACTTCGAAGCTATAATTTAAGAAAATTCGAAACTCAAATAAAACAAAATAAATTAAAATATTTCGAATTTATTTTCTGAAAAAAGTTACATATAATGCATATATGCAATACAAAATTTGTATAATTACCCACCAATAATTTAAAAAAACATACTTTTTTACCGAAAAACATATTTACAGACAACACAATATTTTAAAATAACAGACCTTTTCATTTATTCAAATGTGTTAAATATTAAAAACGAAATTAACTTAATTGCAATTTCCTATACATTGAAAGATTTAGTTTAATTTAGGGCATACGCTGTAATGTAAAATGTTTTTCCAAAATTACTCATGTTTATGCATCTAATAAATTATTTACTAGTTCTTCATTACAACAGTGTACTAAGTGTATACATTCCATTAAAGTTTCAAAAAATGCATTTTCGCTCTTTTATAAAATGCGAAACGTAAACGCTCTAGTGCACTTCAACTGAAAATATTAAAAGTATTGGAAAAGTTAATTAAATTCTCTTTTTCACCTTTTTCTATAATACCGCCATAAATAAATAGCTGTTTTATTATGAAGGTTCAAGGGAAATGTTAGTTTATTTATCCATATATTGGTTGCAGGAATTCATATTGAAATCATATACAAATAATTTTAAAAAAATGTAAAATATGAGCATACGAGTAAATACTATATATATTCTGTACTTATGCTGCTTTGATCTTTCAAAGTATATGCACAGTATTTTTATGGTGCATTAAACATTGTTAATCATTAACCTTTGCTTTAAATTCTAATTATGTTAAAAAATAATGAAAATAGAGAAAATACATCTGTATCATACGAAAGCCTGTTTTTTTTTTTTTTTTTTTTTTTTTACGATTCTAATGATGTAAATCAAAACAATATTTAGATAAGGATATTTAATATTTTTCAACATAAAATAAATAAAGAAAAAAGAAAAAGAAAGAAAAAGAAAAAACTCCAAAATTTTTATTTTTTCGACTCACATTCTCTCATCTCTTTCTGAATCGTCCTCTACAAGAAACTACACATTCAAAAATTTTAACAAAATTTATTGTCATAAAATTCGTTTAATTCTCTATCAAACAGTATAAATATTTTAATAAAATATGAATCAGCAAGTAATATTTTTTTTAACTTTACGGAGCATCGACCTTTTGACTTAACACAAAATAACTCACTTAACACATAAAATTTTCAAGAAAAATTACTATTATTTTTTTCTAATTTAGACCTCAATGAGGTGAACAGACCTTTAAATAATTCAAAATCGATTGCAAAAATTTCGAGAGATATGAATTATTTGCAATATTAATATTTGTAATCGAATGACACGTGTCGGATTTCATATTTTAAATCCAAGAGCAGAAAAGTGTACATATAGGTTTTTGAAATCATGAAGGAATATTTTTCATCATTAAGGTGTCACATGACACAGGACTTGAAAATCATTGCAACTTTCAAGCTTTTTCAAAATTAATGGAATTAGATAGAAAATTATAATCAGCCAGGAAGATGCAAGGCAGGTCTACTGTTCAGTTTTCATTAAAACAGGTCAATAAATAAAAAAGTTACAAATTTCTTAGAAGTTAAAATTTATTGTGACTCCGTGGTGATTACGAAACTGATACACGATCTAAAATTAATTTTTATGTTTTAATTTTCAGCCTTTTAAATTCAGCTAATAAAATTCAGTAAAATCAGTAAATTCAGTAAATTCAGTAAAATATTCGGGGATGAGACGAGGGGTGAGAATGGTCGAAACTATAGAAATAACTTTAAATTATTCAAAATTTGTACTTATAAGTTTTTGGTACGGAGGCAAAGATTCAATTTGAAAGAGTAAAATTATTTTTCAATTGCTGATATTTTCAAAAGTGTAAAATCATTAAGGGGGAATTTGGAATCGATGTAGGATAAATTCCCACGTATAAATTTTATATTTGGGGATCTATTACTTGGGAAAATGAAAAAAAGAAAAAAAAAAAAAAAAGAGGGATAGAGCTTAAGATTTTTTTTTTTTGGGTGTGTGTGTGTGTGTGTGTGTGTGTTAGAAATCAATTGGAGATATTTTCGAATGTGTAAATTACAAGGGGGGGGGATTATTTGGTGGTTGATGGGACACAAATTTTTGAAATAGAGAAGAGATAAAGCCTTGGAAAGTGGTATAATTACGTTTTTTGGGAAAGGGATTGATGGTGGATACGTTCGAATGCGTAAAATGTTTAGGAGAAATTGGTTGGGGCAGACTGGAGAGTGGATTTTTTTTTTTTTTTTTTTTTTTTTTTTTTTTTTTTTAATATACAGCTAGTGAATAAAAAATTCGTATTTGTAGGTTTTGGGTTGGGAGTAATTAATTGGACATATTTTCGAATGTATAAAATTATTAAGGGGAGAGGGTTTATTTGGGAGGGAAAGATGGGAGATCAAAATTTTAAAAGAGAGATAGTGCCTTGAAAATTGGAAAATTACCTTTTGGGGAATGACGAATCGATTACAAATACTTTCAAAAATATAAAAATATTTAGAGCGGGGATAGGAATCGATTGTAGATATTTTCGAAAAAGTAAAATTATCACCTAGTTGTGCATTAGAAATAGATATAGGGTATTTTATATTGTCCTAAATGAACTTAAAAATGCAGTATTGAAACGTATAGACATTAGAAAAAATAGTTACAATTATTGTTTATTACTTTTTATTTATTTATTTATTTATTTATCTTAACAAGCAATTATACCAAAAAATTCTTCGCCAAATAATGACAAAAACTATTACAATTACAATTCCTATTACAATTACAAGTTTGAAATATTTTATTTCATTACATCTATTCAGTGATAATTTTCTTTTGTTTCTTATTCTACAAGTTAGATATTAAAGTTATAGTAAAATGGTTATTTCAGATAAATGATCTTTAATGAAACGCTGTAAATAATCAGCTATTTGTTTAATATATTTATTGTCACAATAATAAATAAATGCGCTATTTTTTTTCTTTTACTTCTTTACAACGAAAATTTATGCTACAGTAAAAATATTAAATAGTTACTATTTTATTCTATTGTGAAATGGGCTAATATATTAACAAACAATAACATTTTAAAAACAAATAATATACAGATAATGATGTTTGTGTACATATAAAGGGAATAGGTATTCAATAAAAAATTTGAAAGTTCGGGCTTTAAAAGGATCACAGAATTAACGTATTACACAACTAGCGTTACTCAATATAGGCAGAAATTTACGAAATTATTTCGAACAGGAATATAACAAAAAAAATTTTAAAATATTTCTTTTTCATGAAAGAGTTTAACTGAAAATGAATAACACGATAGTGAAAATATTCTAAATATTTTAATGGCATTATATGAGATAGTCGCTCTTTTTTTTTACTCCTATAATATAACCTAACATTGCTACAAAGTAAATTATGTGAGAAAATATAGATACAAATTAACTAAAGAAAACTAAATTAAATTACTATAATTTTTAGGGAAATATTTTAAAACATTTAGATAGTATATCGTATACAGTATTCCATAAATTTTGTTTAAAATAAATATATAGCATTCTACAAATGTGCGTACATATTAAGCATTAACCAACTAACTATAAGGAAGATATTTGGAAATTTTAGTGTTAATACTGTGCATTAAGAATTAATTTTCTCTTAAATAATAATTTACCCTACTATATTAAAAAAAAAATTATTTCCTTTGAAAATTCCGTTATGCTAATTCTTTTTCAGTTCGCCGGCATCTAATATCTTTTCAAAATATATAAAAATAATTTGAATATATTCTATTATTATGGTTGAATAAGATTTAAAAGGAACATTAGGAAAATTATGTGTGTTCTTTATTCCGATTCTGCCTAACACTAAAAACATTTCCTTCTTTTTTCATGGATTAAATAAATGTATTATTTAATTGCTTTTGTTTCACGAATACGATATATTTATCATCAATTACATATTTCTTTTGTACGTCATATAATCTCATTTCATTAACGTATCGGCCATTATTTAAATTCACTTGTATAAAAATAATGTAAAAGAGTTACAGTTTACTTACTCATAACAGTACAATTCAATTATGTTTTATTCTAAAATAAGTTAAAAAGATGCTAATTACGTAAAAGTTGTTTTATATTATAGAAGTAATGTCTATGCAATAGTTCTTGGGTTTTTTTTTTTTTTTTTTTTTTTTTTTTTTAATAAAGGAATAACATCATACAATCTCTTTTATGCATAAATGAAACAAAAACATTATAATTACGCGTTACGAATAAATGACGGAATATTGTTATAAATAACATACAAACGCAATCTTACATTTCAAACTAAAGTATGATCAGGAATTATATATTTATTTTTATAGATAAATGCTTAGTGCATTCATGTCCAAAAATAAAATATCAAAGACATTTTTGCGACGAACTCAAGAACAAGTAAACCAAATCATATAGAATTTTATACAAATATACATTAACATATAACAAAAATTTAATAACAGAAATAAATGGGTCTCACAGAAAAGTAGTCAAACAAAGATACAGCAAAATGGCACTTCTTTATGAAGTCTCGAAATCTTAATCTCTCCTTAAGCCAGTTTTTATGTCCAGGAAAGTTCTCGGAAAAATATGGCGAACTGCATTATCTTTGCTAAGAACAAATCAGATATGTTAGGTTTTTACTTCTGGAGATCTAGCTGGACAATATATCCTCTAATATATCTTTGGCTTCATTTTGGCTTTCATTTGGAATAACTTTGGCTTTTAAGTTCTCCTCGACAAGTCTATATTTGTGAGTAAGAGACTTTTTTATCTATAAAAAATGAACTTTTGAACGACAGAGCCTCTGAATAACCTTTCATAGGCTAAGATATAATTTCTCTATGTCAAAACAGTCAGGATGCCAATCTGAAAGACCTGCAACTCAAGGCGGCTGTTCAAAATCACGCCAGCTTAGATCTTACCACTACTACCATAGAAGTCGTGAGATTCCATTATGTTTGGGATATGATGTTGGGACTCTGGTCCTTACCATGTGTGAACAAGTCTAGACTCATTGTTCTCTAAATCGGAATTTACCAGTAAAGAGAAAGCTGGCCACTTTATTCTTTGTCCAAAGTTGACGTTACCTGCATTACTTCAGAAGGGCTCTTCTGTAACATGCAGTATATGGGATGCAAGGCATAGGCCTCCTGGAGAAAAGATATGTCTCACTAAAACACATGTAAGAACGTTTTCCTTTAAATTATGATATCTGTGTCAGAGGGAAATTCATTTTCAAGGTGAGTAGTTGTCATCCCGCCTTTGCACCCTTGCAGTACCAGCGAAATAGTGGTCACACTGGAATGTGGTGGCTTTTTAGCGACATGTAACTAGTCTTCTGGATATTGTTTATGTCTCCTGAAACTGGTTCCATAACCTGAAAACCAGATTTTGTATAACACTGAGCAACTTGCTACTTTCGCGTAGGATTAACCAGCTTCCAATCTTCCATCTGTTATCGGTCGTAATCCATAATACAGTTGCACATTTTCATAAAAATATAATATTAATCATACAAAAAAAAACACAAAATTAAACTACACTAAGTAGTATTTTAAGTACATGCGTTTTATTGTCCTTCTTTTTTAAATGTAGCAGAGGTATAGATTTTAACTAAAGAAACAAAAAACTTGTGTTTTGTTTGGTATGTGTACCAAATTTTATTCAAAGCATTTCAGTTTTTGTTGAAATATCTAGCAAAATGTGTTTGTAACTTTATTATTACACATGACTATAATGTCATATACTATGTAAGTATTAAATTTTTTTACGTCGCTTTGCCCTAAGTCCACTATTATGTAAATAATAGTTACTTCTTTTGCATTCTTCTAACCAATTACCAACATACCTAAGAAATATTTTCATAGTCCATGAATTATATCACAATTATATCAAAAAGTTTATTATTTACAAAAAATGTTAATTACTAAAAATGCATTTTTTGAAATGCAAAAATGAATACCTTAAGTGATATATAGATAAACTAAAACTTAAGAAATTAGCATTAGGATAGTCAGTTGAACTTATGCATAGGATAATCTAAATAGAAAAATGGAATTGCTCAGAAAAAAATTCAATATTATTTAAATCATTTTATTAAAACTTTTTTTTTTTCAAATTTCGAAACCTATAAGATTGCAACTACACTGTAAAAAAAAAACCTATTACCAGCTGCAATCTGTGATTTATTTTATCCAATCACAGAGAATTTTTTGAAAGAAATTCTCCGTGATTGGATAAATTAAATCACAGATTGCAGCTGGCAATAGTTGTTTTTTTTTACAGTGTAGGAGAAAAGAAAAAGAACATATCCCAACCGAAATTACAATAGAATTAAAACATAAGTGACGTGCGTTCAAGCATTTTATTGCAATAGTAAAATTTAACTGCATGAAATTTAACTCATATGCGTTTCCTAAACGTTTCATATCACACATTTTCATTTTGAATAAAATAAATCCTGTTGACAATTGCCATATTTTAATTCATATAAAATATCTAACTTATTTATAATAGTTTAAATGTTACTTTAATCAAATCTGCAAATTTTAAAAGAGATAATGATATTCAGAATAAAGAAATTTTTGATAACATAAAACATTTCTATGGACTTGTGGGTTTTTAATAATCTGGTGTTGATTGTAATCATGTTCTATACAGTTATTTCTAAACATATAATATTATTTTCGAATGCATTCTCTCTAAATGAAACAACAAATTAAATTAGTATTAGTGTACAAATATTGTAAAAGTAACATCTCTCTCTCTCTCTCTCTTTGTCTCTCCCTAATCTCTATATATTTAAAAAAAGTTACTGTCACTGGCGTCAATTTTTTTTTTGTCTGCGACATCATCTTCTAGAGGAGGGCATGGTCCTTCGTGTCATGAGAGGTATCAATGTGTTCCGAAAACTCTAAGAAACACATTTCAGCTGCTTAGAAATTTCTATCTCTTTAATTAAAGAAGTTATCAACTAAAAACGACAAGTTTATGAAGGTACTATATTTGCCATTTTGAAAAAAAATTCTCCCAGTGACGTTGTTTTTCTGTCATGAAGTCATTTACAAGGGAAAATTAAATATGTTCCATGGTTGTATGTAGGTAGGTAAGTAGGTAGGCAGGTAGGTTGGATTTAACGTCGCACCAGTACTGCGCTATGGGTAATTGGCGACAGTCTGGGACGCAACCCTAGAGATGTTCCGGAGGCATACCATCACAATTTTGATCCTTCACGGAGGGGATGATCCCCCCGCTTTAGTGATCCCCACAGGTATAGTGTGGATGGGAGCATGGAGGACTTTGCGGACGCGACAGATTTTATGTCCACGAGCTACCATTAGTGTACATGACGGTCTTTGACCGGCTCAAGTATCGAATCAGCAATCTTCCAATTTCGTGCTCGGCACTTTACCGACTAGGGTATCGCGGTCCGAAACCATAGATGTAAAAAGAAGAAAATAAATATCAACTTTTTTTTCTCTACTTTAAAAAAAAATAATTTTCTTACACGGGAAAATTAAAATATGATCCCTGGTTGTAGGTAAGTATTTAATTAGGTAGGTTTTGTTTGACGTCGCACCATTACTGCGCTATGGATAATTGGCGACGGACTAGGACGCACCCCTACGGATGTTCCAGAAACATGCCACCACAGTTTTGGTCCTACACAAAGGGGATGTATCCTCCGCTTCGGCGACCCCCAGAGGTATAATTTTTATGGGAACATGGAGGATATTGCGGCCACGACATATTTTACATGCACCAGCCACCATTTGTGTACACGACGGTCTTTGGCCGGCTCGAGAACCGAAACCGCAATCTTTTAATTACGAAGGATACCGTAGTTTGGATCTAAGGATGTAAAAATAAATAAAAAGGGTAATATATTAAAGCTGTAATGCAAAATGGTCTAGATATTATGAATTTCTTTCTATTAAAAAAATATATAAATATTATGTATTTGAATTTGACATTGAATATGAGGATTTCCATAATACTTTTCTGCGTTTGTCTTGTAATATGCACTATTAATATTCCTTTTCAGTGAAAGGAAGCAGCGAATAGGCGGGCAGAGCTCTGCATATGTTAATAAGTAAAGTGAGTCGGGGGTTGGTGAGCGGAGCGAGCAGGGGGCAGAGCCCCCTAGTGGTTTAAGATAATGTATCAGAAACTGTTTTTATGGCATATTAGATGTCACTATGTACATTTTTGCCATTTTCAGAAATGTTTTCAAAGGCCTAGCAGCTTTGAATTGTAAATATAGCAGTAAAATATTAATATAATTTTATTTACGAAAATAAAAAAAATACAATGTGTAAATTTTAACAGGATTTTAACAGATGTTAGGATTTTCCCAGTTACTTCATGAATTTTTAGTCCTACGCCAACTTAATAATTCCTACTCTATAATTAAAAGGATTCTAAAATTAAAAATACACTATAATTAAAATGACAAAGTTACTATTACTTAAAACAGCTATTCCTTCAAATTATCCATATTAATACAAATATACAATTTATTTCCATTTTTTTTTTTTTTTTTTTCAAATGAAATATGTTTATAATTTCAAAAAATTAATTCATGAACATTAATGAAATCTTTTTTATCTGAAAAACATTCATCTGAATTTTATCATGAATTATATAATTTCATAATAAAAGAATCACAGTCCGTCATTCAATTTACGTATGTGTTCTGTATTAGCAGTTAAAGTATCATCAAATTGTAGACATCCATGGGAGAGATAATGCATGCCTAATATTTAAAAAAGAAAAAAAAAAAAAAAAAAAAAAAACTTTACATTTTTATACAAAATATAGTGTAATAGAAATATTTGAAATATTTTATAGGCTGTAATACACACACACACACACACACACACATATATATATATATATATATATATATATATAGATAGATAGATAGATAGATAGATAGATCTAAACTATTTTAACACCTGTTGAAACTTACAAGTTTTAAAAGTAGTTTTTATTCCAAATATTGTAAATATAATTATAATAAATTTCTGCTGGCATTTACGCGTTTAAAGCTACTTGATACCTATAAACGAATGGATGAAAAGTTAATTTTATTATGTAAAATTTGTATTATTTAAACTCTTAAATTTTATTCTATAATACTTTAAAGATTCATACAAAAAAAAAAAAAAGTTTTAGCTGTACATTCATATATGTACATATTTTTAATCATGCATCATATTTGTCATTATTAACCTAATTATTTTTTTCCCCTTTTTAAAAATGAGTTAAAATGTTTTATAGTAATATTTCATTTATTTTTAAGGTTTGTTTCATTTTTGTTTCTTTCTATTTTTGTATTTTTATATTCATCAAGTATAAATATATATTTGATTGTAGGTATTATATTTATTTCAGGCACAAGGTTTATTAATTATAAAGCCTATATATTGCACTAGGGTCCTAGGCCAGCTGGGAATAACCTCCGTGGTTTGTTTTAGAGTTCTTAGCCCGTTTTTACGCAAGTTTCGAAGATAACTACAGAAAACCCTGAATGTCAAAACCAAAAATCATAAACTGGGATCGAACTAGCACGTCACATGTAAGAGATTTGAGAGCAGGACTTCTCCATCACACATGGAGCTAACTTTTCCGATTGACATCCTTTTTTAAATTGAGTTGGACATATGAAACTACGAACCAATGTCCAATTCGATGTACTATGCCCAATCCGATGTACGATGTAATTACTATAAAGAGATTTATTGAAAAATTCTAAATATAAAGTACTCCTGCTCAAAAGTTTAGCAAGATTTTGAACGATAAGCTTACCTCTCGATGGAAACTTATCTCTCGATGGAATGTTTTCAAAAATTAGATACTTAAAGAGGTGGGTCTTTCTCATGTTTTTTTTTTTTAGTGAAGATTGGTTTCAAACAACATTTAGGGGGCCGATAGCAAATTGAATTAAATCAACAATGTTTGTGTTTACCCTATATCGTTATGGGAACGAAATGATCTTTAACTTTAGGATATGTTAATATAAACCCTGTACAATTTATGGATGAATTTGTGATAGTAGTATGTTAAATAACTGAGATTTAACCATTTATTTTAAAACTAAAAAAAAATAAAAAATAAAAAATAAAAAATATCAGAAGGTTTTTTATTTATAATATACAGAGTTTTAAACGAAAATTATTCCCACTTTCAGATAAATAGAAAAAAAAAATAAAACAAAATACTGGAATCGGAATATCTTACGAAGTTTGACCATTTTTATGAAAAACGTTTTCACAGCGCATGCGCGAAAAGTAGAAAAAATTTAAGCTAGATGAATTGGGCATCTTTTGCCAAACACTCATTTGAGTAGAGTAAAAACTAAACAAATTGCTGGCAAAATAACGAGCTAGATTTTAGATATTTTCAAGTATTGAAACTTAATAAGGAGTTTTTCACATGCTGCGTAATTAATTTGAACATGCAATTACTTTAAACACTTTGCAAAAGCTCTTTTTTGCAAAAGTGTTCTTGTGATCCCAGAAAAAATATGTTAGAATTACAAGCCTATAAGGAGTTTTTCACAAAAGAAAGTACTTTTTGATTGTGGTTGAAATAACTGGATCTGCAAATTAGTTACGCGGCGTGTGAAAAACCCGCTTATGAAATATTATCTCTGGAAAATATCTAAATTCTACTACGTCCTTTTGTCGAAAATTTGCTTAATGTTTACTCTATTCAAATGAGCTTTTGACAAAAGGTGCCCAATAAAACTAGCTTTCAACCTATGTAACATTTTTTTTTATATCTTTCGCGCAGTGAAAACGTTTTTCATAAAAATCCTCATATTTCATGAGACCTTTAAGATATTTGTATTCCGATTGCAATATATTGCTTCAAAAGTGTTCCTTCAATTTATCTGAAAGTTGGGATAATTTTCGTTTAAAACTCTGTGTATTATAAATAAGAAATATGCTTTTTTTTTTTTTAGTTTAAAAATAAATACTTATATATACGTTATTTAACATGCTATCGTCACACAAATTCATCCACAAATTGCACTGGGTCTATGACAACATATTCTAAAGTTACAGACCACTTCGTTCATTTAATGATACAGAGCGATCAAAAAGATTATTGATTTTGATCAATTTGTTACTGGCCCCATAAATGTTGTCTTAAATCAATCTTTACTAAAAAATCTGAAGAAGATCGAATTCATTAAATACCCAGTGTTTCAAAACATTTCATCGATAAATAATTTTTTTAATTGAAAAAACGGATTGTTTGCAAATATTGCTATATTTTTGAGCTGGAGTGCTATATCATAAATCTTCTCAATAAATAAATACATTTGATTTGGTAAATAGGAAGTATATTATATCCAATATCCGTTTGTTTTAATCTACATTTCTTTTTAAATCATGCTCAATAAAACAAATGATTTTTTTTTCTTAAGAAATCGGCATTACTGCGGTCGTCTTTCAAATATTCCGCTGATATATCACTATCTACAATACATTTTAATATTCATCAATCACATTATTATTTTTTTTCTCAGTTTATTTTTATCGAAAAAAATGTACATCAGACATTTTTCTAATATCTATCATTTCCTGTTAAAAATTGAACTAAATCATACAGTTCGAACTACGTTATTTTATTTTTTGGCATTTAAAGCAAACAGTCAGTGAGAATATATTAATCTTAGAGTAAAAGTATCACATAATTTAACAAGCTTATAATAGTATACTTAAGAAATTAGATTAATAAATGCTACCGAAAAAAATATTTCAATTTTTCCGTTTTTTTTTCTTAAGAAGCGTTACTTATTATTTACTATGTATTAAGTAATAAGCAGAAATTTAACCTAATTACATTTATTATTAGATTTATTTTATAATAAATTGTTGAAAATTTTATTAAAAAAAAAAAAAAAAAAAAAAAAAAAAAAAAAACTAACAAAAGACTACTCTTTTAAGTTTTTATGTAATTTTAATAAAGTTAATTATGATTTTAGAGGAATATTCGTATATTGCATACAAAAGAAATAAACATCCAGACCCTTTAAAGATCCCCTACAAAAGATAATTTAATTTCGTCAAAAGAATTTTCGAATACCTCTGCTATCCAAAAGGATTTAAATTGAAAGGTTTTCTCTCAAAAGGGAGTTAGACATAAAGATTGTTTAATATCAAGATAAGTACTTAAAGTAGTACTTTCATTTTTGAATGTACATCATGAAACCTTTATTAAAAAATTAGCATAAAACTAATTATAGGAGTAAATTCAAAGTAAGCGTAATTTGCATACTTATATTTGATATAAAATTAAATGTTGTAAATTGATTTTTTAAAATGAACTGTTTCTTTAACAATAATATGATTAAGCATAGTATATTTCATTCTAATAAAATATTTTAAAAAATAGTATTTTACGATAAACAGATCAGATAAAAATAAACCATTATTTATTCTAATATAATAAAATATTCTGAATTCTATAGTGAAATTATATGAAAATACCACATTGATTTTACCCATATAGTGTAACGAAATACTGCTGTTATATAAATTATAGAACACAAGATAAATACTTATAACGTATATCGAGAAAATTATACTTAAAAAAATATTTTTAAGAAAATTAAAATAAAAAACATTATACAATACTTCGTAAATCCTATATGTTATTTCGTTATTCTCTTTGATAAATATATAGCATTCTGCAAAATGCAATACAAATTACTCATTAAACAGCTAACGGTAAGTAAGTAATTTGCGAATTCAGTGCTAATACCGTGCAACAGTCACGAATTCTTTACTCTTAAAGAAAAAAAAATCGCACAATTTTTAAGCTTTTTTTTTTTTTACAAATTAGGCTATGCTTTTTTTTTTTTTTTTTTTTTACAAATTAGGTTATGCCGTTTTTTTTTTTTTTTTTTCTTAATTCGCTGGTAATTAACATCCTTCTAAGATGCATAATAAGGTACGTTTAGCAATATTACAATTTGTATTTATTCTGTTACAGATGAATGAGATGAATGAGATTTAAAAGAAGCTTTTGAATAATGATTCGTGTTCGTTAATTTTGTTTCTGATTAACACTAAGAACACTTCTTTTAATACACTGATAAAATGTATTGTTTACTTGCTTTTGTTTTAGAATAATATATATCCATTTGAATTCCATATTTCTTTTGTTTGGAACAAAAGTGCATTCCATTAAAATATCAGCAATCTTATGTTCACTTATGTATAAATGATGTAAAAGAACTCCTTTATACATACTTACAACAATTCAATTCAATTAAGGTTTAATGTAAGAGAAAAAAAAATGTTCAAAGTGGTATAAATTGAATAAAATTAGTTGTTTTATAACGTGGATGTAAATCTATGCTACAATTATTATACTTATTTTTGTTTATATGTATATTTACTACATGGTCTTACTGTCAATGGTTACTAAATTATGACGTATTTTTACTTTAATCATATTTTCAATTAATAATTGAATTTTTTATATTGTCATTTGAGATATTTCTCAATATAGTCAAATTATCTTATAGATTTATTACTAACTAGCTATATCCTGCCACGCTTTGCAGTGGCACATGCACATACTTGCCAACATCCTAATTAATATTCCGTAGTGCTGTTAATCCCGCCCTTTTTTTCACACCAGTAAATTTTTTGAGTAATATTCTCGAAATGCAATTACGATTAAATAAGAAGAAAGATACTTTAAAAAGATACTGGTGTGAAAAAGAAAGTGGGGCTAACAATACTACGGAATATTAATTAGTATGTTGACAAGTATGCATATATGTGGACTGCCTATGTATGAAGAAGGCAAAATATTTAAGTTTCCAACGTTGGTTGTATTACCATCATTCACAACTGCGTCTCGCAAACGAAGGTATTCTTCGGAGCGGAGTTTGGGCTGATTCAAACGAAAGAATAGCAAACATTCCGTTTCAATTTTTGCATACATATCCACAATGTACTGGTGAAACAGCTGAAGGCATTTAAAAATATAATTGTCCTCGTTGAGCCGAATCACTAAGTGGCATGCGTAAAAGTTCGTTGCGCTGCACTTTTTATTGATTTCTGCACCATTTACTGGATTTATCATCTTTACATTGAAATAATATCTATCTGTACTTTCCCAGAAGATAACTGGATACTGCAAATCATTGTAACAACGGTGAGTTTCTGCTACGTTTATCAATTGATTGTTTCTTCGATGGAGAACAATATCTCTAGGTTGGAACTGATCTCCGACTATGACAATTGCTACTTCGTCTATAGTTGGAGCATTATATCGCCGGACATGTTCTCAAGCGGGCGTTTTGTCTGCGTGAGTGAATATCTTCTGGGTATCTGATGGCATCATATCAATTGCTGTTTTGAGCAAACGTACCAAATTGTTCCTTTCGTGAAGGAACTCCAGTAGCTGCGAAATGATTGATCTTCTTGGCGACTTATGCATTCCACAACGTGCATCGATCCGAAATGATCTATAATCAACAGCTGGATTGTACCGGAATGCAAGATGATGGAATTGCAGATTCAGATTTGCTGTTCTTAGGGTTCGAGTTTCAGCTATCCTCACCCTCTCGCGTTCATTCCGTTGAGAACGAACCAAATCTGTTGCTGCAGAACGCGATTGCCGTGCTCGCAATCGGGTATCCTCAAGCCTGGCTGCTCGTCTTTCTGCTGGCTCCGTATTACGCATCTGGATAGTGCTTAGACTTTTCCTATCTCGTACGGATGACCGCTCTTCTTCAGTCATATTCGAAAGCCATCTTCTCGATCCTTCTGTGTGGCGAGTGCGACGACCCACATTCGTTTTTTTTTTCGAAGCATTATTTCGGTTTTCACAGGAACAGAAGGAAGGGATAAGATTATGAACTTTTATGTCTCTCACAGCTCTAGGTTGAAAAAAAAAGAGAGATAGCACAAAAAGTTAAACTAGCGAAGTTTTTCATTTTGAAATGGCCAAAAATTCAAATGGCATTTCAGGCAAGCATTTATTTCGTTATTGGAGCATGCACATTTTCGTTTCTTACGACGTTGGCATTATTGACGTAAAGAGACACAGTCGAGAAGTATTTAAATTGAAAGGCAGGTAATTAATTGCAACAGGACATTTATGAGCAAAAATGGGAAAGATATTTCCTTTTTCCAAAAAACTGAAAAATTTATACAATGCCATTCACCCAAAATCCAACATTTTTAACTATCGCATGCTCATACATTCACACACACACACAAAAAAAAAACTGAAACTTCAACATTATTTTTCTTTTCATTTTTTACTGAGCACGCGCTGTAATAAAAAATTCATCGAAATAAAACATTTTTAACTGCAGCGTGCTCATATATTCACAAAAATAAAAAAGTAAAACATCAACATTATTTTCCTTTATATTTTTTACTGAGCACGCGTTGTATAAAATAAATGGTAAACATAAAGCAAATTTGCAGTGTCAGTATGGCGGGTTTGCTGTTACCGTTAAAAAAGCTGTTTTATCGCGGTCGCAGGTATATTACTGACGCGATAAGAACAATCTTTGAAGCGGGTTGTATATCGTGTCAAAACTTGAGATAAATCAGCGCAGAACATTTTGAGATTTTGAGCCGCACACAAACCAACTTAACATTTTTATGGATATAGATAATGCAATCTATTAATTTTATACATAATTAAAGTATGAGTATAAAATCAAGCATAACGAATAGTGGCCAAAGTATAGAAAAGCTACACATTGAAGCTACATATTTTCAACTAAAGTGTGATTTTAAATAAAAAAGGCTGATCCTAAGAATGATTATTAAAATTAATATTTTTTTCTTATTTTTGTAATTAACTCTTTTTTTCAAATGTTACATAAAGAAAGTTACGTATAGTACATTGTATTTAAAAACCTATTTTTACAAAGTTATGCACTCAGTAATTCTTTAGGAGGAAACTGGAATATGTGTTTGTATTTATGTAAATGTACATGTAATTTATTAGACATAATTTAAACATGTTAATCATTCTTAGTACAATGTAAATATGATGTTGTATTAATAAGCAAATTCTTTGAAATGATAATAGTAATTTTTCTTATGCCCGAGATAAGATTTAATCAATTTAATTTTATCCCTAGAAACTGAAACTTACCGGTACAGACACACACATACATAAAATAAATAAATAAATAAATAAAATAAAATAAAGTGTGTTTATGTCTGCAATATCTCTAAATAAGCGTCCTGTAGGCAATTCTGTAATTAAGATTGTCATACTCGATTACTAAAATGATTGCTAAGAATATGCGTATTTCGATGCTATATGAACTAATTAAATATCCTAGTACCATTTCAATTTATTTCTTATCATGTGTAGACTAAATGTAAATTCCCAGTAAATTTATCATAATGTAAATGTAATGTGAAAAATAAATCTTAATATTAATTATTATTATTATTTTTTTTTTATCTATGAAATTGTGAAGTTATGTCAAATAATTGGAAATTTTACATGTAATATAAAGACACGATAAGGTCTGATATTTTAATAACCGAAGCAACAAGGAATTATTTAATTTTCTTTCCAATAATAAACGAGGTTTAATATAATATGATTATGAAGATTGCGTTGTTACTTTATTAGCTTTTATGTTGCTGCTCAACAGCAAACTTTTCTGGTTAATTAGGTACAATGCAAACTATTTTTTATGTATCATTCTTTCCATTTCAATCAAGAATAAGCATTTGGAAGATTTTTGTTGTTAATAAAATTGTACTTACTTTGAAGGTAAAAGTAATAGAATATTATGTGAAGTTACTCATTGTTGCACTGATTGAATTTGATTACTAATTTCTAACACAAACACACATAAACATATATATATATATATATCTTTAAAAAAAAAATTAAATTTTCAAAACTGTAAAATAATATAACAAACGAAAGAGCAGGTAATATATGCTAATCGAATGTACCAATGATCTGAAAGTGGAGAAGAGCATGATTTAAAATTAATGATTAAGGAAGATAAACTTTTTTTTTTTTTTTTTTTTTTTTTTTTACTTATTTAATTGCTTTAGTTTATTTTAGTTTATATGCATTAATTAATACTAAAAGCATTATTTTTTTTTACTTTTATAGTAAAGTTTTCTATACTTATTTTAATTAAATACAAAAAAAAAAAAAAAAAAAAAAACTAGAGTATTGATTAATTAAGCTATAAATTTTAAGAAATTCAGCAAAAAGTGAAATATCGTATATTTCTTTGTTTTATTTCGTAAAACTATTGAAGTTATTCCGTCAAAAATTGTTCATACATTGTATTAGGTATTAGCAAATGCTTTTCTTCTATTATAGATAATGTATTATACCAAAAGAGAATACGTAAAAGTTGTATTATGTATAGCAGTGCTATTATATCCCACCTCACCCCCACGCCCCCACATGAAAATTATAGTATAATTTTTATGTATTTATTCATATTAACCAAATTATGCAATTTGGGGGTTTATATAATAAAATTACTTCTATAAATTAAAATTTTGTACGATTTCGAATTAACCTGATACATTCCCCTCGATAACTTTCAATTATATTATACTCTGTAACGACTGGTTAATTACAGATCCCTCATTATCTCTTATTACACCGGTTGAAAGTGTTTTTAAAGTCAAGGGTATATTAATTTTCTGTACAAAGCTCCACTCCCTTCATTTCCAAAAGCACACGAAAACATAAAGACATCTTTTTTTAAATAGATTAACTGGAGAAATACTTCAATTCCTTCATCTTAAAACATCTTAACTGAAAATATCGACACACAAGTGAAATCTAAAACTTTTCACTTGTCTCTGGGCGTAATTTCGAGCTTTCCTAATAAGACAGTCTTCCCTCCGTTGCAAGGCTACCACCGTATGAATTCATCTGTATTCATTTAAAACAAATACTGATAAAAAAATAATAATTAAATGTTTTTAAACAAACAGTTAAGATAACTGTGGTTCTTCATTTTTTTTTTTTTTTTTTTTTTTTTTTGTAATTCAACTTTTCCTGTGATTTGATTTGCTATACATTAAAAGAAATATTTTTTAAATATCTCTATCGGATATTTAAGATTTTTTACTTCTGAAATTCCCATTAAAATAATACATACGATTTACCGTGATCAGTTCTCTATTATTTAATTTAACACGTCCGTCGCATAGCTTTATTCGGGCCCATATTCGTCGGGCCCATATTCGATCGCTGGAGATAACGTATACCAAAGAGACACCAAAAAAAAAAAAAATTGGGGAAATTCTCCTTTCCCACTGATCGTCCTCGGAAAATGCTGTGCCCGGAAATAATCTATAATAATAAAAGAAGATGTCTGTCTGTCTCTCTGTCTGTGTACGTTCAGCCACTACTGAACGCAGAAGTACAAAATTTGACATACGGGTGCTCAGAAGCTTTCCCGAGTTGATAGTGAAAACAGAATTTAAAAATTTTAATTAGTTCCGGAGATATTAATTAAAATATAGGCCCATGTCTAATCAAAAAGCGATCTCAATTACTCAGAATTCACCGCGATTGCATAAAAATAGATATTTTAGCGGAGTTAAAAGCAGAAAAAATGGAAAATAAATTAGAAATATTAGTCCGATCGTTACGAATTTGGAAGGGGAAGGTGAAAGGGGAATTTTTTCCAAATCTAAGACTGCAAGCGGCTTATCGATAAATAAATTAGATTTTTTAAAATTAGCTAAAGTATGAATTTTTTGTGGCAACATCATTTCAAATGCCAGACGAAAGTCTGCCATGAAAAAGGAAATGATTGTAACCGATCAAGATGTCACGTGTTTTGTAGTGGGGGGAAAAATTGCAATTTTAAATTTTTTTCAAATTTTCATTCATGTTACATTTGAATTAATATTCGGCCTAGACAGCATATTATAAAGCTACTGTTCAATTTTCATGAAAATATATGAATAAATAAAAAAAATGACATATTTATTGGAAAAAAAGATTAAGTTTTCTTTTATATCTTGCAGTATTTGCAGCCGTTGAAATTTCGTAGTATTTAGTTTGTAAGAGTACGATTATTACGGAGGACTTGAGGGAGGGGAAAAGGGGCAAAAATTAAAAAAAAAAAAATCTGGTGTGTAACAGCCACACGACTTCCATTACCCAGTACTACACACATTATGAACATTTTATATACATTTTTGATTTAAATAAGTAACAAAATTGCTCTATCCGTCAAATAAGTTATTTAAAATAATAATTAGAATTATAACAATATATATATTAAACATTTTCCAGATATGTTACGAAATTCTGAAGAGATATTGTTAGAAAATAGTTTGCATTAATTTTATTATTTGAGTAAAAATTTTTGGAAACTTTAATTTTATTTTCAGTAATTTCTTAAATGTTAATTATAAATATTTCCAGATAAATTTCATTCTAATAACCACGTAATACTCGTACATGAAAGGAATAGATTTATATAACAATTTTCAAGAAAATCGTTAGAGCCGTTTTTGAGATACTAACTTTTAACAAAACTCAACTATTGACCGGAAAACAATGATTACGTACAAAAGGATATTTAAAAGGGAGTTAATATAGCGAGTTTGAAAAAAAATCCGTACAGCCGTTTTTAAAGGAAGGCCTTTGAGAGGCCTGAAATTGAACTAATTATACAGGACGCCTATCAATTTTCCTGAACTAACCAACTATATCATTCGAAAGGACATCTAATAGAGTGTTTATATAGCAAGTTTGAAGAAAATCGCTAGAGCCGTTTTTGAGATACTGACTTACGGTCCCACTTCCGGTTTCCGATGTCCCACATCCGGTTAAACTCAAGTATTGACAGGAAAACAATAATTACACACAAAAGCACATTTAAAAGTGAGTTAAAATGGCGAGTTTGAAAAAAATCCGTACAACCGTTTTTAAAGGAACGCCTTTGCGAGGCCTGAAATTGAGCTGTTTATACAGGACGCCTATCAATTTTCCTGAACTAACCAACTATATCATTCGAAAGGACATCTAATAGAGTGTTTATATAGCAAGTTTGAAGAAAATCGTTAGAGGAGTTTTTGAGATACGGACTTACGGTCCCACTTTCGGTTTCCAATGTCCCATTTCCGGTTTTTCAATTTTCACCAAAATTTGGAAATTTCATCTGTACACCAGACGTATTTTAATTCTAAAGTTTCGTAGCTCTATCTTTAATAGTTTATGAGCTATAATAGCCAGAAGATTCTCCACATACATACACACACACACACACACACACACACACATACATACACACTGACCAATTGCCAAAAACCACTTTTTTGGACTCAGGGGATCTTAAAACGTGTAAATCAGGTGAAAACCCGATATCGAATTTTCAGACCGAATACAATACTTCCATTACCTACGGTAGTAGGGTAATGGAAGTAAAAAAAAGAGTTACAACGTTTGAAATTGGTGGCATATTTAGATTTTAAGCAAGGTAAATCGATTGCGGATATTTTCGAGTGTAAAATTATTATTATCGACGGAAAGGCGGGGGGGGGGAGAGCGAAGGGGCAAAGATGTAGAAAAAGAACAGGAGTTTTGGAGAAAACAACGGAATAACTAGAACACCTTTATTTTCAATATTTCAAATTCAAATTATGATGAAATTACTTTTAATGCATCATTCGAAAGATATTTTAAAGTATTTTTATATTATCGAAAGTGGAATTCGAGATTTCACCTAATTTACATGTTTTAAGGTGTCCTGATATGGTTTTCTTTTTTATCTTAGCTTATAATTAATACGATTTCATGAGTATTATGTAATTTAAAAAGTTATTTGAATTGGAATTGAAGAGTGTATGTTTCAAATCTCTGACGGAATTGAACAGTAGATTACAAAAATTTCTACTGCCAGATGGCGCTGTAATATTTTAAAATTTCAATATTTCAAATTCTAATTTTTATTAAATTATTTGTAATACATCATTCGAAAGATATTTTAAAGTTCTTTTATATTATTGAAAGTGGAATTCGAGATTTCACCCGACTTACACATTTTGAGGTGTCCTGAATCGGTTTTCTTTTGCATCTCAGTTACTAATTAAAATAATTTTATAAGTAATACATCATTTGAAAGCTTCGTTGATTTGGAATCTACTACATTAGATTATAGAAATTTCTACCGCCAGATGGCGTTGTGATATTTTAAAATTTCAAAATTTCAATTTCTAATTACGATTAAATTATTTTTAATACATCATTGGAAAGATATTTTAAAGTTATTTTATATTATCGAAAGATTTCACCAGATTTACACGTTTTGAGGTGTCCTGATTAAAAAAAATCGCTTACGCCGATATACAAAAAATTTTTAACATGAGTGTGAGAACAAGTTCACACATATGTTCTTTTAAATATTTAATTTTTTTCGTAATAATTCAATTTATAATTTTAAATAAAAAAGTCAATTTATTAAGAATAGTTATAAAATTAATTCATTCATTTAACGTATAAAATCTAATTTAAACCTTTAAGGAAACACAAAAGTTTATAATTTTATTTACACAATTTATTTATATTTTAATAATTGGAAGTTCTATTGCAGGTATTGGGTCTTGAATAAATTGTGAGAAAGATAATTCATCCTCAGTCAAAAAAAAATAAATAAATAAATAAATAAATAAATAAATAAATAAATACTTTGTACATTAAATTTATTTAAACATTCACAAATCATATTCAGTTCTTACTGTATAATATATAATTATTTTTTTACTCTGTTCAGATTGTTTTTGATATGCTAATATTTTTTAAATAAATCATAATGCAATTTTTTTTTCATACAGGTATAAGTTTATCACCTTTCATATGTTTCAATATTTTTATTTTTATCTTGCACATTACAATTTTATTCATGGTATTGGCACAGAAATTGCATTTCGTCAAGACACATTTTTTTTACATAATAACGAACAATTAATTGTTGTGCCAAATGTGATTTTGGTTCCATATAGTTATTTATAAGTTATTTTGACACACACAAAGATTAAAATTTACTTATGATGCGTTCACATAAACCTGGCTGGATCATCGAGATCTTAAAATATGTCAGTCGTGAATTAAACACCTCATGTCTTAAAATACAATCACACATTTACTCATTTTAAAATACATTATTTATTTCATTTGTCAATTTACCATAATTAATAATTAACTTTGCACATTATTTTTATTTTTCTCATTTATCTTAATTGACTATTTTTGTATAAACACATGGTGATAGCAGTTGAATGTTTGATGAAGAAGAGAAATATTTAAGAGAAATAATAAGATAAAAAAACAAAAAAAAAGGGAATTGATTTATGATCAATGAGATCAACTGATTTTTGTCAATGAGAATTCATGAATAAATATGCTAGCAGATTCTATCATATGAATCATATTTTTGTGTACACTTGTTGAAGGCAAATGTAATTGCCGTTTAATTTTATTCCAGCTGATGATTTAAATTGTGTTGACGTATTCTGTTGAAAAGGTCAACCAATATTTATATATTTTGCATATGCACTGATTGTTTTGAGTTGACGTATTCTGTTGAAAAGGTCAACCGTTATTATTATGGCCATGCTTTACATGTTATTTGCGCTATTTTAAGAGGATCCTCACACAATAAAAAATAAATAAATAAATAAATAATAATAATAATAAATTAAAAAAAAGCCTATATATTTTTTTTATGTGTACAATGATAAACATTTTTGTTTACTTTTTCTTTTTGTTTACATTTTAGTGCACGTTAAATTCGTGATTATAGAGCTTTCACTACAGCTATGGTAATTTGTTTTTGTGGCAATTTATTTTAATTTTAATGCATTGTGGAACACTTACAGACATATACTAATTTTTTTTTAATAGCTCAAATTAGTTCAGTTGATATTTTACAAATCTATTTAAATATTAAGATCTATCACTCATTTGATTACAAGTTTAATTACACTTACACATTTACCCTGTAAACACAATTGTGTTGCTCTGGTTGTCAGTATAATAATGACTTCTATAATCTTTGGATTTCGACCATTATATTGGTTTCAACACCTGTAATTGTGTAGGGGACTTCTAATTTTTTACAACAATTTTTAAAGTTATAATTTAATAATTAATTCACAGAAATAAAAAGAGTTTAAATTTATATATTTTTGTTGCCAGATCTCTATGTGTGTTCCTGAATATGTTTTCTTTTGGGTCGGAATTTCATTGTATTATTGGCTGATTTATCAGTTTGTCAGTCATTATGCAAATATATCCAATAGAATTATTTTATTCTCTTGTACACGCGTGTTTTACCATGCTTTTCTGCATTATTATCAGTCTTGGCCTCACAACCCAATGTTTGACACACACACACACACTTTCACAAAATTTTCTCTGACCCATTTAGTTAATATTTTATTGGTTCACATGTGGTGATGTTGTTTTACATTTTTGTTTATTAAATTTTTACAAGCATTTTTACACAAGAAAAAAAAACTGGTTATATTAATAAAACACACCTACACAAAAGTAAATAAGTAGGTAAATAATTTTTATTTCTTTGTCAACTTGCAGTAAATTCTGATTTTTTTTTTTTTTTTTTTTTTTTTTAGAGTCTGTGTGGTTTGCAAATAAAAATAAAGTCATTGATAAAACATGAAATATCCGTACATATTCTGTACGCGTTAGAAATTTTTTGGTTTAAAAATAATTCCTTCTTTAATAAGTAAAGTTTTTTTTTTTTTTTTTTTTTTTTAAATTTTCTTTCAACTTAATTCTAAAACAATATAGAAATTTTGCAGATTTTGACAATTTTTCTACATAGTTTTGTCTTGTTACATCTATACTAAAATGACTTTAATTTTTATCGCTGCCAATTTTGTTAAAAAATTATATAAATTAATTTTTCAAATACTAATTACTTGTTAAAGTTCTGTTCAGGAAAAGGAAATTATTTCCTAAAGGTATTTTTTAATAATTTTTGAACAACACAATAGATTGAAATAAAGTTTCTTCATAATTTCTGCAGAGAAAATAAATTATAATACAAAAATAAAAATAATTTGTTTTTCTTTAAAACATTACTAGAACTATTACATGTGCACTCTTATTTTAACATAGGGCTAGATTTTTTTTCTACACATTTTTACGCATAGGACATTTCATTATGTCTCTTTGCAGAATGCTGGTTGTCATCTTTTGCACAACATGAGGCCTCTTCTGCTTCTCATACAGTTCATTATGCTATGTTCGGTATGGCATCACAAAACCATGTTGGTCATAGCTAATGTACTATTCTACACTCTCTGGCTCATTTTGTTAAAATTTAGATTTTCACGTGCAGAATAAATTTTATATACTCTAAAATTATTTGGAATTTTTTTTCATATTAATGCTATATTATTTTATTTAAATTAACAATTAAAAATTTAAATCAGTTGATTTACATGTTTTTTTGCTACTGATTTCCTTTTCCTTTTCTCAAGCATATATGCCATTTTATGAATGGGAACTTTGATATTTTCAACAAGTTATATATTGTGTCACACTAGTATACTTCACTAATTAGATAACTATTTCATGTTCAATACACAGTATTATAACAATGATATGTCTTGTGAGTTGTTCTATAACTATGTATATTATTCAGATTTTCAAATTTATTCTTATATGCCACCTTTGTTTTTATTGTTGTTTGACAAAAGATTATTTGTATTGTTTTCAGCAATATTACTTGAGATATTCAATTTGTCATTTGCTGTTTCTAGGTGAGAGAGAGCAAACTTTTTTTTTTCTTTTTTCTTTTTTTTTAGGGCATTGGGGAGAAATATGTGAGAACAAGTTCACACATATGTTCTTTTAAATATTTAATTTCTTTCTAAATAATTCAATTTATAATTTTAAATAAAAAAGTCAATTTATTAAGAACAGTTATAAAATTAATTCATTCATTTAACATATAAAATCTAATTTAATTTATTCCAATAAAAAAGAACATTTTATTCTGTAATATCCTCTGAATTCAATTCATTCTATTATAAAAGGCAATCTCTATTTAATTTAATTTGTAATTTTACTAGGGGACTTATTCGTTTGTAGATAGATACATTTCCCCCCTTTTCATCAACGGTATGTTCAATATCTCATTTAATTATAGATAGAAAATAATTTATTTGTCTAAATTACTTTATAATATAAACAGAAGTTGCAATATTTATTTCATTTCCGGTGATTTATGCTTTCACAATAGCTTAGTTCAGTCTTATTGGCGTCAACAGATGTGGATTCGTTTCTTTTAATAATATTAATAAAATAAAAAAGAACAAATAAATTCTGAACGATATATTCGTGGCGCCGATAAAAAAGTAATTACTTTGGCATAATTTATGTTGCCAAGCTTGTCTTCCTCTTTTGAATAATGGATTAAATTTTTGAATTAACCAATTAGAACATTCTTTTGGCGATTTATTTGGCATTAGTTTATTAATTTCGGGTCTGAATTGGCGAATGCAATGGAGTACACCTTTTGCTTTCAAACAGTCAATATCTCTTGTTTACTGGTTTAAAAAAACAACTGCCCTCGTTTGCTCTCCCTCTCTCTCTAACCTATAGAATTCTACGAGAACCGTACAAGTGCTTACTTGATTGTTCATCTTTTTAGCATTAAAATAAAAAACTATTTTATTTGAAATGACTGATGTTATTTTTGTCAAGTATCACTCTCTTTTAAAAGGATCTATGGACTTCCAGCCTGGGTATTGTGGTAAGCAATGTACTTGATGGATTCACTATTTCACGGACAATAAAACGTCTTCATAATGAGTGTACAGAAAAAAAAAAATATATAGTTATATTGAAAAGGGAAGAGGGCGCCAAAGGCGCTACCGCACAGGAATTTACTGCGATTAAATTTTTCAATAAGCTATTTTCACTATTTATCAATACGCTGTTATTAGACCTGAAACGGGAAAAAGGCGCCGTTCGTAAAGTCGAGTTTCGTAAAAGTCGAGTTTCGTAAAGTAGGATTTTTCAGGGATCGCGAACCAGCTGGTCGCCGAAGGTGGCTAATAATAGAAATAAAACTAGGAATGTGTCAAATCATTTAGAGATTCTTAAGAATATGCAGGGCAAGCCTATAAGAAAGATGCGTGCCCTGTGTTACCTGAAAAAGAGGCAAAAGTGCCGAATGCCAATAAACGATTTTTTTTCTTTTTTAAATAAAATTACGATCTATTGCTCGAATAGTCCAAAAATCACTTAAAACGTGTTTAGAGTGTTTTAAAGAACACCATGCGGGCATAGTATAATGCAATATGTTATCCTAAATGTCAATTAATGCGAAGTATATGTGTATATTTTTAGTATTTTCATGTTGTATATCCCATATTTATAATTCAGTGATTATTACATTAAATACCTCTTAAAAATCTAACTGAAAATCCTATTAACTTGAACAAGTTAAGTGTCACCTATATTTGGTGCGTCCCTACGGAAGCATATCCATCACCCACATATAGGCGACGGGCCGACAAACGTGTTAAACATTTTTAATAGCATTTTTACCTTAGAACAGCAAAGCCCCATCCCTCTAAAAATGTCAATAGTGGGTGTAAAAATGTACTTAAAAATAAATAAATAAATAAAATAAAGCCTCTCCACTTTTTTTTCATTTTCAGTTTTATTGGGAAACGTTATGTACCATACATTAATAGTAGATTAAAAAAAAAAAAAAAAAAAAAAAAAAAACTTTTATTTATTTATTTATTTATTTATTTTTATTTTTATTTTATTTTTAATCTATAATAATATCTCTGAAACTTTATAAAAAATTAAATAAAAAATAATACTAGTTTCAGATTAATCTTATTATGTTGAAGTATGATATGATTACAGAAGAATATTTTACACAAAGGAACTAAACATTAAAACCCTTCAAAGTTTCACTAAAACAGATAAATTAATTTCATCAAAAGATTTATCAGAAAGCACTGTTATTAAAAAGGATTTAAATTAGAAAGTTTTCGACGTGTAGGAATGAGACGTAAAGTTCGTTTAATAACAAGTTAAGTACTTAAAGTAGTGCTTCAATACATGTATGAGAATCCTGAAAGTTTATATTAAAAAATTCGATTAAAACTAAATGCAGTGAAAATCTCAAAGTAAATTCCCTTTGTATATCTAAATTTCATATAAAATGAAGTACTGAAAATTGCTTTAAATAATGAAACGTTTCTTTAAATTAATAAGATTAGTTAAAATGAGATTGTAAGAAAAATTTTATGTAATAAAAATGGATATATACGAAATTATATTTGAAAAATTGTTTTATATCTTAAATAAAGAATGAAGTTTGACAATGTTGCAAATGAAAACCTTTTATAATGTAGAAATTTTACCGTTATATGTTTACATTTCAAAGTTATGAAATTTTATGAGATTTGAAACTTAACAAAATCCTTCTATTCTGTTTCTTATACAGTTTTTTTTTTTTTTTTTTTATATATACTGTTTGCTCTTTGTGCTTGATATACTATTTAAAAATTATATATTTACAATTTATAATTTATAACAGTATAGTAAACTACTTATGTAAAAAATTTCAATGCATTAATTCAGTCTAGTTATATATATATATATATATATATATATATATATATGTATTATGTATGCAATTTTAAAATTGAAAATGACATTAGAAAACATTTAACCATAAGTAATTGATAACCTTTTTTTTTTTTTTTTTTTTTTTCTTCACACTAAGACAGTTCCAGAAACTTGTTACTCAATTTATGTTATTGAAATATACTATTTCTATTTGAAATCTTGCTCCTTATCTGCTTCAAAATATATACTTGAACCGCATATAAGTAAATTATGTACACTTTCTTTCATATATAATTAAAAATTTCTCCATGTGATCATTGTAATAGGTTTCTCTATATATTAAAATAATAATAATTGTCGCTTGCGTCTTTTTTTTTTTGGGGGGGGGGGGGCGACAGCATCTCCTCGCGGAGGGCAGGGTTCTCTGCAGCATGAGAGGTATCAATGTGTTTCGAATTCGCCAAGGAAGGCATTTCAGGTAGTTAGAAATTCGTATCATCTTAATTAACGAAGTTATTCATTAAAAACGTCGGGTTTATAAAGGTACTGTATTTGCTACCGTACAAAAAATTTCTATTTTTACGTTATTTCTCTGTCTCTGGCGTCACCTTCCTCAGGAAAATTAAAATGTGATCAATGGTGTAAATAAAACAAATTGAAAAATTGGCATCTGTGAGATGCTTGAGAGAAGAAAAAAAATTTTTAGAATAGCAAAACATTTGAAAATAACCGGTATTTTAAAAATATTAAGTAAAAATTTAATAAAGATGAAATAAAAATTGTTTATATTATTAGTTTAGTTTATATTATTAGCTTTTATTTTGACGTTAGGCGAAAAAGATTTAGTAATGAATACCATGATTATGATAAACAACTATTGCTATAGAGTTAGAGGTTAAGCCCAGAAATTTTTTAAATGGAGCATACGAGATAAAAATTTATATTAGTTTACCTAAAGATTTAGTTTTTTAACTCAAAACATATTTAAAATTATAAATCTTTACTACGACCAATTTAGAGATTTTCAAAATTTAGAAATGAAGAAGATCGTATGTTTTTCGCCAAGAAATTCATTTACGCAACCCCAATAGCCATTTTAACTCTAGCCATGCCTTAAATATAGAGATAAATTATAAAATGGTGCAATAATAATGATAATAATAATAAAATCCGCAACCCATTTTTGTTTTTTAAGCATTGATATAAAACTTTGCAGAAAATAGAATTTAATACAACAGAAAAATTTTTTTTGGTCTATTTTTCCATATAAAGGAATGCAGTAACTGCATTGTTAAAATATTTTAGTTTTTAGTTAATTTTTTTTTCGATTTAACTTAGTATGTATTTAATATATTTAAGAAATTAAATGGTAAAATCAGATATTGACAGGCATCTTGGCAAATCCATGGTGTAATACAATAAGTGGCGAAAATGCAAAATCGATATCTGAAATAAATTGTCCTGTAGTACAACTACTACTAATGAAATGTTTAAAATAATTGCAATAATGACATAAGATATTTATTTTCATCGTATCTCACTAAATCATATTCTAGAACAAATGTACTTTAAAAAGTTGCATCTTTACTGTTGTAAGCACAATTTTAAACCATGCTGTACATTGGAAATAAATACAGAGTGTTACATATTGTCCTAAATTAACTAAAAAAATTCAACAGTACAAAATATAGGCATTAGAAAAATAAGTTCATAATTTCTTTAATCAAGCAATAATACACAAAAATTCATCGTCAAACAGTGAAAAATTTAACAAGTCGATCATATACTAAAGCTGTAACGCTAAATGATTTACATGTGAAGAATTTCTCTCTGTTCTAAATAATTAGTGCTATGTTTGTTTATTTTGTGTGTCCAGCTGTCTAGGATATGTTTTCTCTCAAAATAATGCCAAATGGTTATTAAATTGTCGAACGTTATAACAGAATTTTTACATATTATAAACAATATAATATTAAATATTGTGTATTTTAATGGGATACCAAATATTGTGGATTTCTATATTATTGTTTAACTATGTTGTTGTGTTATGTATTATTGATATTACAATTCAATGAAAGGAAAAGTTGCGAATAGTCGAGTAGAATTCCTCAGGGGTTAATGAACGAAGCGAGTCGGGGGAGGTGAAGCTTTCCTCGTGGGTTGGTGAGCGGAGCGAACAGGGGTCAGAGCCCCCTAGTAACTTTAAAAATTCTAGTGAATATAACGCGACTTCATTGTACACCTTTAAAACAATATATATTGTTACGTATTCTAGTCAATCAATGTACACATTGTTTGACTAATGTTCTCGAAAAATCAAATAAATTTAGAAATTTTCTAATATATATATATATACATACACACACACACACTCACACACACACACACACACACACACACACATATATATATATATATATATATATATATATATATATATCAGAATACGAAAGTTGTTTGTTCGTTGAAGGAAATAATAAAATAAATTTAAAAATGTCACATAAGCGTCTCTTTGAATAAATAAATTATAGCTGTAAAATTGTAAAAACGACCAACACGGAATCTCTAAAAAGACTGAACATATATTTTACTGGCCAAAAGTATTGCAAGATTAAAAATTCTATTTTTTTTTTCTTTATGTACTTTATACTATTCATTTTTAATGGCAATTTAATAAATTAGTTTAAAGTAAACATCTGAGTAAGTTATATAACAAAAATAAATATTTGTTTTATGACAAAAATTGCGTACAAAAATGTACAGGTTATCAGAAATCAGCATACCTTTTGGTATCTCTGAATAAAATAATATAAATAAATAATACTTAGTTTACATAAGTTCTTTAGAGCAATATACACATTTGACTAGCAAATTATGTATTTTATTTTCAAATAAAATAATTTTCATAAAAACATTCATATTTTACAAGATACTAAATATATTTGAAATCTAATTGCAGTATATTACTTCAAGAGTGGTTTTTAAATTTATCGAAAAGTTGCGGTAGATTTCGTTGAAAACTCTGCATATTAGAAAGAAAAATTATATATATATATATATATATATATATATATATATTAAAATTTTTAATAAATTCTTATGTCTATTGTGCTTACTATTATTACACAAATATATCACTATATTGTACAGGGTCTATATTAGTATATCCTGTAATTACAGATAATTTTGTTCCCTTAAATATTTAGGGTGATCGCAAACCTTATTTAATTTGATCAATTTATTACAGACCCCTAATTATTCTGGTAATCTAATTTTTACTGAAAAACACGAAGAAGACCTTGTTCTTAACATATCCAGTATTTGAGAACATTTCATCAAAAATAACAATAATAATCATTATAAATATAATCATTTGTAAATTTTGCAATAACTTTGCCCGATAGTGTACATTGATAAATTTTAATTACTTGAGGTCATCCGTGTTGTTAACATTGTCATTTTTTCCATGCAAATTTCCTTTAAGTGGGTAATTTCCCAATTAAGGGACATTATAATGAAACATTTATCTAACTAAATATTTGTGCATATTGTCAAAAGGTGGTGCTATCAGGCAGTGCTTTTTCTTTTTTTGGTAATGGTAAATATTATACATACTATTCTATATCAGTAAGTCAAACATAATTTGAGAGATGACTTAAAAGAAAAAAAAAACCATAATGTTAAATTTTGTTTAATATCTAACAATTGGCATCACTCCTATGCAGTATTTTTCAGACTTTAGTTAAATTTCCCATTAATTAATAAATTAGAAAAATATTCAAGAAGATAGTTTTATGACAATAAAAAATATTCGTTTCATTTTGTTGCTTTATATATAATGAAATATTTTGCTCGTGTATCTATATATTAATTTGAAACGTGTTTTTGTCTGTCTCCAATAAATTGAGAGAACGGCTAGGTGTAAAAATTTGGTTGAGGTGTCAAAAAAAGTTCTTGGTCTGTAGATGTGTTATGAAAAGAGAAAAATATAAAAAGTCGAACGGTTCCCCCCTGGGGGGGCAGGGGTTAAAAACACGTTTACGAGCTTAAATCAGGTCCAAATTACTTCACGGTGAAGAAATTGCACATGGGGGGGGGGGGCTAGACTCGAATACTAAAAAATCACTTTCTGCAAATTTGGCATTTTCGATTTTAAAGGGGGGGAAAGCGGGAAAGTAGATTAGGAGGGGGGTAAGGGGGGGAACTAGTTTGAGAGGGAAATCCGTTCTAGACCCACACATGTAGCACCTCATTTTAAAGGTCTTGAAATTTCAAGTTGATTGGGGATGTTTTTTATACAATATAGGTTGCATCCTGGTGGTGAAAAATGGAAATAGGTGATTTTGTAGTAGGCCCTATCATGCTCACCTTATTTTAAAGGTCTTGCTATTTCCTGACCGTTGGTGACGTTTGTAAAGAACACAATGTGCCCCCTGGTGGTGGAAAGTGCAACTAAAGGATTTTGCAGTTGACACCACCATGTGACACCTTATTTGAAAGAACTTGGAAATTCAAGACGATTGGTGGCATTGGTCATAAAATTTCATGTTGATTGGGGATGTTTGTATACGATATAGTGCGCCCCCTGGTGGTTAAAAATGGAGCTAGTTGATTTTGCAGTAGACCCTATCACGTTACACTTTATTTTAAGGGTCTTGGTATTTTCTGACAGTTGGTGTTGTTCGTTTAGAACACGCTGTGCCCTCTGGCGGTGGAAAGTGCAACTAAAGGATTTTGCAGTTGACACCACCATGTGACACCTTATTTTAAAGGTCTTGGAAATTCAAGGCGATTGGTAATGTTCGTATACAACATATTGCGCCCCCTGGTGTAGGAAAGGGGATTTTGCTGGGCGTGCGTAGCATGCCTGCTATACGGTGCCGCAGCCGCAGCCACAGCCACAGGCACAGGTAACATGATTCAAAGTTTCGTTCGGTTCAAGGTTAATTTTTGAGAATGTTTTCATGTTATTAGCGGCTTGCATATACGCTGCCGCAGGCAACGGGTCACGAGCCCGAGTTCCGTTCTGTTCGAGGTATTTTTTTTTTCTTTGGTTACAGATGATTTTTTTTTTTTTTTTTTTTTTTTTGTGTGTGTGATTTTTTCATTTAAAAATAGAAATTCAAACAAAACCGAGTTAAAGATATAAAACCATACAAATTTAAGGTGCATTTAATGTTATTATCATGGGCCCGGGCATTGTCGGGAGGGTTCGTTCGGTTTCAGGCTAATTTTTTGGAATTTTTTCATGGTATTAGAGGCCCGCGTATGTGCTGCCGCAGGCACCGGGGTCACAAGGCAGAGTTTTGTTCGGTTCGAGGTATTTTTTTTTATTACAGTTGATTATTATTTTTTTTCGCAATGCTTTTATTTAAAAATAGAAATTCAAACAAAATCGAGTTAAAGATATAAAATCATACAAATTTAAGGTTCATTTAAGGGTACTATCATGGGCCCGGGCATTGCCCGGCGGGTTCGTTCGGTTCCAGGTTAATTTTTTGGAATTTTTTATGTTATTTGTGACCCGCGTATGCGCTACTGCAGGCACCAGGGTCACAAGGAAGAGTTTCGTTCGGTTCGAGGTAATTGTTTTGTTATGGATGATTATTTTTTTTCGTGTTTATTTCATTTAAAAACAGAAATTCAAACAAAATCGAGTTAAAGGTATAAAATAATACACATTTAAGGTTCATTTAAGGTATCATGGGTCCGGGCAACGCCGGACGGTCAGCTAACATATAGTCGTAGTATTAAACGAAATAGAAAATAAAAGATAGCGTCTGTTTATTTGGAGTCAGTTTGACGTCACATTGAGAGTACTTTGTAGAAAGTGATGTCATATACAGTATTTCTATTTATAAGCATTTTTCCGACTTGTCGTAAATTATATTTGATGTTTTAACATGAAATACATTTAAATAATGATGCGACGATTTTTGAAACATTACGGTCAATAAAGTGATCGTCGAATTCGACGGGTTCCACCTAGTTTTTATTTAATTTGGTATACTTTGTAGAAAATCTGCTGTTATTTTTCCTTTTAATAAGATACGGTTTTAAAACGATATAAAAAATTTAAATTAATGCCGGTAATTCATAATTAATTTTAAAATTTAACAAAGCATATTAAACATTTTTAATTTAATAAATTTTAAGTAGAAATAGAAAACACATCAGAGATATTTTTAAAATTACTTTTTTTTAATTAAAAAAAAAAAATATATATATATATATATTATTATTATTTTTTAAATTTAACCTTTCTTTGAAATATGATAAATTTACTTATATATATATATATAATATATATATATATATATATATATATATATATATATATATAATATTTTTTTATTTTATTGAAAAATAGTTCTCTGTTGCTTATTTTACAATTACTCAGAGGCTGTAAAAACATTTTGATTTAAAAAAATGGTGTTAGCATATATTTTGTGATTTTACAGTAATATAGTAGCATCAGTCGTTATTTAGAACATAAATCCCATTAAATTATAAAGAGTCACACACAAAACAAATAAATGTAATTCTTCAAGTTAAAAAATTATGTTTATATATATATATATAATAAAGATGATCTATTAAGCATAGTAGAAGCCTTAAACAGTAATAACTTTGCAAAAAGAGCTGCAGAATAAAAAATATATGAAGAAAATGTGTCTTAAAAATTCTTTTCTGAAAACGTTGAAGACTTTTTAACATACATCACGTAGGGAGTCCAATTTTATTACATCTAAATGAAATAAAGAACAGAATTCAAAAAGATTCCCAATTGAGTCAATACCTTGAATTGTGGTTTCGAGATCGCTGCAACAACGAACTTCATAACAGACATGTTCGCTTGTTTATATAAATAATTTATAGCAATAAGAAACTAAGTGCAGTAAAAAAGTTCTGAAAGTAATATTTAAAACGGATCTTTCACTTCTCTCCAAGCGCTTTAAAACAGCTACTATGTTATATAACGACTGGGGGCTGATGCTATGTGTGACTTTCAGTTTGATTTGTTATCAAAATTTACTCACAGGTAATTAAACCTATTGGTTTGGACAAGCAAATCATCTCTGTATTTAAGTTTTTAAATTCAGAAAATTGTTCCTGGCGGGGGTGAAAAAAAGACTGAACAGTAGGTTTTTTTTTTTTTTTTCATAGATTTCTAATTATTTTTTTATATTTTTATAAATTTCACTTCAAGAGTATGGCAATTGCTTGATTAAGTCTAATACTCTGTTATGTTTTTCGTTTTTTGCTTCGGATCCCGTGTCCTAATGACAAGATTATCAGAAAAAATCTGGCAGTGGACACAATTAACAATATTTCTTAATAGCGAAGGTCATTAATATATAAATTAAATAAAACATAACTACTATCCAAAGCCTGTGATAATCCTATTTATAAACTATAGAATCGATGGTAATCTTTGTATTAAAATGTATTGTAAGCTGATCATTTCGTTTGAAAAATTAATTTTTTAAACGCTATATGCATTTTGATTCAAAGAAAAATACATAGCATTTTTGTGAAAGAAACGCATTTAATTGAATTTTAAATCAAGAAAAAAGACAAAATTTTATTATGGATTTAAATCAATAAGTAAACATTTAGAATAATTCCAAATAACAAGTAAGAAGGCAATCTGGGAAACTTTTCACAAAAATATTTTAGATACTTCTCTGTAATGTTATTGGACTTAGGATTTCAAGCTGCAGATTTTCAGGTGTACAAACCGTAAAATAATAAAGTGAGGATTATAAATAAAGTAACTCTCGTCCGAAAATAATTGATTTTAGTATATACTTTAAAATTTCAATTTAACTGCCACCTGAGAATGATTAAATTCTTTTTTTTTTTTCTACTGATATTTATTTAAGAATTAAAATGAAATTGCACTTATGTAGAATTTTTTAAATAAAACATATTGAGATAGTAATTTTAAATTTGTTTTTCTATAACTGTTAAATTTTGGTACTAATTTTATGATTTAAAATACATCTTTACCAAATGAATAACCTAAAAAACAACAGCATTTAAATACAAAGTACGTACAAAAGTCCATACCCACCTTTTAAACTGCGAAACGGCTGCAGTTACAATCATAAAAGTAGTGACTAGGTATATTAAATTAGCTCTGAGCTACTACATAAAACCGCTTACAGCAACTTTTGAATATATATATATATATATATATATATATATATATGAAAGTTATCTTTTCTCTCTCAAAAGCATTATAAAAAGAAAGCAAAGAAGTAATTTACAAACTTGTAAATCATCATCGATTAACAGAAAAAATACCTAGTTCACATGAATGATTTAAAAAATAAATAAATAAATAAAAATATAAAAACGCTTAAAATGTGCATTTATGTAGATGTAATGTGCCAAAAATATCTTAAAAAGAAAAAAAAGTAATATATTCGCCAAAAGATCTCTTTATTTTCGATGTTCTAACTTCTCTCCGTCAGCCGAAATATGTATTTGCACTCTTGTTTAAATTTCATGGTGCACATGTTGTAGCGTAAAAAGTAGCACTAAGGCTCCTATATATACGAGCTGGTGCATCAGGCATTTTCTTGCCTTAGGTTTGCCACATGTAACTAGCGTGTTTATTACATAAACAAGCAACATATAGTGTTTTATATATTTTTCTTTGTACTTCTGACATGTACAAATGTGAAAATACAAAAAAAGTGTTTTTCATCTCAATATTTATATTAATAACTATACATTAATGTAGCAGGACCTTTTATTAACGTGTGTTCGTACAGTTTTGACTACGATTTGTGGGATCGCCAAAGATGTTTTGTTTCCGTATATTCTTAACATTTTTTAGTTAATATTCATTGTTTATTCCGATTGGTAAGCAAATTTAAGTTTAACTTATCTTTAAATTACACTTTAAATTACATTTTGTTAAATTATATCTATTTAATGTTTGGCTGATGTAAATGAATAGTATATGCTAGAAATAAATTAAAATAAATAAATAAATAAAAACATTAAATTTTTAATCTATACGCTATTCCCCCCCCCCCCCAAAAAAAAAAAAAAAAAAAGTTATGAATTGTATTCGAAACGTAAACAGACTGCTTGTTTCTTACCATTCTTGACCGACCGTAGCTACAGATGAAGATTTCTTTAAATCATCAGTGAAACAATAACGACGCCAAATTGGTACGCTGTTCTCTACTAAGGGAACAAAATGGCGACGATGCGTCGGCCTATATAATTTATTTAAGGGGCTCTATGTAGCACGATTAGTACGTAAAATTTAAAAAAGGGTCAATATGTGCACAAAAGCTGATGCTTGTTTTTACATCTAAAAGAAATATATCTTGTGATAAGTAGTTGACTTGTTTTTATATAAAAGATCACTTTAACACGCTACAATGAAGAAAATCAAGAATTACTAAATGCGCATTTTAAGCATTTTCTTTTTAGCATTCATGTTTAAAGGGTGACTTTTCGTACTAAACTGATGATGATTTGCAATTTTGTAATTTAAATTTTTCCACCTATCTTGCACTTTTTCCGTGGTAGGACCAATGACTTCACTTTTTTTTTTCCCCTATCGCGTCTTGTCGCGCACAGCCAATTCATTACACATAGACATTTATTTGTAGAGCATTGTTAGTGCATGCTTTATTTTCACAACAATTTTTTGTGGAGTAATTTTCACCTTGATGTAACTACGTTTATATAAGAAGAAAATTATTATTATAAAAATATCGTTTGAAAAAAAAAAGCGGTGTGCTAGAAATTATTCGGAATAAATTAAAAATGCTAGCAACACTGATATATATATTCAACATAATTATATATTTTATAAAAAATAAAATACATACATACATAAACCGAATTGTATAGGAAACATTTTGTGGCAATCCGGAAATATATGGAAAATAAAAAGAAAATAGGTGATAAAAAAACGCGAAAATAATGAAAATCGATAGAACTGAAAATATAAAATTGTGAATGAAAATATAAAATTAATGATACTTTACAAGACTTTTGAAACAAAATCATTCTGGTTCTTTAAATAACAATACTTCAAAGTTACAGATAGCCCTTAAATGTATACTTTGCTGCACTTTTATTTAAAAAAAAAAGAAAAAAAAAAAGATAAGAAAAAATAATAAGTTGGGCATTTAAAATAATTTTGATTTCGAATGAAGTATGTTAAGGTGGGATAGTACTTTGCATTTTTATTCTTACAAATTACCGTAATTTCTGGTAGATACCCCGCAGGTTATGTAAACCAGTTTTGTGCAAGAAATTTCAATTGATAAATAATTTTATATTTGTACGAGTTCTTCCTTCGAAAAAGTATAGATTTCTCTATTAAATAAAATTTCTGGTGGAGAAATGACACATCTTACCTGCGGGTTATCTACCAGAAATTACGATACTTTTTATAGCATTAAAAAAATGTAAAACTAAATGGTTAAAAAATGATAAACTTGAATAACATTATATAATTCAAGAATAGTTAGAAAGTAAAGTAATAATAATAATAATAATAATAATTATTATTATTATAATCATAGTTATAATTATAATAATAAATTAAAAATATGTTGCCATTAAAATGTATTTCTAACTTTACATTAAATTTTTACATTTTAATCTAAAATTAAAGTTATAAAAATGTGTTAAATTATATCTATTTAATTTTAATTATAAATTGAAATAAAGTACCAAAGACATCTCAGAAAGAATAATGCGAATCCAAATTCAAAATGTCGAAATGTAAAAACGTGTTAAATGTAATTATATGCTACAAAATAAATAATGGACGTAATTATAGTGACTATAAATCTTCTTCTCTTTCTTTATTGTCATTCTATTTTATTGTTCATTTTATATATATATATATGCATAAGCTTCCTTGGCTATGGAAATCTGACTTCGGAGCTATTTTTAGTAATTCAAGGTTATGTTCATCAGAAAATAATGGCTGTCGATGAAAAAATTAAAATAAATTCAATATAAATATTTTTATTTTTCTCTTCGATGATTTCCACTTGTTGAAAAATTTATTTTAGACCTAAATTGATGAATGGTTGATTAACGGAAAAATTCCCCGGAAATCTTCAGACTTTACATCACTTATAGTTTTAGCAAAGAAAAGGGATATTTATATTGGGGCTTTTTATCGGCTACCGCTATATAAGTAAAAAGACTGTTCCAAAATGCTTGTCCCTATCTTTAATCTTGTAATTTTTTCTCGTTGTAGAAATTTTACTTATTTTAATTTAAAAGAATATACTTTAATGTATTCGTTTAGTGAGTTGAGATGCGTGAAAAGTAACTTTTATTGCATCAGAGAAATAAATTAGAAATGAGATAAGGGCTGTCACTATTTTCTAAAATGTGATTTATGAAAAAAAAAAAAAAAAAAGAGAGAGAGAGAGAGAGAGGTTGTGAGGTAATGTTATGTTAGCGTAACGCTACAAACGAAGTTCGCACTTTACGAATAACACGTGAATGTGCAGAGTTTTAGGATTCAGTTGATTAATGGAGTTAGTTCCTATGCTATACTAAATGATAATTTGCGGTATGTTAATATTATAAAGTGAGATGGATATAAAAGGTGATGTGTTTTGTAGTAGAGGAGGAGAGTTAGTGGTAAAAGTAGAAGTGGTAGGAGGTTAAAAGAGTTAGTAGCGAGCGGATATAGTAGAAAATAGTTGGTCGAGTAATATAGTGGTTTAGGGAATCGTCACACTAACGAAAGTTTTGTAAAGTGATGAGAGGTAGTAGGATAGTAGAAGTAGTAAGGGTAGAAGTGGAAGTGAGTCGAGTAGTATAGTTGCTTAGGGAATCCTCCCACTAACGAAATATGAGTAAAGTCGATAGAAGTAACGACGTTAAGTGAAGCTTTTGAGATTATTTATGGTTATCTATTTATCGTTAGAGTATTTATGAAGGCTGCCCCTTTAAGTTTATAAAGGTATTGAATGTGAATATAGTCCAACGCTCACCTTTTCATTAAGCTCTAAATAAAAGCTCTTTATTTATTTTATATTCAAGTCTTGTACGCTATTACTTACCATTTAGTTATCTAATTAAGTAATCAAGATGGAGGTTGCAGCAACGCAAACTTCACAAAGTTCATCAGTTGTATTAAGATAATTGTTTTTTCGTTAAGAAGAAACAACAGAAATTTAGACGAACACTTTTTTTTTCAACTTGCTTCTACGATGTACATGTAAAGAAACGTAAAGTACACGACGTAAAAACACGTTTTTTTGTTTTTCTCTATGAACATGTTACTATTACTTTCTCCTTTCTATTTTAGACTTACCCATGATGGCCATAGATATAAACGTTTGAGGACATACAAAGTGTCAGTGACATAGATTATTTTACATATAAGGCACTCTGTTATACTCAATGGTAAATAAAATGCAATTACAGTGACCCTTTTGGCCACGGCTGTAAGGTTCTTTAACTTTCCAGCTAACACAATCGCTCGTCTTATTTCTGTTTTATTTCTGTTTTCGGTTGACATCTTTGCTATTGTTTACAAACTCCATTGTCTAAAGCAATTTATTTTAAGATGCAAGCACTAAATATTATTAGCAAATTAATTTTAAAAATATACATGAACCATTTTTTTTTTTCATTCAGAAACATTTTGTGTTATTTAAGCCAAGTAATATTAAATATTTAACGATTTCATGCATCTATTTCAGAAGTATATTTTGTAATTTTTATTCATTCTTCAATATGAATGTGTTTGGCAAAGTACATTTCTAAGCATTATAAAAAATAATTTTATTTCTTAGAAGAATAGATATCTGTGAATGTTTTAAGTATCATTTTGTGAATTCAAAAATAATCGAAAGTGAAGTAAAAGAAAACCCCACATACTAATCTGCTACTAACTACTGACGAAATAGAGAAATAATTTTCGATCAAAGATGCTATTCATGAAGACATAACGCATTTGGAAGTTCTTAGTTACCCTCTGTTGACACTAGTGATGCTACTATCTCTCCGGTTCGCGACTTAGCTTCACTGTCCTATCTGTATAATAATCTGTGGTCAGCGATAGTCCATGTGGAGCCTGCATTCTCTCTATCCCCGACAGTTAGTGGGATATTGTGCTTAAAGTAATTGCTCAACAGGAAAGAAGCCGAATAAAAATTCCCGCTGCAGCAATTTTCTACCCAGAACTATTCGGCATGCAGCTCGCACTTCTGACGTAGTCGTAGATTTCAGAAAACGTCAAGGATGAAATTCTAAACTAGAATATTTTGTAAGTGGACGCATTCAGAAAAATGCTTAATATTCAATTTATTTCATTCATATTTCTACAGAACATCATTCTCCCTGAATAAAATACCTTCTAAGACAAGAAAAAAAAAAGACGCAGTAATAAGGAGTAAAGCAAGTTGGACACAAATTGGCATGCATACAGGTTCTGACGGAAAACGCAAAATTTTAATGTTTGACGATCATTGAATGAATATGTGACGCTACAGCTTATCTCAACTGCGCAATTGGCTGAATATTCAGGGGAAGAATTTTCGATTCCAAGTCATAAATTCTCTGAGAATTTTATTCCGTCTATTTAGATAGACAATAACTATGACTAGCATACAGTTGCCCGAACAATATGCGCAGATATCCGCATATGAGTGCAGTGTAGTTGTGTCAATGAGACCGGTTTGTCTAATCGGCGAATCGTTTAATATTTGGATAGGCGCGATATAATATAATAAAAAAATATAATAAATATAAACAAACTTTACGTATTAGATGATGACAAGATAGGCTTAATTTTTAGCAGCTGAATGATCAGAATTTATGACAAAAAAGAAAATTATCATAAAAAAAATGTACTTTGAAAAATCGCACAATCATTGTTTAAGAAGGATTAATAATCAGGGAATATTATAGTAATTAATCTTAGTTATCGCAAGTGTAATCGTAATTAAACGTGGCATACTCAGAGTACTCTGTAGTTGTAACTAAAATGTGGATTGGATAGATACTTAGCACATAGACATTTCAAAGGTTACGCCGAAGGATTCTGAATAATAATAATAATAATAAATAAATGAAAAAATCGGATAGTTTGTGCAGTTCAATCATATTGCTTGAAAGGATATGTAATAAATAACTGAGGTCTCTTTTAACATATTTTTTTAAACATAACGATACATTTTTAACCATTTCTATAAAAATTATTATTTAACATTTTGAATCGTTATGACACTACAAAGAATGATAATTGTGGCAGAGCAATTGAAGGAGAAAACAACCTGTTTCCATAAGCAAGTGTATGCAGCGTAAGTCCTGGATACAGAAGGAGCATATAGAATGAGTAGTGTTATTTCAGTTACGATGGCAGTTAGTCTACAAGAAATTGTTGTAAACTGGTAACAGCTGTACGAAAACTTGGCAACTGCTTACTGTGGTTTAGTGATAACTGCTTTACGGTTGACATAAAGAGTAATGTGTGACACATGTGAAACGATCAGTTGTGATCGGCTCTTTATCTTTCATTGTTCAGTTCCTCGGCTGTACACAAATAAATATGAGGCCCAACATTAAAGAATATGCTTTGCATCGCTAAACAGTGTCTAACAAATAACAAACATGTCAGCAATAAATAAAGATGTTTGTATAGACGGTTTGTATTTTAATGTAAACACCCCTGGTAGAATTTTTTTTAATTGATTAATTTAATTGATTAATTTAAATTTATTTTATTTATTTATTTTGCAGAATCTTTGATCACTTCTTTTGAATTGTCTCTATACCAATTTTTGATTCAGTCAACATTTAGTTACAGTTAGTTTTATTTACGTTCACCCTGTAGATCATCTTTATAAATTACTGGAAAAAAATCTTTTATTTGGATGATTTAATTTTTATATTGTCATAATTTTTATTTAATAATTTTGTGCAGTAATATTTTGCATTTATTTATTTATTTAATATTAATCATTTCTAAAATAAGCCGGATATTTGTCTTGGAAATTTTGATATTATATGTGAACTCTCTAAAAGAAATTGATGAATAACGTATTCAAGAAAAAATAGGAATTTGAAATCACATAACCTTCGGGTATTCAAAAATGCAGTAGGAGTTCAAACCTAAGAGAAAACATATTTTGAACTCTTCCAAAAATGATGAGCTCTTTTTTTATTTTTATTTATTTCTTATTCACTGGCAATTTTCTTAAAAATGAAATGAATATATTTATTTTATATATGTCAAATGCAAAAATATATTGAATATATTGAAAGTTTAATAGTAGGCACAAGTAAAAGGAACTGCGACTTACATTACTATTATTATTTCATAATATGAAGAAACAATCTGAATTTATCATATATTTATTATGACTGAAGTTTATCAGTATGATTTTCGCAGCAACCATAAAAAGCAAAAATTTATCTTTTGTTTTAGTTGCTTCTATCCTATAACTTCAAATTTATAGAAAAACTAACAGGGTACGCCCGTTTCGCTAGTCACTATTTTTAAATGAATCACTATAATTAATGAATTCTCAAAATTTCATTAAGTTTTATCATGTGAAAAAAAAAGAGAGAAAAAATCTGATCGGGAAAAATATCGCAGCGAGTCCCAACTGCCTACAGCAGCGCAGGCCATTGTGAGCTGCAAGCGCGCATTTCTGTTCGACACTCTTAATAAATCAGTATATTATCGCACGGGGAAAGTATAAATACAAAAAAAAAAAAAAAAATCTCTCATCGGTGGAAAAATTTGTCCAGTGCACCACTTTCTGCGGCAGTGTATGCACACGTGCACGGCGCTCGTGTTCGTTCCTGCTCCTCCGAATTATTTTTCACTTTCAGAAATATTCGTAATTTTTTTCTTGAGCTTTTAAACTTTATAATACTAATTTCCATCGTTCTATCTGAATTTCTTTATTTTTGCCCCTGCGCCCGCCCCTCGTATAATTTCTATACTTTTGAAATAGCTGCAATCGATTTATCGTACCTTAAAACCTAATAATACTAATTTTCAACTCTCTAACCCTTCTTTTTTTTGCCTCTTGCCCCCTCCCCCTCCCCCAGCCTTTCCATCTATCCTAATATTTTTTTTCCTTAAAAAAATATTTGCATTCGATTTGTAGGTCCCCAAAGCCTATACGTGCCAATTTTGAACGGTCTAACTGTATTTATTTACTCTCTTTTTCCCTCTACCCATCCCCTTCCCGGCTCTCCTAAAATTTTTACAAGTTGGTAAATATCCACAATAGATTGTACGTATCCAAAACCTCTTCAGCGCTCTAAGTCTTATTTCTATATTTTTCCCTTCGCCCTCCCCACTCCGTCTATACTAATAATTTTCCCCTTTGAAAATATCTGTATTCGATTTGTAGGTCCCAAAGACCTATACATACCAAATTTGAAATTTCTAAGATTATTTCTATTGTTTTGCCCCTTCGCCCTCCCTTTCCGGCTCTCCTAAAAAGTTTACAAATTCGAAATTATCAATAATCGATTTATACTTATAAAAGAACTCCGTGTACCAATTTTGAACGATCTAAATCTATTTTTATTTTTGCCCCTCCACCACCGTCCTGCTTTCCCTAATAACTTTACACTTTTTAAAATATCCTCATTCGACTTGCAAACCTCTAAAATCTATCTGTTTCAATTTTGAACGGTCTAAATCTATTTCTATATATTTTATGTTTTTTTCCCCGTACCCCCCCCCATCCCCCCTTTTCCCGCCCCATCTGTTACGAATTTCTGAAATTTCAGAAACTAATTTGAGATATTTGTGGGAGCTATATTTTAGAATAAAGATTTTACATATATCTTTTTTTTTTTTTTTTTTTTTTTGTCGTATGCGATATAAAGAATTATTTGAAATCACGTTTTGGCCGTTCCCACGTTTAGGAGCTGAATTTATAAAATTCCAGAAATTGGTTTTTAGGTTTTTGTATTAGCTATATTTTATAACAATTTTTTCCCGTATATCTGTTTTTGTTGTTGTTTGAAATAGGATTATGTGAAATCACGTTTTGCGCATTTGAAATCATTGGTTCGCCCCTGAATTTCTAAATTTTCAGAAATTGTTTTTTAAATATTTGTGTTGGCTATATTTTGAAGAAAAAATTTACGAATATTTATTTATTTATTTATTTTTTATTATTTTTTTATGTTTTTTATTTTTTTTAATATGAAGGATTTTGTGAAATCACGTCACGAAATCTCTCCCCTTGGGGAGCGAATTTTGTAAAAACACATCTCAATGGATGTCTACGTAATAGAAGGAACATTGTCACAAAATTTCATGATTCTAGGTCCAGGTGTTTAGGCTGGACGATGATGATTCACTCACTCATTTACTCACTCAAGCACTCACTCACTCAGTGCAAACGATTTTATATATATAGGTATTTGAAAGAAATAGAAGTAAATACGAATATCTCATTTTTTAATTTTGCATGTGGAACGTAGAGCAATGCAATATTACATAATCCAAAAATATTTTTTATAAATATATTGATATTTAATTATTATATAATTGATATTAATTAATACTGATTATATCGATTTAGTTTTATTATATACGATTTTAAGTATACCGCTGAATAACTGTAAGGAAAAATTTTGTAAATACTGATAAAAAGGTCAATGAAATAAAAATAGTGACATCCATTATGGCCTCTTCTTGTAACGTTGTACTTTAAATGAATTATTACGAAGAAATATTCTTCGAAAAATTTTCTATTTTCTGTTTGTAGGCTTTTGTACACACACACACACACATATCTCACACACATATCACACACACAATCGTATCTTACGCACAAAAGAAATATATATATCTTTATATATATATTTCTTTTGTGCGTGTGTATGTCACTGAACTCCTCCTAAATGGCTGGACCGAGTTTAATGAAATTTTTTGTGTGTCTTCATGTGGATTCGAGAATGGTTTAGATTTACAAATGAAAGTTGTAACTTAATTAGTTCTTTCTTAATTAATTTTTAACCAACTCTTTCAACAACTTTTCCACCTAGATGGCGTGAGTTGTCCATAAACACGATGTCAGAATTTATTTAATGTCGAAATGAAAAATGAATTTTTAACTGTATCTTACGAAGTGTTTAAAATATTTTTTCAAAATTAATATTTTTAGAAACGTAATCGTATCTTACGAAGTGTTTAAAATATTTTTTCAAAGTTAATATTTTAGAATCGTAAACACGATGTCAGAATTTATTTAATGTTGAAATAAAAAATGAATTTTTAACCGTAAGTGTTTAAAATATTTTTTCAACGTTAATATTGTTAAAATGTTAAAATTAGTTAAAATGGTATATTCTTTTAAAAAATTCGTCAATATCCGACGGAGTTATTTTATGTTAAATTGAAAAATGAATTTTTAGGACATTATTATTTGTGCAGATGGAAAATGTACTAAAAGTTTTCGAAAAATTTCACGATCACAAATGTTGACGGATATCCAATATATCGTCGAAGAAATCTCGATAATGGCGGACAATCTTATCATCTATGGCGGTCATCTATGTCAACAACATAGACATTGACATTAATAACCGTTCGGTGGTCCCATATTCGCCTCTGCTGAGCAAAACATTCAATGCTCATATTAATGTTCAGTTCTGCAGTTCAGTGAAGAGGATCAAATACATTTGCAAGTATGTGAATAAAGGCAGTGATATGGCTGTATTTCGAGTTGAAAATACCAATGTGAATGCTCCTCCGGTGAATAACAACGATGAAATAACACTTTACCAAATTGGCCGGTACCTCAGCTCCAATTAAGCTGTTTGGCGTATCTTTGGTTTCCCAATTCATGAACGGGATCCAGCAGTTCTTCATTTAGCCGTCCATCTTGAAAATGGCCAGCGCGTATATTTCACGAGCGAAACAGCGATTGATCGTGCTATAAATCAGCCAAAAACTATACTCACCGAATTTTTTGAATTGCGTAATCGTGCGGATGATTTGGTGCTTTTGCACGGACATTACTCTATTCAAAAGTACCACGCTATTTCACATGGGCTCCAATAAAAAAATCGATGCCCCGCAAGCAAGGCACGCCGATTGATGCATGTACCGGTTTATTTAAATCAAACACCTTGGGGCGAGTATTTACAGTCAATCCAAGGCAGACTGAGTGCTTTTATCTTCGACTGTTATTGGTTAATGTCATCGGCCCTTTGTCATTTCAAGATTTACGTAAAGTGAATGGACAACAGTATCCAACGTATAAAGATGCATGCCTTGCACTCGGCTTGCTGGAAGACGACATCCAGTGTGAGTGTATGCTTGCTGAAGTTGGACTGAACTGTACAGCAAAACAAATTCGTCTACTATTCGCTATAGTGTTGACTACATGTTTCCCGGCCCGAGCAGAGACATTATGGGATAATCACAAAGATTCAATGACTGATGATATATTGCATCAACATCGTTCACGGTGCAACGATCTAACGATAGTATTCAGTGACGCTATGTACAATGAAGCATTGATTGCTATTGAAGATCTTTGCATTATCATTGCCAACTTACCACTCAGTCATTTCGGTATGCATTCAACAAATCGAAATGCATCTGATTTAATAAACACTGAATTGAATCGTGAACTACAATACAATACTGTAGAAATGGCAGCGATTGTTGCTCGCAATGTCCCACTAATGAATGAAGAACAAAGAACCATTTACGACCGCATCATGCTCTCAGTTTCGGCAGGACAAGGTGGATTCTTTTTTTTTTTTGGGGGGGGGGGGGTGCACCAGGTGGAACTGGCAAAACATTCCTTATTTCGCTAATTCTCGCCGAAATGCGATCGCATTGGCTGTTGCATCATCTGGCATTGCGGCAACTTTATTGGATGGAGGCAGAACAACTCATTCATTATTTAAACTGCCACTAAATATTCAAAATAACCCAGACGCAGTGTACAACATAAAAAAAAACAATCGTCCATGGCCACAGTGCTGAAACAGTGTAAAATTCTTATCTGGGATGAATGCACTATGGCACACAAACATTCGCTTGAGGCGTCGAACAGGACATTGAGAGATATAAAAAACAACGACAAACTATTTAGCGGCACTCTGTTACTCCTTCCAGGTGATTTCAGACAAGCACTTCCCGTTATTCCGCGTTCAACATACGCTGATGAGATCAACGCGTGCTTAAAATCATCGCCATTCTGGCGTAATGTTGAAAAAGTACAACTGAAAGTAAATTTGTGCGTTCAAATGCTTCAAGATCCATCCGCTGAAACATTCTCAAAACAACTGTTAGATATCGGCGATGGAAAAGTTACTACAGATGAAACTGGATGCATAAAATTACCGACCGATTTCTGCACAATCATTGATTCGCAAGATGCTCTTATTGACCAGATATTTCCCGATGTACACAGACGATACACAAATCATGAGTGGCTGGCAGAAAGAGCAATTTTAGCAGCAAAAAATGTGGACTTCAACGAATTGAATCTCAAGATACAACATTTGTTACAAGGAGACTTGGTGTCATACAAATTTAATGATACAGTTTGCGATGCCACCGAAGCTGTAAATTATCCAACAGAGTTTTTAAACTCATTGGATTTACCAGGCATGCCACCGCATGATTTACAACTGAAGGTTGGATCTACGGTTATTTTGCTTCGTAATTTGAACCCACCACGGTTGTGCAACGGCACGCGATTGGTCATAAAAAAATTAATGAAAAATGTTATCGAAGCCATCATTTTAAATGGCAAATTCCGAGGTGAAAATATATTACTACCGCGAATCCCTATTATACCCACAGATGTGCCAATTTAATTTAAACGCCCTCAATTTCCAATTAGATTGGCATTTGCAATGACTATCAATAAGTCTCAAGGTCAAACGATGTCTGTCTGTGGCTTAGATTTGAGCACATCATGTTTTTCACACGGACAATTATACGTGGCTCTCTCGTGGCTCTCGAGTGGTTTGTTTGTATTGGCGAAAGATGGGATAACAAAAAATATTGTACTCTCTGTTGCATTAAGGGTTTAGATATTGTTTTTAGTAATATTGTTATAAGTAGCGATATCTATATAATTTTAAAGAATCAATTTTAATAAATTAAAAATATAAATGTTTGGTGTTTTGATATTTTTATATTTCTTCACCATTCACAGCGCTCCATACATCTTCCACTTATATACCACATCTTTACACACTTACAATAAGTTAGTTATTTTCTTCTAGCAAAATATTCTCCAGAAATAATTTATATGACAAAACAACGTTTGTCGGGTCAGCTAGTATATATATATATATATATATATTATATTATTCTGCCAACATTCTTGTCAACTGCAGAACTTTTTAAAAGATACTTAGTGTATTTGATTTTCATTGGTGTGGGATGCAATAGGCTAGATTTACAATGAAAATGTTATGCAGCAATAGAAAGTGACTTTGAAATACGGATAAGAAATTATTTGTAATCCTCATAACCTCGTTAAAATTATTTACAATGACACCTTAATACTTTAAAAATAAAAGCCCTAAGAACATGAAAACATGAAAACCTTAACAATTAAATAATTTAATTCTATGATCTACAATTTTAATTTTATAAACTTGAATATCTCCTCATTTTGTCATGACATGCATGTAGCCACAATTACATTTTAGGTAGATTCCTTATATGAAATCTACCTATTGCAGTTGTCCTCATGACACAACTTCTGAAAAATTTCATCATATTTTCACCGATCATGACCCCTAGAACCCAAAACCAGCTTCCGTTCGAAAGATTATATATATATATAAATTCGGTCAAACTGAATATTCGGTAGTATGTCCGAATAGGCCGAATACCGAATAGATACCGAATATTCGGTACATCCCTAGTTTAATTTTCTAAAGAACAAAACATAATATTAAAAAAAAAAATTATAAAAAAAATTATACAATATTTAAATTATACTCAAAATTAATCACAGATTCATTAATATTAATCCATTAATTTCTCAAAAACATTATAAATATTAATACATAAATCTCATAAATCAGAAATTAACACGCATTAAAATTAATTTCTTTTAATCTGAAAACGCTAGTCTAAATAATCAAGAACCATGTGCTCACGGCCCACTGGCTCTATGTTCAAAGTACTTAACTGCAAGCCCGATGCCTGTGAGTTCGATCCTAGCCCGGCCGCAAGTGTGAATGAAAATGACTGAAAATACTGTAGTTCGATAATTTCTCATTAGATGTCAGCATCAAACATACAAAATGAAACCATAACCTACATGAGTCATGGTTCTTTATAAGAACCTTTTGGTATTTATATAAAACCTGAAATAAATTTTGTAAAATACCTTAAGGTATTTGTGAGAAACCTATGGAGGTATTGATGGAGCTTTTATTATGGTTTTATTTTGCACCATTAATACCTGATAATATCTTATTTTAAATACCTCTAAAACCCGTAAAATACATGTTAAAAGAAACCTAAAGAAGACCTTCAAAAAATATTGGAAAGGTACTAAAAAACACTTTATAGGTTTATTACAAATACCATGAATCATGCATTTCATAAAAACCTTTTGGTATTTATACAAAACCTGCAATAAGTTTCTGAAAAATATCTTAAGGTATTTGTGAGAAACCAATGGAAGTATTAATAGAGCTTTTATTATGGCTTTGTTTTGCACCATTAATACCTGATAATACTTTATTTTAAATACCTCAAAAGCCTGTAAAATACCTGTTTAAAGAAACCTTAAAAAAACTTAAATAAAATCGTTATATATATATATATATATATGTGTGTGTGTGTGTGTGTGTGTGCGTTTACCTACCAGCCCTTCCGAGTAACTAAACTTGTTTACACACCAACATAGCGAGTAACCTCTGACGTTGTGAGTAACTTTTCCCGGTTACTCGAAGCGTTTAAGCATGCCATGACCTTCCTGACGCTGTTATTTGTACTATACACCACTTTTTTTGAAGTTACTCGAAAATGATTTATTAGGCAATCATCAATACACATTGTGTATCGTATAAGATTTGGTAAATATACAGCGCCATCTGACGGTGTGTGAAAATGCAATCTCGAACCCAGACTGCTTCCTGCTTGTTACTCGGTTATGCGGCAAAATTCTCGTTACGGCAACCTAAGTATCTTTATTATTTCTGTTACTCAGATGTGCTAGATAAGCTAATTAAGCTATTTTTAGCTGCCTGGAGCATAGATATTGTAGTAAGGTATAGGTTAATCGTCGCGGAAGAAAATGTGATTCCTCAGTAGGAGGCTATGAGAGTGAGAGTATAATTGCGCTTGTATTAGAGAGAGTTTTCATAGCATTGGAAAACATACGGATGTTTTAGAAAATAAAATTTATGAATAATTTATCTACTACTAATTCACGTAATAGTAATTTTATTATTATTCTTTAAATAAAATAGTGTAAAGTATGTAGATTCTGTTCAGTTTCATTACACCTTTCTTTTAAATTAAACTTTTTATTTATTTATTTTTTAACTAGCGTACTTTAGTTGCGCCAATCCTATTTTTATTTAAATGAAGTATGAAAATTCCATATAACTTACTTATATAAAATATTAAATTAAAAAAATAATAATAGTTATCCATTAAATAATATAACAGTATTTACATCTTAATAATAACGAGGCAGCTGATTAAAAAATTATATTTTTCATAAATTAGTGAAATAAACTAGACATACAGCGATATGTCGAATATAATTTACGTATGAAAAGGTATATCACTTACTTTAACGAATTTATTGGAGCAATTAAAAGACACGTACAACTTCGGCATAGTAATTTTATTCTAATACTGAGTTTTAAGTCACTCAAGTTTTCAATTCCGACTTTCAATTAAAATGGCTGTTGCAAGAATTTACCGATGGAATAAAAAATATCTGGCTTAAAACATGGAGATTATAGATTTATATAAATTACTATATCTATGATCTGGAATATTACGCAATTTATTTACAATGACTTCGGAAATTTTTAAATCCGAATAAAAATTACGAAATTTACATTTCATAATATATTACTAATTAATTTACTTTCAAAAGGCTGTAAAATATAAATACAAAATTCCACAGTTAGAAATATTTGCACAAATCATGTAAACGTGTCATTTTTTAAAGAAAACATAAATTTTGAAAAGTGCATCAATTAAATGGAAAATTGAAATATTTTATATATGAAATAATATAATAAAATGAAATAAATATTTAGGCAAATCGAAGCATTATTATCAATTTGAAGGCACCAAACTCATTTTAATTTCGGGTCTGGAAATATTAACACAGAGAAAATTAAAAAGTATTGCATAAACTGAACATAATTAAACCTTTTATGTTTATTACAAATATGCCAGACAAATAATTATTAAAAGATTAAAAAATAAGTAATTATTTAATTATTTAAGTATAGCATAAAATTTGATCGTTTAAAGAAAAAAATTTTCTTTGTTTAATGCTTTATGTAAGTATACGATGATATATTACTTTATTTTTTATTTCGATATGTACTTCTAATTTCCACCACACATTAAAATGTAAAACAAAGGGGGAAAAGGCTAAAAATCCATCGAAAAAGCACGGGATGAAAACGAAAAAAACTCACAATTTTAAGTGTGTGGGGAAAAAAACTAAACTAGAAGAATAAAATGAAAAATTGACAAGAAAAAAAAAAACGACCGAGCGGGAGGTGGGTTGGGACATTAAAGTTGTTGTCAAGTTTTCCTACGACTCGCCTAGTATGTGCATTTCAAAGTAATATTAAATGTGAAATTTAAATTTCTCATTGCTGTAATTTGACAAATATGTTAATGGAAAAAAGAAAACACAAAGCGTAAAGATATGTGATTTATTCACAATATATATATATATATATATATTTATGTGTGTGTGTTTTCCTCAGAAAATTATGTCATTTCTCTACTTTCCGTTTTGAGTAACAATGGTTGCTTTAATAGTAACAAAGCGAGTAACCATGATTACTCGGTTTGTTTGTACGATTTTGTACATTTGTTTATGCATTAAAAATTAGCATTGAATGTGCTATAGGCATGTCTATTTAAAGAAAAGATGAATGTTATAATTTAACAAACAACTAAATGGAAAAAATAAATAAATAAAATTTCTCCAAATTAAATTTTTCTGTGAAGCCTTTTAGTTGATTAATGAAACAATTAGAAAATTTAGCTTTGATTTTTTTTTATTTAATTTAATTTAACTTCAAACTGACCTTATGCTTTAATAGTAACAAAAAGAATAGCAATAATTACTTGATTTGTTTACCCCTTTTTAAATGTGTTTATACTTTTAAAATTAACTTTAAATTTGCAATGGTCATCTCTAATTAAAGAAAATGTAACTATTATAATTTCACTAAAAACTAAAGGAAATAAGAGAATGAAAGATATCTAATTTATTCTTTATATATGCGTATATGTGTATATATATATATATATATATATATATATATATTAAGAATGTCGTGTCATTTATCTACTTTCCGTTTCGAGTAACAATGTTTGCTTTAACAGTAACAAAACGAGTAACCATAGTTACTCGTTCTGTACTTTCTCTACTTTCCGTTTTGATTAACAGTGGCTGCTCTAATAGTAACAAAGCGAGTAACCATAGTTACTCGGTTTGTTTATGTGTTTTTATACATTTGTTTATGAATTTAAAATTAACTTTGAATATGTTATAGCTATGTCTAATTAAAGAGAAAGAGGAATGTCATAATTTAACAAAGAACTAAATGGTAAAATAAAATAAATTGCTCTAAATTAAATTTTTCTGTAAAGACTTTTAGTTTATTATAGAAAAATTAGAAAATTTGGCTTTGAATTTTTTATTTAATTTAATTTAAGTTCAACTTAACTTATGCTTTAATAGAAACAAACTGAATAACAATAGTTACTTGATTTGTTTACCCATTTCTAAAAATGTGTTTATACATTTAAAATTAAAGTTAAATTGCAATGGTCATCTCTAAAAAAAAAAAAAAAAAAAAAAAAAAAAAAATGTGATTATTATAATTTTACAAAAAACTAAATGAAGAAAGGAAATACAAAAGTGAAGATAGCTAATTCATTACCTATATATATATATATGTATATATTGAAAACCTTTTCAAACATTGAATAGATGAAAACAAGAGTTCGTGCCATTTATCTACTTTTCGTTTCGAGTAACAATGTTTGCATTAACAGTAACAAAACGAGTAACTATAGTTACTCGTTCTGTGCTTTCTCTACTTTCCGTTTTGATTAACAGTGGCTGATCTAATAGTAACAAAGCGAGTAACCATAGTTACTCGGTTTGTTTATGTGTTTTTATACATCTGTTTATGAATTTAAAATTAACTTTGAATATGCTATAGCTATGTATAATTAAAGAGAAAGAGGAATGTCATAATTTAACAAAGAACTAAATGGGAAAATAAAATAATAAAATTGCTCTAAATTAAATTTTTCTGTAAAGACTTTTAGTTCATTATTAAAAAATTAGAAAATTTATCTTTGAATTTTTTATTTAATTTAATGTAACTTCAAACTTACTTTATGCTTTAATAGTACCAAAATAAATAACAACGGTTATTTGATTTGTTTACCCCTTTCTAAAAATGTGTTTATACGTATAAAATTAACATTAAATTCGCAATAATCATCTCTAATTAAAGAAAATGTAACTATTATAATTTCATAAAAAACTACATGAAAAAGGGAAATACAAAAATGAAAGATATATAATTCATTCCCTATATACTAGCAACTTCATCGAAGCTAGTTCGCGATCTTTGAAAAACCAACTTTACGAAACTCCCGCTCGGTGGTGCCTGCGGTGCCTTTTTCCCGTTTCAAGTCCTGCAACAGCTTTATGTCATATAGTGGAAATAGCTTTACTGAAAAATGTAACCGTAGTAAATTCCCGCTTGGTAGCGGCTGTGTGTCTTACCCTTTCAATATCTGAAACAGTCTGTTCACTCACCGTGTTATGATCTTTGAAAATTCTGACTTTAGCAAAATCCCGCTCTGTGGCGCCTGTCCCTACTAATCCCCGTTTTAGAACTAACTTTATGATTAGTTAATAGCGGTTCGTTTATATAAATGATAATAATAAATCTCTAACGACATCATAGTACCATTATTATAACTCCACTTGGTGACTTTTTAATTTTTAATAAAATAAAAGGGATCTCGCCAACATGGAGGTAAAAATTTAAAATTCACCATTGGTGTCCTTTATTAAAGCTGTATTGCCAGGGGAAATATGAAAACTAAGTCATCAAACATGAATTTCATTTTGAAACTTTTCTTTGAATGATTTAGTTTAAGTATCGTTAGCATTTCATCCCATAAAAACTAATAATAATTTGGCTCTCGCGAATTAAAATTTTAATTGCATGGTGAAAATGGATAAGACTTATAAGTTTGAAATTTTAAAGGTTAAGGGGAAAAAAAAATAATAAATAAAAATAAACTGAAAATTTTCGCATGGGTTTGCTAGTCTAAAAGCATTTAAATTATTATTATTTAAATTTTAACGTCACAATAACATCATTTTTTATGTGCATAAGCAAATCTAATTTTTTATACTTTTTATGTTAATCATATGAAAATAAGGTGTAACAAAAAAAAAAAAAAAAAAAAAGGAACCAGAAAACCTTTTTGGCAACAGCTAAATTTAAACCAAATATTTAAATGGCTAATATTTTATTTGTTATGCCTGTTTAGGAAATTTCCACTGCCTGCGGCAACGCTTGTTTGCATTCGGAAAGTAAACAAATTCGCACATAATGACGAATCTCAATTGGATTTGCACTGTATTCATCTTCCTGTGCGGTCGTAAAAAGTGGGAAAAAATAATTAAAACAACCAGAAAAATCATAACTTTTAATAATTTCAAGCAAATTTTATAATCTTTTGTGAAAAGCTTTGTGTACTGGTGCTGCAATCTAAAAAAAAAAAAAAAAAAAAAAAAAAGAAAAGAAAGAAAGAAAGGAAAGAAAAGAAAAGAAAAAAGAAAATAATAATAATAATAATAATGGGGGAATTTTCGCGAAATTTTTTTGAGTTATAAAGAGTTTTTATTGTTAAAAATCGATGATGTAATTTAATAATAATATTTTTTTTTTTTTTTTTTTTTTTAAGTTACTGGAAATCCGAATATTTTTTAAATTGATATCGCTGAAAAAAATTAAAAAAATGCCTTACCATTGATGCCATCTAATGAAACACTTAGAGAATTATTTGATGCTAATTTAAGCAAATAAATAATTTTAGATTGAAATAATTTATATGGATATCTTTATATTTTTAAGGTTTAAATAATAAAATTAAATCAATAGTCGGACGCGTTTAAGTATGATTATTAATTTTATTGCATTGAGTTCTTTTTTCATTTCTATGTAAAATACTGTGACCGATTGAACCATACCACTGAAATTACTACAAATACCAGCGTTAAAATAACTGTTATTATTTTTATTTATTTCGAATATGAGAGATAAATAAATAGTGAGTGTCTAAGCCTCTAGTAAAGTAAATAATAATAATAATAATAATAATAATAATAATATATATATATATGTGTGTGTATATATTAGAAATTGCCAAACAAGGGCGCACCAAAAATAACAGAAAATGCAGAATTTTGCATACAGAAAGATGAATAAAAAATGCAATTTTGAAAACGTTTTCAATATATTTGTGTATATATATATATATATATACATACATATATATATATATATATATATATATACAGTGGAACCTGTCTATAGTGACTACCCTAGGGACCGGCTAAAATGGTCACTATACGCAGGTGGTCACTTTATAAAGTCTCTTTCAAATTGGAAAATGGTCACTTTAATAGCAGGAGGCTTGGCGTTGGAATATTAAAACAGGAATAAACTACTACGTCAGAAACGCCAAAGAAAAAATATTGAGGTGCATACAGCTGTTTCGGTAGCCTAAAGCATACCGTCATCAGTGCAAAAAGAATTCTGAATCTTGAGAAGTGCTCGTATATATAGGAGAGGGACCGGATTTAGTTCAACCAATAGGAACACGGAAGAGGTGGGGAGTGTGCACACTCCCCACCTCTTCCGTGTTCCTATTGGTTGAACTAAATCCGGTCCCTCTCCTATATATACGAGCACTTCTCAAGATTCAGAATTCTTTTTGCACTGATGACGGTATACTTTAGGCTACCGAAACAGCTGTATGCACCTCAATATTTTTTCTTTGGCGTTTCTGACGTAGTAGTTTATTCCTGTTTTAATGGTCACTTTAGTCAGGAAAATGGTCACTTTACTCAGGTGGTCACTTTACCAAGGTGGTCACTTTTACAGGTTCCACTGTATATATCTTACGGTCTAAAGAAGGTGGAAGGTGTGTTAGAATTAAGGCCAAATGTCTTCATTATGGAACTGAGACAAGGTGGAGTGCTTACCGTAGGGAGGGATCCTTCTAAGGGGCTCTAGTCTATAGATATGTGTTTTCGCAGAAAACAATAATTGCGATTTTGGCAAAACGCTAAAAAGAATTTTTTTTTTTTTTTTTTTTTTTTTTTTTGCAATTTCACAAAAAACAAAAAAATCATTATCAAAATGCTATTTTTATCTAAATTATGCTTTTATCTAATATATTCTTCAAAATGGAGCAAACAAAAAGTTTTTAAACACATCAATTTTTTAAATATGAGTTCATAGCAATTTTAGCATTCGAGTGACACCGTACCTCGAAATCTGAAACCTAATTTTTTAAAACTTTTCATGAAAAGCACCTTATTATGTTTATTCGTACTTTAATGCACAAAAGAAACATGATATTCACCTGAAATAAACTCATTTTAAACTGTTTACTGTGTATTTATAATAAAGCATAACAATAATTGCGATTTTGGCGAAACGCTAAAAGGAAAATTTTTTTTACATTTATTTCACAAAAAAAAAAAAAAAAAAAAAAAAAAAATCATTATCAAAATACAATTTATATCTAAATTATGCCTTTATCTATTATATTCTTCAAAATGGAGCAAACAAAAAGTTTTTAAACACATCAATTTTTTTAAAAATGAGCTCATAACAATTTTAGCGTTCTAGTGACATCATACCTCGAAATCTGAAACCTAACTTCTTAAAACTTTTCATAAAAAGCACCTTATTATGCTTATTCCTAATAGAATGCACAAAAGAAACATGATATTCACCTCAAATAAACATATTTTAAACTGTTTACTGTGTATTCACAATAAAGCATAACAATAATTGTTAATTTGTCGAAACGCTAAAAGAAATTTTTTTTTCACATTAATTTTTCAAAAAAAATAAAAATAAATAATAATCAAAATGCAATTGATGCTTACTATAAGCCTTTACCTATTATTTTCTTGAAAATGCAGCAAACCAAAAGTTTTTAAACACATCAGTTTTTTAAGTATGAACTTATAGCAGTTTTTAGCGTTCGAGTGACATCGTACCTTGAAATCTGAAACCTAATTTCTTAAAAATTTTCATGAAAAGCACCTTATTATGTTTATTCGTACTTCAATGCACAAAATAAACATGATATCTACCTGAAATAAACACATTTTAAACTTTTTACTGTGTGTTTACAATAAAACAACAATAATTACGATTTTGGCGAAACGCTAAAAGGAAAATGTTTTTCGCATTTATTTCTCAAAAAAAAAAAAAAAAAAAATCATTATCAAAATACAATTTATATCTAAATTATGCTTTTATCTATTATATTCTTCAAAATGGAGCAAACAAAAAGTTTTTAAACACATCATTTTTTTAAATATGAGCTAATAGCAGTTTTAGTATTCGTGCGACATAGTACCTCGAAATCTGAAACCTAATTTCTTAAAACTTTTCATGAAAAGAACCTTATTATGCTTATTCCTACTAGAATGCACAAAAGAAACATGATATTCACCTCAAATAAACACATTTTAAACTGTTTACTGTGTATTTACAATAAAACATAACAATAATTGTGATTTTGGCGAAACGCAAAAAGAAAAACTTTTTTCACATTTATTTCATAAAAAAAAAAAAAAAAACATTATCAAAATGCAATTTATATCTAAATTATGCTTTTATCTATTATATTCTTCAAAATAAAGCAAACAAAAGTTTATAAAAACATCAATTTCTTAAATATGAGCTCATAGCAGTTCAAGGACATTGTACCTCGAAATCTGGTTATTTATGAACAGAAATATGAATTGTGAATATATAAGAAAATGCAATATATTTCATAGGATCACTTTTATAATATTTATACATACACACGCATTAATACAAATATTAAAATATATATCTTGAACTAATTGCATAATAAAAATTAATCACTCTATCATGCAGTTAATTCGTAAGTACCAAAAAATAAGTTTCAGGTAAGTTTCATTGTAATATTAGTAAAAAGCAAGTGATAGTCTTACAAAGTTTCATATAAATAGGTAACATGACGATATAAAATCAACCACTTTTCCTACTCTCCCCTGCTCCCTTAGGAACCCCCCAAATATGTGTAACACTCACTGTAATTTTTTTTTTTTTTTTTTAATACAGTAAGTGGTACATACACAAAATTCTATTTAAATCGATACTATTGTAGTTTAAAAAAATATTTTTATTTTCATCTGCTGTCACCTACCCCCCCCCCCCCCAGTTATATATAACACTCATTGTGATCTTGATAATAAGTAAGTGATAATTTTAGAATATATCATTATAATAGGTACAATGATAATGTAAAAAATCATGTTATTTTTCTCTGCCCCTTTCCCCCACCCACCCACAATTACGCTGACACTGTAATTTTTTCACAAATTGTACATGATTATACAAAGTTTTCATGATTCATTAAAATCGGTAAGGAGATGGTATAAAAATAATTATTTTCTTTCGATCTGCTCTTACACCCCCCCCCCTTACGGCCTTACCCCAGGTGTACACTAAATGAATGTTTGTTCCAAATCAATTAAAATTTCGAAAATTGTAATTTGAAAGCCATTCTTTAAATTGATTGTTTGTTATTTATTATTTTGCGAGTTGCGTATTGCGAAAGTACCCTTTTTTCCGCGATCCGAAAAAAAATTCGTCAGGGAGACCTTTTTCACTCTTGAGCACCAATGTACGATTTCATTTACTAGTGGCTATAATAGCAAATCACTAGTGGGCCTCCTATCGCACATGAAAATTACTGAAGTGAAATTTAAAGTGGAATAAGCTACAGAGAATCTATCAATCTATCTATCTATCTATCTATGTGTGTGTGTATGTATGTTTGTATATAAAATACATCTAAATTGGAAAATTTGCGAAATTCCTTTTTTCCAGTTCCAAAAAAATTGTTTAAAAATTTTTGCCACCACTTCAGGAAGCATATGTTTCCCATTTTTAAATAATCACAGTGATGCGATTTATTATGAAACTGATCAAAATCGATTCTTAAAAAAAAAAAAAAAAAAGAAAGAAAGAAAGAAAGAATGTGAAATTTCGGTGCATATTCGGTATTTTCAGAGTAAACAAAATTCAGGTGAAATGCAGAGTGAGCGTTTAACTGACGGAGACTTTGCGGTATTTTATAACATACAAATTTGAAAATGCACTCTCTTCTATGAAGATTCAAGTTAAACCATGAAAGAACAGGTTGACGGTCATCTGGGCTGGGGAAGAGTAGAGATAAATGGAAAATATCGTACAACTGTCAAAGAGAAAATCTATAGGAGTGTTTCCAAGAAAGAGAAGACGGGGATGGATATGGAAGGGTCTACTATCAAGCCTGAAGGTATCACTTCGGACAGCGTGTGACGACACAACCCGGGGTCCCAAGGCTGCAATTTTTGTCAGCCTTGCCGGGGTCCCTTATGGCCTTATCTGTAAGAAACTGATGTCCATCGGGTCCGTTTACTATGTTTTACTATCTTATCTTCTGCTTGGAATGCGTGTAGCAAACAATGTTTGTCCTCATCTCACATTCATTTAAATTACATTTTTCATGAATGAATTTTTAGATTCCACCATTTAATATACATCAATTGAGTTAATTTTCATTTACATTGTATTACTGCAGAATATGAGGAACATTTTTTGAAATTTGAAAATAAACGTTTTCTATTATGTGAACTGTCTAGAGAAAAACTAATGAATGGAGGATTAAAATTTGAAGGAATTTGTATATAATTGTGGTATATCACTAACTCAGTTAATTAATGAATGTATAGAAACAACGTGTAACATTCTTTTGAATAATAATACGAAGACAAGAAATGATGAATTACATGGTATATCCTCCAGAAAATTAGCAACAGTAAACAATAGATTTAAAAAAAAGGTGTCAAACAGGGGTTTTAAAAAGCGTCAATTCATTTTTTTTAAATTTTGTATTATTTCTAAAAAAATTAAATATTTCTTTAGAAATGATAGAAATTACGTAAAAATTCTTTAAAAATTCAGAAAATCTCCCACCAGTGGTCGAAAGGTTCTGCTCTTAAACACATTAAGTGTCGGGTTCGATCCTAGGTGACACAGGTCAACCTATCTTTTCGGAGTTCTCCTTGTATTTTACCGAAACTTGTTTCAATATCCCCAGCAACACATCTTCTCCGAAAAGCATCCCCAAGATGTCCTGTGGATAAAAAGTTAATCCTATGAACCTTCTCAGGATATTCTGGGGACAAGAGTGCTATTAGGGATAGGGCCTAGCACTCCATAAAATGACTCCCACGAAAAACACTTTCTTCAAATGAAAATCGTTACTCAACCATTCATTTTAAAGGTATTGACGAGTTCTTTTAAAATATATCCATATTGAAAATTTACTCACCCACCCACTCAAGGTTGACTGCTACTGTTTATTAATAATTCTTTCTTGATTTTACAATAATTTATTAAAAGTTATTCTCATTTATACGAAACTTTGTTCTTGTCAGGCACATTAAAAATTATGAAAAGAGGAATGGCAACGCCACTTGTTAAAAGATTTTAATTTTCAAATTTTTGTTCATTTTTATTTATTTTTCTCTTTCTTTTGAATTCAACAGAAAAACGTCTTAGATTCGTAAAGATTTTCTATTTCTGGTATTGGATGGATTTACACGTTTTGAAAGGTACAAACACGATTTGATCATTTTTACGAAATGCCAATATATATATATATATATATATATATATATATATATATATATATATATATATATATATATATATATATATATATATATATATGTGTGTGTGTGTGTGTGTGTGTGTGTGACAAAATTTTGTGGTATCTGTATCTCAGGAATTAATGAACAGAATAATTTCATAAAAGTTTAAGTTGCTCCTTGATTTAAATGTCCTTCAACTTTTGGTGAAAATCGCCAACAGGTGGAGATACCATAACGATTTATGATGATTATTAATATGGAAATATAGGAGAAAATTTTGCATGAATGAGCACAATTATAATTACTTTTAACGAATCATCGTAAAATAAAAAGAAATACTTATAGGTTGGGTTGGGTTCTGGGGATTGCACTAGGGTCCTAGGTCTGAGGCGAATGCCCTCCGTGAGGGGCCTTTCTGAGGGTTCCTAGCACGCATTTATGCAATTTCATAGAAAACCACGGAATTTTCCGAACAGCTAGGCCGACGAGTGTGACATAGGATTAAACCTGGCACCTCACGTCGGTAAGCGGAAAAAAAGTCCCCGGAAAAAAAGTCCCCAGGAAAAAAAGTCCCCGGAAATTAATTTCGGTCGTCTTCATAAATGAAATACAACTTTTTAATAACTTTAAGTGACATTATGTTTCTTTTATTTTTAAAATTGTTTTTTTTTTTTTTTTTTTTTCCTTTTTATTAATTTTTTTTCTATTTAATTATTTATATATAGATTCTTTTCAAACATACCGCAGGGAAAAATGAAAAATTCTGTATTCTACTATATGTAAGAAGTATAAGTTTTGTTAGTAAAGAAAAGAAAAGATAAAAAAAATACAATAAAAGACAAGAATGAAAAATTATGCGGTACTCATTAATTATTTACATTTTTCAACTGTAGATGATCGTTGTTTGGTACACCTTTAAATGTTCTTTGCATATGAGAGCAGACAGAACAGAAAGTCAGAGAGATAGACTAATTGAATTCGTAATCGCTCTTAAACGTTTTTGGAAAATGTTAAAAATTCTTGACTTAAAAGAAAATGCAGCCGTAATATATCTGTATATTTTTTGTGTAGTTCTGTAATTCTGATTGCGAATCATAATATGTTCTATAAAAAACATTTTTTTAGCATATTATCAACAAATACCAACTTCATTATTATTTTTGCAGTAGAAATTTATCTGAATGTGATAAAAAATGTCGCACATAAAATGCAGTGCATTGACATTTTTGTGGATGTCCCTGTACACAAACCAGTTGTGCAAAGCCTATGAAATCCATTTCAAATAGAGAATATTCCATACTTAACTTTAATAGCATCATTCATTTTTAAGAAATTCTGCAAATATTTACGGGCGCTGACAGAAGGACAGTCGGACAAACAGTTACAATAATTCAAATCATACTTACACTAAAAAATTGTTAGAAAGTGTCAAAAACACTCAATGAACGATAATGCATTTAACAAATTTCCAATTATAGCCCTTATGTAACTGTATATTTTTCTGTGACCCTAGAAATCTTAACGCTACTAATACTGTATTCACCAAAAGGCATTCTTTTGTGCGTATGAATAACATATTTAATTCCATTAAGATTTATGCAAAAAGGAATAGGATTTATTCAACCATATTTAAAGGTATTTAAATATGCTATTTCATAGAAATACCTCTCATAGAGCACAATACTTCGGAATACTTTTGGGTGTACCTGTATACAAACAAGTGATGGTGTTTATTCCATTTTCAATAAGGAATATCTGATAGTAAACTCGAATAACATATATCAGTTTCAAGAAATTCCATAAATATTTCTGGAGTAGAGCTCGGGTAGACAAATAGACAAACCGAAGTCATTAATACTTTTCAACTTTGTTAAGTGTTAAGTGCAAAAATAATGTATACTTCATCAGGATCATAAGTTGATCTATTGTATATGCAAATATAGACAAATTAACTCGTCATTATTTAGTAAAAGAAAAACTATGAAACCTGAGAATGAAATCTAACTCAAAATAATATTTAAATGCAAACGTAAATTTTAATAACTGGACGTCCGAAATTCTTTTGTAATCAAAGTGATATATACATATCGAAAAAAAAGAGGGGGCTCTTACGAATTACGAAACATGCATAAAAAGACAAAAAGATTTTATTACTGACAGAAACCAAGCATTTCAGTTTCCTTTCACTCACCTGTCAATTGGTGATATTTTTATTTATTTATTTATTTATTTTTTTTTTTTTTTTTATTTTTTTTTTATAAGAAGTGTGTGTGTGAAAGAGGGGGCTGTCAGAGGGGTATTCGCTATACAATATGATAAAACTTTAATTATTTTTATTTTAGTCAGAAAGTTTTCTTTTTTTATTTTTTTTTTTTTATCTTTTGTGACCAAATAAAAAAAGTAAGATATTTATATCCTTTCTAATGTCTTTTTTATTGTTAAAGATATAACTGCATGATGGTTTTAACGAACCACCTACAATTATTTCTAGAGTAGAGTAGAACGCAGTTTGAAAATTAGATACAGCACAGAGTGGTCAAATTTTATTTAGAAGTAGCTGGAGATCAGGGAGGAAGATTATTATTACCCCCACCCCTTTAAGTTAAAAAAAAAAAAAAAAAAAAAAAAAAAAAACTTTAAAACACATCCATCTTTAACGAATGTGTGTTTGTATGTAAATATCGGACTGAGTTATCAACAGTTTCTTAATGTTAAAAATTTAAAAAAGTATTTTAATTTACATATATCTCCTTATTAAACGTCCACCAGCGGCCAAGTGATTCTGCGATTAAAATGTGATAGACGGAAAGTGCCGGGTTCGCTCGTCGACCTAGCTGCTCGAAGGTCTCCGCGGTATTCTCCAAAACTCACGTAAATGCGAGCTATGACCGTAATAAAGACCAACATGGAGGGGACATCACCTCGTGCAGTCAATCGGCCTTAATCTTCACCCCAGCAGGACCACCATCTTATTAAACAGTGGCCGAAAGGTTTTGCATGCAAAACTGGTAGACGGGAAGTGCCGGACTAGATACCAGGTCGCGCTCATCGATTTAATTGCTAGAATTTTTCCGTGGTTTTCGCTGAAACTCGCATAAACACGGGCTAGGACCCCTCAGAAAGACCCTGCATAGGGCACATCACCCAGACCTAGGACCCTCGTATAGTTAATCAACCTAAATTTTCAACCAAACATCACCAACCTCCACTTTATTAACAGTGGCGGAGCGGTTCTGCGCTCAAATCTGGTAGACGGGAAGTGCCAGGTTTGAATCCAGGTTACTCCTGTCGAAGTCATTCGTATTTTTTGTGTTTTTTCGCCGAAAATTCCGTAAATATGGGCTAGGAAACCCTTCGAAAAACCCTCACGATGTCCCAAGTGTAGCTATTTGGCTTTAAATCAAGCACCAACACTTTATTAAAAATTTATGTGTAATGTACTAATTAAGACCAACTGTCTACACGATAAACCTGGGGAGGTCTTTCTAAAATGTCCTAGTATTCAAGCGATAAACTCCGAACGGCTAAGCCGACGAGGACGACCTGGATTTTCATTTGGCACCTTCTGCCTCTCCTAAAACATGTAGAATAATCAATAATATATGTATATTTACATATTTTTTATTGAAAATATGTTAGTGAAAAAAAGATAATGTGCGTGATTGACCATAAATTAAAATAATAATAATAATAATAATAATAATCAGATAAATTTATATTTACTATTATCTTTTTAAGAATACCTCCTCCCCCCCCCCCTTTTTTTTAAAAAGATATTTGTAACATTAAGCCATACATTATTATTTTATTATTATTATTTTTTTTTTTTAACCGTATGAATCCTTAATGAATTTCCATTTGCATGTATAAGTGATGAGTAAAATTTTTAATTCCATATGCGACTTCTAAAACTATAGAGATTTGTAAAGTACCATAAGCAAAAATACTTCAAAGAATTGGGTTCACCAGTGGCTGAGCGGTTCTGCGCTCAAAGCTGGTAGACGTGAGGTGCCGGGTTCTATCCCAGGTTGTGCTCGTCGGCCTGGTCGTTCGGATTTCTCCGTGGTTTTCTCCGAAACTGCTGTACATTAAGGTTTAATTAAAACAGTGCTTTACGCTAAATATTTGGTTAGTTAATAAATAATAATAATAATAATATCAATAATAATAAAACTGCTGATTTCACAAGTAATTGTCATCATATTATTCGAATATTTTATATCTTTTATCATAAGATTCCTATGAAAAAAAAAAAAAAAAATCGTCATCTAAAAGAGATAATTAAAGTTAAAAAAAAAAAAAAAAGATTATTATGCGAAGTTTTGTTCAGCCGAGCAATATTTAAACTGATTTTACAAATTATCACCATCACTTCTAGAACATTTTTCATTATTTATAACTATTACTTACTTTTCATGAAAATCGCAATGAGCGGATTTCTTTTAAATTAAGTTTTAATTATTAAAATATAATGAGAAAAAGTTGTCCTTAATATTAGGGAATACCGTATTTCAAAGAAAAACTAAAAGCAACAGTGCGTTTCAACTTTTTAGAAGGTAAATATGTATAATTTTCATTTTTTATGACTATAATATTTAATCTCTTTTCAGTATATAAAAAAAAAATATTTATAATAATAAAGAATCAATTAACCTTCATATATATTGTAAAAAAATAATTAGAACTTTGTGAGAGAAAATTCAATCAGTCCAATAGAAGAGGTATATTCTATATCAGTAAAAAATATTTTATTTTATTTTTATTTGTCTTAATCTTTTAAATATTACCTTTTTATATGCATTTAAACATCTTTGTGCCGAGTTTTCATAGAATAAAAAGACACACTCTCTTTTTTACCACCTGCAGAAAACGCAAAGGCGCTTCCTATGTTATGTTCAGTACAAAATAAAATTCTTTTCAAAATACCGATCATGAACTTTAATGCATCAGAAATTTTTTTTTGCAAGTCCCTCTACACACATTAGTTGCGAAAATTATACAATTTTCAACAGAGAATATCGATATGCCATAGAAAACTTGAATTAGGTATACCAGCTCCAAGCCCTTCAATAAATATTATCGGGGAAAAAAAATCTTGATCACAGAGGTTAACAGACAAACAGAAAGACAAAACGAAGCCAACTCATTATTAGATATTCTTAGAAGCTTTAAAACGCATTTTTATTTATTTTTTTAATGGATTTTTTCTGGGGACTTTTTTTCCGGGGACTTTTTTTCCTGGGGACTTTTTTCCTGGGGACTTTCTTTCCGGGGACTTTCTTTCCTGGGGACTTTTTTTCCGGGGACTTTTTTTCCGGGGACTTTTTTTCCGCCATTCCTCACGTCTACCAGCTTTGAGCGTAGAACCGCTCGGTCGCTGGTGGGTCGAAATACTTATAAGAAAAATTGAAACATATACGAGCATCTTGGTGGAAAATCCTTCCGAATGTTGTAAACTTTCAATATAAATATTTTTTAAAAGAACTTATTAATACTTTTAAAACTAATGGTTGAACCATGTATCTTCCATAATTTCAAACAAAGTTATCGAGATTTTTTTCCTTTTAAATTAAAAAAGAAAGAAAGAAAGAAAGAAACATTTCCTAGAATCTCGAATGTAGAACATAAAAGAATTTGTTTTCGAAATTCCATTATGAAAGGTGTCTCCATTCATTGTGGAAATTAACTTTGATAAGTAGTTTGTACTGCATGTATTTGTTTAAGAATTATAAATTTATCTTAAACAGATTTTTTTAAATATTGTTTTAATTTTTTTTCGGCCTATGTAATTTTAAATTGAATGAAAATTGAATGAAAATTTTCTTATATATTAATCTGAAATATTTTTATAATATCTTATATTTATGACTTCAAATTCTTTACTTTAAATGTTTACAAAACAATTATAATAACTCAAATGATGTATTTAAGCTTTATAAAGTAATCTTCGAAAGCCATCAATAAAAATTTCATAAAATATGTGTTGTTGTGCTTTGCAAATAGGGGATAATTTTAAATATAAATTTTTATTGTTCTTAAAATATAAATTTAACATTCAAATTTCGATCTTCATATGTTAAAAATTGGAAATTTAAATGTACTGAATGTATGCATGTCAAAAATTCATTATTCTTTTGGCAAATATTACTTCAAATTTATTTGATATTACCTATAAATTGAACGATTTTAATTTTGCCCAATACAGACTAATTTGAAATATTAATTTGAACATCTTGTATTTATATCTCTAAATTGTTTTCAAAATTTACAAATCAGCATTTACTAAAGAGTTGTTGTATCTACATTTCAGAAAATAACCTGTCAAATTCATGCATAAAAATGTTGAAAAATATGCATGCTGAACATTTTCAAATATGTTGGATAGCCAAAAATAGAGAATTTTAAGAACATTTTTTGTTAATTTTAAAGACTGAATTTAGATTCATATTTAAATTTTTATAATTCACAGTTTGGAAATTTAGAAAGAGTGAATGAATGTATATCTAAAAATTATCAATAATTATTTTTTAAATATTAATTTAATACTCTTTGCACAAATTTTTTAAGTTGAATGATCTTAATGGAATTTTCAATATATCATAATACTTTTTGAAAAAATGTAAAAATGTACAAAGCCTGATTTATTCCATTATATATTTGATTTTAAAATACACTTATGTATGTGAATATAATTAAAAATAAAATAAATATTTGGTAAAATATGTATAATAAAGATTTCCATTTATATTAATTTTCAAATGAGCAATATTAAATATAATTTTTGTTGCTTTAATTCAAATTTAAATGTTTATATGCTAAAATTTGGAAATTTAAAATTAAAGAACGTATGTCAAAATTTATTATTATTATTATTTTAATATTTTAATTTCCTTGGTGTAATAGTTATAAAATAAATTATTCCAATGGAATTAGGTGTGTATTTCGCTTGTTTATTAAAATAACATGTACAAACTTAGTTTTATAACATCAAAAATTTGATTTTAAAAATTGCTTAGTTATGTAAACACATATAAACATAAATGAAATGGAAAATATATCTATTTAAGCACATTATCTATTAATATCCCTTGATAATGGGAAGGCTAAATCTCAACTTCTATATCATTTAACTGTACGAAACCTCATATGTGAGATAACCATTATAAAAACGTACTTTTTAAAATGCTATTTATAGGCAATAAAACTGTCTTACTTCGGATATTTAGTGTTAGATTTTTTTTTTCTCCGCTATATTCGAATGTCGATATATGAATGTATAAAATATATTTTTCTAACAAATGAAAATTCTTATAAAACCAAAACGAAAGTATTTTTTTTTCTTTTTTTACTTTTAAATATTCATCAATCGTAATAAAAGTAACTAAGTACACAAATATTAACATATATTGTTGTTTTTGAAAAATGAATATACCTTCATTTAATTCTTTTAATCAGATTAAAAAAAAAAAAAAAAAAAAAAAAAAAGTCAAAAGGTACATGTTTATAATTATTCATACTTCTAAATAGTGTTTCATTATCTAGTTCTAGTATTATTTTTTTGCAAGCACAATGAGTTCTGTAGAAAATAATAATCAAAAATCTTTTTAGTTTTCATAAATTTTTATGTATTATACTTTGAAATCAAAAGTAAATCATATGTAAAACTTGCACAATAAATTAATAAAAAAATATATGGCTCCTGTCAGTAGCTGAGATGTTCTTCTTTATAAGAAGCTGGTAGAGAGGGTATGTCGGGTTCAAACCTAGATCAGGTTCGACGGCCTAGACGTTCAGGTTTTCCTGTGGTTTTTTTCCAAAATTCGCATGAATGTCATTTCTTTAACCTCTTAAATTTCAGAAAATGATCTAATTAAAATATTGTCGATATAGTCCAGGGTTGCTACACAAATCATGAGAAAAAATTCCCTGAGTTTTCCCTGTCCCTATTAGAAATAAAATAGATGGTAGGCAATCATGCAGCATTAGAATCTAACATATTTACAAGTCAGTTGAACATATTTAGGGCAAATTAATTTTATAAACTTGAAAAAAAAAAAAAGAAATATATAATTGATTCATTATAAAGAACTACATTAAAAAAAAAAAAAAAAAAATGATTATGAAAAAAAAAATTTAATGTTCTTCCATATTCAAATTCCCTGAGTTTTCCAGGTTTTCCTGGTACCGTAGCAACCCTGAGTACATTTTAAATTATTCTTTAATGCTTTCCCTTTTTTTCTTTTTTCAAGAAGCAAAAGTTTTAATTAAAGAAAGTTTTTATTTACTGTGTTGTATCTATTTAAATTTTGAACCAATTCATTCCTAAAATCAAATACAATGACCACGGATTAGGAGATTCTAATCCGTGACAATGACTAAAGGTTCATGTCAGTCATTCATTATTCCAACTCCGAAGCAGAAACGGGAGTACAATCAATAAACTCTTTTTATCTTTTACGCAGATCAAAAGGTGTTGTGAGTTGTGTTCCCGCTAAAAATGTTTGGTCAAGTGAAAGGATGAATCTGTCTTGTTACTTGTCTTGTGACATGGGAAACATTTTCACACATCGAAACTTGAAAGAGTAATCACTGCTCATCGTTAGCCACCATAGTCAGTATTCATCTAGAAAAGAAATAGATGGGGGGGTCTGTATCTGCATCTCATTTGGTGCTTTGCTTATCTCACAAGCAGTGCTCCCAATCTAATCTGTGCAATGTCTATTGGCCGCTGTCCAAGGGGATGGAGGTCGTGGTAAAAACTAGCGACCCTTTACTGAGAGATACGACAAGGTGTTCATACTTTTTGATTGGTGGAAAGCTCCCTTTGACCGCCCGAGGCGATTTCGCGCATCGCTACCATAGACATAAGGCAGGGAGAAATTGTGACTTTCAAAAATGCTTATAATTCATATTAATTAAATGTAATTAAAAATTTTTGAAGCAAATTTTCATGTTCCTAAATGTTTTTTCTATTAATAGAAATAAAAATTTTCATTGATTTTCGTCAATTCTTTTCTAAATAAGTACTTTTCCTAAAACAGTTTCGTATTTGGCGATAACTTCAATAATTACACAGCCAACCTCTTTCGGAAAAAATCGCACTTTTAACATGCGGCGTTCGGTTTTTCCCCCCTTCTTTTTAGAACAATTTTGAAAATAAATTATGTAAGTTAACATTAACTAATATACACTTATTATTATTTTATTTATTTATCTATTTATTTTTGTTTTACCTGATCTTATTAAAAATTATTTTGATTAATATAACAAACATTTACATATAAATACAATAGAGTAAAGCATATTTTTGGAAATTTTAGTGTTAAAAATACATAACTAATAAATAAAAAGGCCTTTTAATTATTTAGTTTTTTTTTTTCTTTTTTTTTCTTCAGGAGTATATAAATAAGGGCTAGTACATTCATTTAATGCATAAAGCTTAAACTCAATAGGTGCCTTATATTTTTCTTATATTTATTCAAAAATACGGAATATGAGGGGGAAAAGAATAAGGTTAAAAGTATTAAAATGCTTATTGTTCTCTTATTTATTAATTTAAAAACATAAAAATTTTTTATTTGTTTATCTATTTTATTTTATTTATTTATTTTTTATGGAGAAATCAAGGCATTAATAGAAGTAAATACCTCTATGGTGGCCAAGCGGAACTGCGGTCAAAGTTGGTAGATGGGAAGTGCCGGGTTCGATCAAAAAACGCGTTTATCGATCTAGCCGTTCGGAGTTTTCCGTAGTTCTCTCTAAAACTCGCGTAAATAAGAACTAGATTCACTTAGAACCCCCCCCCCCCCACGGAGGGCATTTCTCCTGTAGGCCTAGGCCCCTAGAGTAGTCAATCAGTCTTAAGCCATACAACCAATCAACCATTCTTTATGAGATCAACATCAACATATGTTAGAATTTTATGTTGTAAAATTATAAGTGCTAATTTCTTTATTTTCTTTATTTGTTTATTAATTAATTAATTAATTTATTTATTTATTTATTTTTTAGTGTCATATTTCTTTTTATCACATACGTTATTTTCTCTCTCTCTCTCTCTCTCTTTTTTTATCATACTTTATTCAAAGGTACAAAATACGAAAAAATATATTATATATGTTTATATATTTGTATTACATTTGAAGAAATATAAACTTTTGACATGAACAATAAGGATGTATAAAACTTTTAAAGTTAATAAATATTTTTACAAATATTAATATTACCAATGATTATGCATTTAACTATAAAATATTGGTATGTTTTTAAGCATTGAACTAATTCAATTTTCCTAAACTGAATTATTTTAAGAAAAACATGTTGGTGTTAATGTGACAGTTGCCTACAAAAGAAAGGTCGAGGTATGGGTTGAATAACTTAAGTAAGGGGTGGTCTTTTTAAGGTGTTCTAGCCCATATTTACGCTTGTTTCGGAGAAAACTGCAGATAATTTCGAAAAGTTAGCCCGATGAGCGCTACCTGGTATCGAACCTGATATCTCCCGTCTACCAACTTTGAGAGCAAAGTTAATTTTACAGTCTCAAAAACATTTGACCCCCTGAAAAACATTTTATAAACCAACTAAAACAATTTTTAAACATTTAATGTGCTGAGAATGTATATATTTGTAAGTTATTGCAATAAATAAAATTAATCATAAAGCTAAACGGTCATCTCTCAAATGAATATATCAAATCAAGTTAACTGTTAAATCATCAAATTTTTACAAATTAATCTTAATATCGATGAACTTTTCTTACCAGTAACTACAAGGACAAATTTGATAAAATTACTTTTTAAATAAATAAAAATAATTTTATTATTATTATTATTTTATTATCAGTTGCATAGTATATTATTAAAAACTAAAGAGTATTAAAATTCAGAATTTTTGATATGCAGTATGATAAGATTGTGTAAATTATTTCTATGAATATAGAAATGTAATCTAAATTTAAATAATAATTATAATAACAATAAAACGAATGTAACGTAAAGCATAATGTATCTTAGTTTGATTGCAAAGAAAATTTTTTTTGCTTTACTTTAGAGAATATCTTTAAAAACTTACACCGATAAATCACCAAAATGCGCGATCAGCGCCAAGCATTGTAAAAGGTTACTGTAGCAAGAGGGAATCTGGACAAGCGTTTGTCCACTGAGCATGCGTACTAAGTACCTGTCGTATCTCTGAGATTATCCAGGGTTTCTAGTAAAAACTATGTAATTACCAAAATTCTCATTTTGGATTTTGGAACATACAAACGCAAACGCCAAACATTATTTTTTACATTCAGATTCAGTTCGTAGTTTGTAGATTTTGATAAGTGAAAAGAAGAAAATTATCAATGATGAAATTATCAATGCTTTTGCAATAAAAAAAAGAAAGAAAAATCCATTTATATATATATTTAAAAAAAAAATACTATATATTTTTTTCTTACATATATGTGAGTGTGCGTACAATATTTTTTAAACTTTCGGTATATATGTGTATTCTGAAGATACATGAATAGTTTCCAAACCATGGCCCTCAGCATTTAAAAGTAGCATCATTTCAACGACGAAAAAAACTTTGGAACTGGGTTATTATACATAATCTCCTCAAGCACAATACAAATAAAAAAGTTATTATTTTTCAGTTTTCTAGAATCGTATTCAAAAACACTGGTATCTATACTCGACAAAAACATTCTGATAATATATCATTTTTCTTAGGCTGATAAATCATCTTTTTGGGGCAAAATTTACTCACTTAAAGGAACTACTCACGGCTTAAAAAAAATACAAAAAACATAATTTTTTATATACCTATATATATATACATATTTTTTTTTTTTTTTTTTTGCTTCTTTTTTTTATCTAATTTTTAATATGTATATTTAATAACAATAATAAAAACTTATAATAAAAGCCTAAGTTATTATGCCTTTACTTTTGCTTGTTTAAAAAATTACTATTTTAAATCCTGTTAATCACAGAAAATAAAGCTTAAAAAAAAAAAAATACTGAAAAGAAATTATCAGAAAACTTTCAGCCTTACTGTAGGCAGCAAAATTATTCGAGCGCTAGCAATGATTCCTTTATGAAAACGTATACTTAGTACTGTTTTAATAAAAAAATCCTTGTCGTCATGTTTTTAGGCAGTCTAAGAACATAATTTGACAAGGATTTATTTAATAAAACAGTATTAAGTGTACTTTTTTCATATAGGAATCGTTGCTAGCGCTCGAATAATTTTGATGCCAATAGTATATACTTTTATGAATCTACAGAGCCCACTCGGTAATTATTAATGTTCACTTAATTCAAAAGTTAATTTTTAAAATATTGAATTACAGACCAAACAAATTTTCAGGGGATAGCTTATTAAATAAATAAAATTCAAGGTTGTCAAAAAGAAATGCAGAATTTTTAAAAGAAATTTTTAGATAAAATTACCATTTTTTCAAATATATTACATTTATAAAACATGATACTATCTTTATTTTAAATTTTTATATTTAACTTTAAAGTACAATAGGTAAGGCATACATCAATCACTTATTGATCACAAGTCTTCTTTTGTAAATTAAATATATTGAGAATGAAAGGCAAAGCAATTGTACGTTTTTGTCAGCCTTCATATTTAATCAAATTTCATTGTATAAATGTATAGTAGTTTGATAATGTACTACCTATTGTATCACTGTATTTTATTGAAGGTATTTGGAATACCGTAGTACCCAAAAATTTAAATCATTTTTCAATTAAAATTTAAGAAGTGATTATGTGTAGGGGGGGGGGGGGTTGAGCTTACTTTCGTTTGCCCAGGGGCCCGTAATTCCTGTCACCGGCCCTGTGTGCATGTTAAACAGCAACTGGTGCTAATAATATAGAATGTTCCAGGAAAAAAGTTTTGTAATTGTTACAACATACTAGTTTACATTGTTTTAAGAATAATTTACTCACAAAAGAGTTGTCAAAAGAAAAAAAAAGTTTTTTTTTCTTTTTTTTTTATTAACACAAATTTTTAATGATTATTTCGTACATTGTTTAATATTTACAAATTAATTTGAGTTAATGCTTTTGTAGCCGTCAGAATGAGTATAATTCACCTTTTATTCTTTCAATATGACTCAAAACATTTTATTTTCGTCAGTGTGACTTAAAATCTCAGACAAATTGGATACTGCGACCTAAGTTTTTTAATTACTCTCCGACGGAAGTGAAACCTAAGAGAGAGACTGGAAATTCACAACAACTCCCTTTAAAAATAATTTAATTACTGTATTACCCATATAAATATATCATATTTATGTAATTTTAACATTTTACTTGATTAATCATATAAATGATAATTATGAATGATACTTTTATAAATGAAATAGTATCTCAAATACCCAATTTGATAAATCAGACGTAAAAGTTACTTTTATGAAATTTTAAGATTAAAATATATATTTGATTTTAAATAAATATGTATTTTAATAAATAATAATAATAATAATAATATATATATTCTTTTTAATTATTATTTTAATAAATATTTTAATTTGAAACAAATTAAAATGAAAAATTAACATATATTTGAATTTTAAATTTTAATAGGTATTAAAATTTGAAACAAATTTAATTTTAATTTTAAAATTATAGCAGATATTTAAGTTAAATTAATTGTAAATGTTTAATTAAATTATGAGTTAACATAAAAATGTTAATATTTACTAAGCGATTGAATAATGACGCACCTGTTCATGCAGATGAAGTCAAAGTTTATTTCAGTTTAGCGACGCAACAAGGCTATAGGGTAATCTGGGGGGGGGGGGGGTTTATACAGATGCAACCAGGTTGTTTTCCCCCAACCTCCGTTGGGTCCACCAGCGGCCGAGCGGTTCTACGCTCAAAGCTAGTAGACGTGAGGTCCTCGGTTCGATTCTAGGTCGAGCTACAGATGTAAAAAACCCGGGAATATTGCTTCTGGGGAATAAACATGGGAATTTTCGGGTTTAAACCGGTTACTTTGGGAACTTTGGAAACTTTGATGGGAAAAAACTAATATTCAATTTTTAAATTTAGTTTGACTTATTTTAAGAGTACCAGACATTTTTATTCTATAATATTTGCTTAAATAAAGGTGATATCAACAATTATGTGATTATTTTACAGAAAATTGTAAAAAAATAAACATTTACGTTATTGACAATAATAAATGATGAAGTTTTGTCTGCCTATTTAAATAAATTTAGATTTTTTTCTTTTTTTTTTTATGAATACCATAATAAAATATGTTATAAAAAATAATACAATGAAATTAAGTTGTGGTAAGAATACTTTAAAATTATTAAATTTTATAATAATTCATGGAACAAAATCGAACATGAGTTCTTCGGTTATTAAGAATTCATGCAATAATTTTTTAATGCATTAAATCAATACATAAAATATTCAATAGCTAATAATTAATAATTTGGTTGTTATTTCTTTCTTCATTTATCTTTTGCATATTAATATTGTTGAAATTGTAATTGAAATAATATTTTCCAGTGTAATATTATTGTTTTAGTAAATGCTGAATATTTTGAAGCATTTTTGCTTTATGTTTGGAATAAAATGTTAAAGATATACAACTGAAACATGCAATTGCGATTTAAAAGAAAAAAGTGTTATATTGAACGCAGTGTGTATACAGTCTCAGAACTAAGATATAAATATATGGCAATAACAGAGAATAACTCTGTTAATTAATGAAATTTGAAACTTGTACTTTTTAAATTTATAGACGTTAGAAGCACTATTTAAAAATTGAAAGATCATAAAAAACATCTGAATGTGAGATAACATTTTAAAATGCCTTAGAACATCTCTAATCTCAGAAAAAAAAAAAAAAAAAAAGGCTAAATTCTCAACTTTTGAAAACTTTCAAAATTCCCTAGTTTTGGAAACTTTCAAAATTCCCTTCTCAAAAAAACCGGGTTTATTCCCTGGTTTAAACCTGGGTTTTTTCCCCGCTCACATCTCTAGGTCGAGCTCGTCGACCTAGCTATTCGGAGTTTTCCGTGGTTTTCTGTAAAACTTGAGTAAAGATGGGCTAGGGCCCCTTAAAAAGACCCCTCTCCTCCTCAGGCCTAGGACCTAACACCAACACCATATTACTTACAAACTTTGAATAAACACCATAAAATGCAATAAACTCGCAACAACAATTGTTGCGAGTTTATTGCATTTTATGGTGTTTATTCAAAGTTTGTAAGTAATATTTTACAACGCCAGTTTATTGATGCTTCTTTACCAACACCATAGTCAATCGGCCTTAATCCCCATAACCACAAATACTCTACTTACGGAGCATCTCGGAAAATCCCCTGAAAAGAGCTAAATTTCATAGAATCCCGGAAAAATGGGTAACAAAAAAATCGTTAAAGGAAAAATGGGTAATTTGCGAATATCTACTTGCGAATTATACACTAAAATTGTCGAAAATTATGCTGTAGAATAAAACAATGATTCGAAGTTATTTCAATGATATTGATGATATATTTCACCGTCAGATAAAAATTTATTCTTCTAAGTGGCTGAATATTAGAATCATTCACATATTTTAGAATCCTTTTCGGTCTTAAAGAAGAATATTAAGTTCTTATTTATTTCTTTATTTACATATCCAATATTTGAGAGATTTTAATCATTTTTTAAAAGAAACCATAATAATTAAAAAAAAAAAAAAAAAAAAAAAAAAGAATTGGAAACGGGGTGTGGTAAAATGGAGACTATTTTTACTTTTTGGGTAGAGATTTCTAAAAGCATTAACGGCTCACTCTTTTTTTTTTTTTTTTTTTTTTTTGTTCCCAAAAATAATTTCTTCAGTTTTTGTATTTACAGTATTTTTCTAGAGTCAATAGTTAAGCCAGTAAATTTTTTTTTAATTTCAAAATTTCCTTTTTTGTTTTAAACAATTTTGCTGTTTTTTTTTTTTTTTTTTTTTTAAATCTTAGCGTTAAAATAGTAGGAAACATACTTTTAAAAATTCATAAAAATGTTGAAAATTTTATTAGCTTCAACGTGACATAAGAATCGGTATGTTTACATCGATTAGGAAGAGGCTAATAGCCTCTTTATAAGTCGCGCATGGTAATGTGACGGAGAATTTTTCCGCCTTCCGCACCAATTTCTGTGAGACAAGTAGAAGTTGAATTTATTTTGATTTTGTACTTGTGTTGATATATTTTAATTATAATTAGTAAACGTGTTTTTGATAATTTGAACATGTTTGTTTTGTAAATAATATCCTTTAATCAAATTTAAAAAAAAAGTTTTTATTATTATTATTATTTATTTTATTTTATTTATTTATTTATTTTTTTAGTATTAATAAATTTTATCTTTTGTGAAATTAAGATTTTCACATATAAATCTAAGAACTTTGTAAAACTGAGATTTACATATTTGCATTGGAAAATAGTGTCATTTATTCAATTTTTAAATATAAGATTTTTTTTTTTTTTTTTTTTTTTTAAGTGTTGATACATTTTATCTTTTGTAAAATTAAGCTTTTTTATGCTTTTGTGAAAGTAAGGTTTATTATTATTATTATTATTATTATTATTACACACAAAATTATTTTATGTGCATATATTATCTGATAAAATTTGCTTTATAATCATGCAATTTTTTCCTTTAAACATATGATTTTATCTTAGAAAATATTACAGTATGTACATTCTATGATATTTTATACAATACTAGCTGTTACCCGCGACTTCGTTCACGTGGAAATTTTGATGTGTATGTGTGGGAACTGACGGTTTGATCATAATATGTAATGAAATGAAACCTTATCATTGTGGTGCTGTGCAAAACAGAGTCTGATAAAGTACACTCAAAAAAATTTGTAACTCATTGAAAGCCAAAATAAAATGCCAAAATTAATAAATAAAAAGTTATCGCCAACATGGCGATAAAAATTTAAAATTCGTCCATAGGGATTCTGTACTAAAACAGTACTGCGTTGTGGAAGTATAAAAACTGGGTCGTCAATTATGAATTTTATTTCGAAACCTTTCTTTGTATGATTTTAGTTCACTATTGCACAATATTAATCTGGTTCTAATAATAATTTGGTGACTGGTTAATTAAAATTTTAACTATGTGGTGAAGTTCATATAATATTTATAAGTTTCAAATTTTTAATTTTTTTTTTTTTTTTTTTTTTTTTTTTTTTTTACAAATAAATGATTTTTTTTTTTTTTTTTTTTTTTCATTTCCCGGTGAATTGTTGAATAATATTTTAGTTCTTAAACAATTTTGGACGGCTCTGCCCGCTTCGCTGGCAAACTCTTTTCTATATGCTTTATGAAAAAAAAAAAAAAAAAAAAAAAAAAAAAAAAACTGAAATCGGTCAAAAGCTTGCTTTGGGTTCCCGCTGCCCTAGGCAGCGCCTTGTTCGTCCTTGCAATCTCCGGTGCCTGTCCCTATTGCCTGCGACAATGGCTAACCCGTGGGCTTCCATTTGGTTGCTTATCATACATAACAGTTTCGATACGGACAGTATCGAAAAATTTGAATTAACTCTTTTATATCTGAATCCCAGTTACATATGAACAACATTATATGTGATGTACATAATATTTGCTCTCAAGTTATTTCCTATATTTATTTGATTTAATCAATCAACCATAGAATGACAGCAATTTCAAGCCACATATAATATTACAATATGCTATGATCGGCAACTTCTATCGCATGAGACAATTATTATTTTGTGGTTATATATACTTCATGCTTAGTTAATAGTAGTTGGTATATAGAAAAATAAATAAATTAGTATGTAAACTTGATCATGGTACAGCCTTAATGCCCTTGGCGACTTTTAAATTTTTGTTGCCGTTTTAGACCAAAATATAATTTATGCGATTATTGTTCCTATACGCAAGCGAAGTGTGACGTCACTGACCGTCCGTGGATGCAAGAAAATGATTTCCTATGTCAATCGCCCATTGGATTTTTTGTAAAAAATGATTAAAAATCGAAGAAAATTATTTCCCGATTTTAATCCCCATATTTGGGTACACATATGTATTAGTTATCATGTGCATGTGTTAGATTGAGTTATTTTGCTGTCAAATTGACAAAATTTTAATTTTAAATTTCAAAACTCTGTCGTTCTTGGCGCTTATTGTATTTGGTGATCAAAAACGTAATACGAAAATATACATGCCAGATGTATATTTTCGTAATATGCATTGTACGAAATATTGTTTCATATTATTCATTACTGTCTTAAAATAAGTTGTTAAAATAACCATGATTTTTGAAAGGAATTAAATTATGTTCGCCAAATAATTTGGCGATATTTTATTTTACTACCAAGGATGACCGATATCAAATCTATTCCGCTACAACATATTAGTATCTTATATCAGATACTTTATTTAGACAATTGAAAACAAATTTGGCTTCAAATTATGATAGAATATTTATCATTTCCCTTTTAATCAATCCGAAACTCGCGTAAATACGGGCTAGGACCCCTTAGAAAAGACCCCCACGGAGGGCATTCCCCCCTAGGCCTAGGACACATCAGGAGTCAATCGGCCTTAAATCCTACAACCAACCAACCAACCCTTTTAATCAGTATATTAGTTGGATATTTATTGTGTTAATATCATCCTTTGAAATTAAATGTTTGTGTTTTCAATCGAATATGGAAGTTTGCCATTTTTTTTTCTAGAGTTTTGAAATTAAAAATTCAAATTTTGTCAATTTTACAACAAAAATAACTTAATCTAATGCATGGACATGATAACTAATACATATCTATACCTAAATATGCGGATTAAAATCGGGAAATATTTTTCCTCGATTTTTAATAATTTTTTACAAAAAATCCAATGGGCGTTTAACATAGGAAATATTTTTCTTGCATGCACGAACGGCCAGTGACGTCATCACTTCGCTTGCGTATTTCTTTCTATCTTTTCCTTGGCGAAAAATGTCCGATCTACTTCAGCATCAAAATTATAAAAAATTGTCAAGAATTATCAATAAGAAAATACCTTTACCATAATGCTGAATTAACTTTTATGCCAAGCGTGTTTCATCCGCCATACTAAAAAAAAAATCTGAAGTTGAGGTATATAAAAAAATGCTGTGAAATAAAATTCAGAAGAAATTTGTTAGATTTGTAATATTACTATTTTATTTTAAAATTATAATGTGTCACTTTCTCATCGACCAATTTAACATTTAGTAATTTCTTATTTTTCGCATGAAAGCATATTTCATTTTATGCTGAAAACAATAAATAAATATATCTCGTAAACTTTTTTTGGCAACAATTAAAAATTTAAATGGCTTATATTAAGTCAATATAAGTCAATAAGTTTATTATTTTCATATTTTAATTAATTTTAAAGATTTTTTCAATTTTTTTTTCCTAAACCATCCCTGACATATAAGGAAAAAAACAAAAAAAGAATGATCGAAATCGGTCAAGCCGTTTACGATTTTATAAATAACATACAGACAAACATTCATTTTTATATATATAGATATGTATGCGCCGGAATTCTGAAAACACTATTCATTAATTTTTACATGCATGCAGTACTTTATTTGCATAATTACTGTAATTACGATCATATAGAGCTTTGCTATCTGTCTGTGTACAAAAGTTCCAAGCCATGTTAAATGTAATCGAAGGTTCTTGCATAAAACATGCCTGGTTTTAAGCAGTTATACTTAATAGTGGCTGACATATAATCTTTCTTAAAAAAGAAAAATCGCAATACAGCAACGCCCCCTGTTGAATGATTTGCACCAGAAGTTGATAAGCACTAATTTATGTCAAGATACATTTAAATCTAAAAAATTCTGTGCATAAGTTTCTGAGTTGGAACTGGCACATTTTTTTTTTTTTTTTTTTTTTTTTTTTTAATCACAGACAGATGAGCATTTTTCTAATTTTCTAAAAATGATCAATCGCTTGGTCAAATTCATTTCTCTTAACATGAATATAATATGTTCTACATTTATTAATATCACACAATCAACAGATTGGGAAGAAAATCATATTTGTTGAAAATTTATTTTTCCAACTGAGTGAAAATAATGCCTGGACCGGGAGTCGAACCCCGGATCTTTGACTTACAAGGTAAAGGACTCTACCAATTGAGCTATCCAGGCCGACACAACCGGTGGGCATTACTCACTCAGACAACCTTTAGGCAGAGCAACTGGTCTATCATGTAGATAGCTCGACAGAATAAGCCGCAGGTAATGGAAAACATCATTAAACAATGGGAGGAATAAATGCATTTATTAATATCACACAATCAACAGATTGGGAAGAAAATCACATGTATTGAAAATTAATTTTTCCAACTGAGTGAAAATACAGTTGGAAAATACAATTGTTGTCGGCCTGGATAGCTCAATTTGTAGAGCCTTTACCTTGTAAGTCAAAGATCCGGGGTTCGACTCCCGGTCCATGCATTATTTTCACTCAGTTGGATTTTTTTTTTTTTTTTTTCAATAAATATGATTTTCTTCCCAATCTGTTGATTGTGTGATATTAATAAATGTATTTATTCCTCCTATTGTTTAATGGTGTTTTCCATTACCTGCGGCTTATTCTGTCGAGCTATCTACATGATAGACCAGTTGCTCTGCCTAAAGGTTGTCTGAGTGAGTTATGCCCACCGGTTGTCGGCCTGGATAGCTCAATTGGTAGAGCCTTGACCTTGTAAGTCAAAGATTCGGGGTTCGACTCTAGGTCCAGGCATTATTTTCATTCAGTTGGAAAAATAAATTTTCAATAAATATAATATGTTCTGTACTAGAAATTTATGAAAACATACATATGATGGGGAACTGAGCAGAGTCAACCTATGTCAACTAAAGGGTTAGTTTCATCATAAAGATTTTAGACCCCTTTAAAAATATCATTTGTGATACTGCCTTGAACATCATCGATTGCAAATATTTTAATTTGAAAATTTCTTAAGTTATTTTAAATTTAAGATTATATCAATATAGCAAAATTGAGCGGTATTCTACATAAACTTGCATTTTGAGGATTGTCATTGGAAATAGTATGAAATTGCAAGAAAACTAAACTACAAAAATGATCCACAAAAATAAATTAATAGATTAGAAAAAGTTAAATGTATCGAACTGAATGGTGGGTAGCCTATTTGGTGGGTCATTTTAGTCTGTCACTATGCTGAGCGAATGGTCAAATTCATTTCGCTTAACACGAATATAGTATGTCACGTGTTAGAACTTTATGAGAACTTATATACTATGATGGAAAACTGAACAGAGTGAACCTATACTAACTAGTTTTCCTGAGTACAAGGGTGAGAAAGGGACAAAATTGCTCTATTTACTACCTCAGAATAATAATTTTTTATCTGACAATCAAATATGATATCAATATCAAAGGGGAATTAATCTCGAATCATAGTTTTACTCTATAACAAATGTTGAGCATTTTTAATATAGGATTCGCAACTAGCAATTCGCAAATTACCCGGTTTTCCGTTATCCATTTCATGATATCAGCTTTCTGAAATAACCAATAAGAAAATTAGACAAATTGGTTAAAAAAGCATGTAAATAAATTTTACATTCTTCGCCGAAAGGTAGGGGAAAAAAAATACAAAATAAATTTAAATATTTACAATATTAACCGAAGAATTCACATTATGTAAAATATTTATTTATCACTCATTTAAAGTTGCCGTTTTCATTAGTGAAGAGTACATTTATTTATAAACATGTTCATAAGGAAAACCTAATTTGTATTAATTAGATGATTTTGCAATAAAATCATTGAATAACTCCTGTACAGAAAGATATAAAATAAGATATCAGTACGACTCTTTATCGGGAGAAAAGGGCAGCGACGAGAAGCAGCGTGCGGCAGCGTGAAAGCAGTAACGCACGCATTGTTGTTGTTTTCATGGTACACTCAAACTTATTTTTTTTTTCCAATGATAAAACGTTATGTTTAAATATTTCGATTTGAAAAAATTGTCATGTATTTCGGTTTTTTGGTTTATATTTCCATACATTGGGCTGGATTTTAGTTCAAGCAGCACTGAAGCTGAAATTCAGGTGCCTATAAATGGAATGGCGGAAAAAAAGTCCCCGGAAAAAAAGTCACGGAAAAAAAGTCACGGAAAAAAAAGTCCCCGGAAAAAAAGTCCCCAGGAAAGAAAGTCCCCGGAAAAAAGTCCCCAGGAAAAAAAGTCCCCAGGAAAAATAGTCCCCGGAAAAAAAGTCCCCAGAAAAAATCCATTAAAAAAAATAAATAAAAATGCGTTTTAAAGCTTCTAAGAATATCTAATAATGAGTTGGCTTCGTTTTGTCTTTCTGTTTGTCTGTTAATCTCTGTAATCAAGATTTTTTTCCCCGATAATATTTATTGAAGGGCTTGGAGCTGGAGATACCTTATTCAAGTTTTCTATGGCATATCGATATTCTCTGTTGAAAATTGTATAATTTTCGCAACTAATGTGTATAGAGGGACTTGCAAAAAAAATTTCTGATGCATTAAAGTTCATGATCGGTATTATGAAAAGAATTTTATTTTATACTGAACATAACATAGGAAGCGCCTTTGCGTTTTCTGCAGGTGGTAAAAAAAAGAGTGCGTCTTTTTATTCTATGAAAGCTCGGCACAAAGATGTTTAAATGCATATAAAAAGGTAATATTTAAAAGATTAAGACAAATAAAAATAAAATAAAATATTTTTTACTGATATAGGATATACCTCTTTTATTGGACTGATTTAATTTTCTCTCACAAAGCTTCTAATTATTTTTTCACAATATATATGAAAGGTTAATTGATGCTTTATTATTATAAATATTTTTTTTTATATACTGAAAAGAGATTAAATGTAATAGTCATAAAAAATGAAAACTATACATATTTACCTTCTAAAAAGTTGAAACGCACTGTTGCTTTCAGTTTTTCCGTTTGAAATACGGTATTCCCTAATATTAAAGACAACTTTTTCTCATTATATTTTAATAATTAAAACTTAATGAAAAAGAAATCCGCTCATTGCGATTTTCATGAAATGTAAGTAATAGTTATAAATAATGAAAAATGTTCTAGAAGTGATGGTGATAATTTGCAAAATCAGTTTAAATATTGCTCGGCTGAACAGAACTTCGCATAATAATCTTTTTTTTTTTTTTTTTTTTTACTTTAATTATCTCTTTTAGATGACGAATTTTTTTTTTCATAGGAATCTTATGATAAATGATATAAATTATTAGAATAATATAATGACAATTACTTGGGAAATCAGCAGCTTTATTATTATTGATATTATTATTATTATTTATTAACTAACCAAATATTTAGCGTAAAGCATTGTTTTAATTAAACCTTAATGTACATCATTTTAATAACCTGTACCAGGTTTTTCTCTTTTTATATTCAGTACCTGATTGACTGTTTACTTAGTTCCGTTGTAAAAATTATTCGTAGTGTAATATAGGGATTCGTTTTCGAAAATGTGATAATAAAGGCCATGTGATTTTTTTTTTTTTTTTTTTTTTTTTTTTTGTCTCGGATGGAGTGCGGGCTACCAGTGAAATCTAATTTTCCTGGAGATAAAACAAATTCAAAACGAATTATCATCTCAAATCCCTAAATCTAGCAATTTCCTAGAGAACAGGGTTTCTGCTAGGTTTTGTTCCAGGAAAAGCACGGGACACCAGCGTCTATTAAATCTATTATCTAATAATCAGATTTTTTTTCATCTAAAAAAAAAAAAAAAAAAAAAAAAAAAACTCTAACACTATATTTATACATGTATATAAACCATTACAGCGATTTTAAAGAAAACCAAATTTCAGCCTTAATCTTACCAGATTTATTGCGAATTACTATATAGTGAACGATAATTTTTCCTGAAGATCCTTCCCCTAACATTTACAATAATAATAATAATAATAATAATAATAATATATATATATATATATATATATATATATATGTATATATATATATATATATATATATATGTATATGCATGTTTTAGGACAAGGGGAAGGTGCCAAGTGCAAATCCAGATCACCTTCGTTTTCAGACATGGCCTGGCTTAGTATGAGAAGAGTTCAATCCATTTATTGCGTGGGTTCGATCCTAGTCGCGCTCGTTGTCCTAGCCGTTCGGAGTTTTCCGTAATTTTCTCCGAAACTTGCGTGAATATGAGCTAGGACCCCTTAGAAAAAAGCCCACAGAGAGAAGTCCTCCTCAGGCCTAGAAACCTAGTGCAGTCAATAATCGGCCTTATTCGGTACAACAACAACAACAATCCATATATTTACTTGTTTGCAATGTATACCATGCCGCGATTAACAAAAAATAAAAATAGAAGAAGCTACATTTATCTAAATGCTATCCCACAATTAAAATTCCTCTTAGAAATATTGTATACATTTCTTTGAAGGATTTTTGAGAATAAGGCCAATTAACTGCTGTAGGCCCTAGACCTGAGGAGTAGTGCCCTCCGTGGGGGTCTTTCTAAGGGATTCTAGCCCGTATTTCGCAAGTTTCGGAGAAAACCACGGAGAATTCCGAACGACTAGACCGACGAGCACAACCTGGGATAGAACCCGGCACCTCACGTCTACCAGCTTTGAACGCAGAACCGCTCAGCCACTGGTGGACCCATTTCTTTGAAGTATTTCTGCTTATGGTACTTTACAAATCTCTATAGTTTTAGAAGTCGCATATGGAATTAAAAATTTTACTCATCACTTAGACATGCAAATGGAAATTCATTAAGGATTGATACGGTTTAAAATAATAATAATAATAATAATAAATAATGTATGGCTTAGTGTTACAAATATCTTAAAACGAAAAAAAAAAAAAAGAGGGGGGGGGGGTATTCTTAAAAAAATAATAGTAAGTATAAATTTATCTGATTATTATTATTATTATTATTATTTTAATTTATGGTTAATCACGCACATTATCTTTTTTTTCACTAACATATTTTCAATAAAAAATATGTAAATATACATATATATTATTCTACATGTTTTAGGAGAGGCAGAAGGTGCCAAATGAAAATCCAGGTCGTCCTCGTCGGCTTAGCCGTTCGGAGTTTATCGCTTGAATACTAGGACATTTTAGAAAGACCTCCCCAGGTTTATCATGTAGACAGTCGGCCTTAATTCGTACATCACACATAAATTTTTAATAAAGTGCTCGTGCTTGAATTAAAGCCAAATAGCTAAACTTGGGACATCGTGAGGGTTTTTCGAAGGGTTTCCTAGCCCTCATTTACGGAATTTTCGGAGAAAAAACATAAAAAATACGAATGACTTCGACAGGCGTAACCTGGATTCAAACCTGGCACTTCCCGTCTACCAGATTTGAGTGCAGAACCACTCGGCCACTGTTAATAAAGTGGAGGTTGGTGATGCTGGTGTGAAGATTTAGGTTGATTAACTATACGAGGGTCCTAGGTCTGGGTGGTGTGCCCTCTGCCGGGTCTTTCTGAGGGGTCCTAGCCCGTGTTTATGCGAGTTTCATCGAAAACACGGAAAAATTCTAGCAATTAAATCGACGAGCGCGACCTGATGTCTAGTCCAACACTTCCCGTCTACCAGTTTTGCATGCAAAACCTTTCGGCCACTGTTTAATAAGATGGTGGTCTTGCTGGGGTGAAGATTAAGGCCGATTGACTGCACGAGGTGATGTGCCCTCCATGTTGGTCTTTATTACGGTCATAGCTGGTATTTACGCGAGTTTTGGAGAATACCGCCGAGACCTTCGAGCAGCTAGGTCGTCGAGCGAACCCGGCACTTTCCGTCTATCACATTTTAATCGCAGAATCACTTGGCCGCTGGTGGGGCGTTTAATAAGGAGATATATGTAAATTAAAATACATTTTTAAATTTTTAACATTAAGAAACTGTTGATAACTCAGTCCGATATTTACATACAAACACACATTCGTTAAAGATGGATGTGTTTTAAAGTTTTTTTTTTCTTTAAGGGGGGGGGGAGGGGGTAATAATAATCTTCCTCCCTGATCTCCAGCTACTTCTAAATAAAATTTGACGACTCTGTGCTCTATCTAATTTTCAAACTCTACGTTCTACTCTACTCTAGAAATAATTGTGGGTAGTTCGTTAAAACCATCATGCAGTTAAATCTTTAACAATAAAAAAGACATTAGAAAGGATATAAATATCTTACTTTTTCTATTTGGTCACAAAAGATTAAAAAAAAAAAAAAAAATAAGAAGAAAACTTTCTGACTAAAATGAAAAATAATTAAAGTTTTATCATATTGTATAGCGAATACCCCTCTGACAGCCCCCTCTTTCACACACACACTTCTTATAAAAAAAAAAAAAAAAAAATTATCACATTTGACAGATGAGTGAAAGGAAACTGAAATGCTTGGTTTCTGCCAGTAATAAAATGTTTTTGTCTTTTTATGCATGTTTCGTAATTCGTAAGTGCCCCCTCTTTTTTTTTCGATATGTATATATCACTTTGATTAAAAAAGAATTTCGGACGTCCAGTTATTACATAATTAAATAGAAAAATAATTAATTAAAAGGAAAAAAAAAAAAAACAGTTTTAAAAATAAAAGAAACATAATGTCACTAAAAGTTATTAAAAAGTTGTATTTCACTTATGAAGACGACCGAAATTAATTTCCGGGGACTTTTTTTCCGATTACCATATAAATGCATCGGAAGATGTACAGAATATTTTCGAACTGAAGGACATAGATGCTCAATTTATTATATATTATTTATAGAAGGGTTTGCTATTAAAATGTAATATTTAAAGATTTTGACGAATTTGATTAAAATATCGTTCGGTAACTTTTAAAACTGCGAAATGGTGTTTCTTTATAGTTTCTTTTATAGCACACTCTTCATTTCTGTTTTATGCACATAATAATTTATTTCGCTAAATGTTAATTGCAAAATTATCTCTGTTTGTCTAAACAATTAAAATACTGTCAAAAATATATTTCTTTCTTTAATTAATTTAACACAGGCAAAAAAAAAAAAAAAAAAAATAATAATAATAATAATAATAATAATAATAATTTTATGTTCTTCTCATTCGGAAACTAAATGCTTCCAAGATATATTTCTAAATTACAGTGTATAATGTTACAAAAGGTTCTGAGGAATTTCGTATGTACTGTTCTATGGATAATAGCTTTCTGTTTGTAAAGTGCACATGAGAACCAGATGTGTCCAGGGGATCAGGTTCATTTAATAATCATTAAGCTACACGCTCAAACAGATTCATGGGTGGTCAAAGACACTCAGCGGCCAGGCATAGGGCGATACTTTCCAAAAGGAATGGGGGAATTTGACAGGAAGCTGTCCTCCTTGAAAAATTATCTACTCCTTTGTGTGCTGCTGCCGCGGTCACTGATAACTTTGTTTATCTGTTGCAGGGTGGTATACAGAGAAATGCAATTGACTATTTCTTTTTTGTGTTTGAGTCTACTATCAATAAAACAAAGCATTTGCGTTCTCCTTTCTTAAAAATAAAGCAATTATTACAAAATTTAGATATGTTTCAGGGTAAATAAAACACTTTTTATATAATAAAAAATAACTTTTATTTTTATTATTATTATTATTTTAATAGAGTTGAGAAGTATTTCTTCCAGACAAAATAAACTAAATGTAAGCTGTTTTCGTTTTCTTTCTAACACAACTGCAACAATTTATTGAGAAAAAGGAAATAACATTTTATCTATGGTATAAAACGGATAAAAAAAATTGTAGTACAATTAAAAAGGTAAAATAATAATAATAAGTAAATAAATAAATAAAAATTGAATTCATTTTACAAAATTAAATTCTTTAAATAAAATTTAATTTTGAAAAAAGAATTCTTGAAATTTTTTGTGACAGAATTTAATTTTGTTCTTTTTTTCTTAACTTTAATATGATATAATATAATATTAATAGTTATCTTTTGACTTAAATGTACAAAAGGCCTAAACAGATTTTTTTTTTTTTTTTGCCTTAAAATATAAAGTTGCGTCTTTTAATTTAAATAAAAGCTCATTTCACTGTTACTGTAAATTTTTAGTTCACATCATACTATTGGTATGGGAAACTTAGGTATTCGAAAAAAATTTCTGTCGCAGTTTTTGACGGTTTTACAGGCTTTGAAGTTTTAGAAATTCGAAAATCACGAAATCGGTAGGAAGTCCGTCATTAGGGGTGTCAGTTTGTGTGTTACTTTGTTAGTCTGTGTAAAATTATCTCATGAAGTAAACACTTAGGATCAGTTATTACTTATTATAGTAGCAAGAACTCTATTTAATTTTAACACTCTAATTTGAAAATATCGTAATTTATTAAAAATTTACGACTTTCTTAACATGAAAGAACAGGGCAAAATTTCGCATAATCTTGTGTTAATATTATTTACTAATATCGCCCAGTGTTCAAAACTCAACCACTTTTTTTGCAAATCAAGACAAAGCAAAGTTATTGCCTTCTAATCGGAATTAAACTGCAACATAGTTGCGGCAATTGTTTGTCGATATCCACTCAAATTGAATCAGTAGAGTTTTACTTAATATATTTCTCTAAGTTTGGTACACTGTAGATGTTGAGCTTTTCCTGAAATGAGAGGAAATCGCAGCATGGAAGCACACTTTGTTGGGGGATATAGCCCAAATTTAATCGGCACCATGTCAAACCAGGGTCCAACCAATATCAAATTCTGTTAAATTATTTTCATTGGTTCGAAAAGCACCAGCGTGTTTAAATTAAAAAAGACAGATGTTGTCTAAAACAGTCAAACTGAGTTCGGGAAATCTCAAAACGTGTAACTTTATCGAAAACAGAAAATCTAAAATTTTACTTATTCTTATATCTTCTAATATATGCAGAGGATCGAATAAAAAGTCCAGTTTTTAAAAATAAATAGTCAATTTAAGTTAATTGAAATGCAAGGAAATCTCAAAACGTGTAAATTCATTGAAAACCGCAAATCGAAACTTTTTCTGTATCTTCTACTTTCTTGTAATACATGAAAAAGCTAAAATTCCCTTTTATGAAAATAAGTAGTAAATTTCAGTTAAATGAAATGCAAGGAAGTTTCAAAAAGTGTAAATTCATCGAAAACCGGAAATAAAATTTTTTTCCAAATTTTATACTTTCTTCTTATACATGCAGAAAATAAAAACATGCATAGTAATAATGCATAATAATAAAAACTTAAAATTGAATAAATAAATAAATAAATAAGAATTCAATTTTAGTTAATTGGAATGCATTATATTTTCGTTTAAAAATATGTCTTTAAATTAGAGCTGACATAAATCACACACACACAAAAGAAAAAAAAAAAAAAAAAAAAAAAAAAGATGAAAGAAAAAGAAGAAGAGGGGAAAAAAAAAGAAATATTTCAAAATTTAAGAGTGATGAATAATTTTACTTTTACTTCTTTCCATTATAAAATGGAATAGTCTTATAGCTATAGTCAATAGTTTCAAGTATGCGTAATTTAGTGTCAAGTTATTAAGATAAATATAAATATTGCATAATACAATATAAATATATAAATAGTAATATAATTTCTTAATAAAGTATTAAACCGAGTGTACAAGAATGAAATACACATGTAAACACATAAAATTAAATTAAATTGTTCAAATAATAAGCTTAATTTTTACCGCGACTATAAATAATAGAAAGATTTTCATAATTTATGAGTAATACTGATTTTACTTTCTTGCTTTTACTGTAATAAGGTCGACGAATGGGATCTGGCAATCGAACCCGACCCTTCTCGTATACGAGCTTCGACAGCAGAAATTTTCAGTCACTTGTAAGACCACCTAAGTATTTTTGAAACAAGTTCAACAGTTAAATCTGTAAAAACATTTAAGAACAATCCATTACCCTATGTCCTGAAAGACATATCTTAGCAAATGGAATTTCATCTCATTTAAAATACATTTATACCAAGTTCGTCAGGAATCAGTTCAGTAGTTAATTGGTAAAATTGAGTGAAATACCTCTTTTATTTCATTTGTCTTCTAGACATTCCAAATACTCGCAAAGTATTTACTATAAAACAATGCATACATAATCACATACGTATACATAAACCAAATATAAATTATTTCTCACTTTAATTAATTGTAAAAGATACTTATAGAGAGATTAGCTTATATATATGACAGTTCTTTATTTGCCTTTAAAGAAAATATATTTCAAAGATTTACAATTGTGTCTCAAATGCGTCAATTACATTATACACTTTACTGAGCAATGTATTGAATAATCGAGTAACCGCACAGAATATCTGAGTTCGAGATTAAATTACTCGGAAGGACTGTGTAAAATTTCAAAACGAGTAACCTCAATTTACTCGGAAAGATAGAACTGTGCACACGCAATTTTAAATTAATAAAAAACACAGTTTTTTGTCAAAGGAAACTTTTTTGGTGTTTATATGCATAAAATACGTATTCGAACATAAAATAAAAAAATTTAGATGATATGTGTAAAATTTCGGTAAGAACTCGAAACGCGGTAAAATGTAAAGTTACTCTGAAGGGCTGGTAGGACTGTATGTGTGTGTGTGTGTGTGTGTGTGTGTGTGTGTGTGTGTGTGTATGAATGTATAATGCTTTTTTCCATGTTAAGTTGTGAACACGATAACTGGAGTAATTTTTATTTAAACTTAATCAGCTCGGTATATTTTGTCAGGACAGTAGAAATCGGACGAGTTCTTAGATGGGGTATTCAGTCCAAATGGAATGGTAATGGTGGGGGGGGGGGGATTTCATTTGCTCATAATTCCTTTATACGAAAATGACGAAAAAAAACTTCAAATAAGGCGAATTACTGCCTTACCATAAAGAACAATTCTTGTACTTAAACTTTTTCGATAGCTTCAATTGCTTTAAACTTACAAGTTAAAAAGTGATTTTTTGTCAATTGTGATGAAGTTAATATTTTCTATAGCTTTAATTTTTTAAATTTATAATCTGATGCTTACGTCAGGTGCAAACGATAATAAATAATCTGGTGCGCCTCTCACGCGACTTTCTCTTACCCTGAAATTTAATACTATAAATACAGGTTAGAGATTAAGAGGTAGGATAACGAATACTGTTATGCAAACCTATGTTAAACAATTCAAATTACACTTCGAAAGAATTTTGTATGATAATAAATACTGTGTGAGGGGGACTACCTTCCCCCTCAACCCCCCGTTACATTAATGCACCTGCATTTATATAGAATTTAACTCTGTTATTAAAATTAAATTTTACTTAAAATTATATAGACAATTTTCACACGCAACATTCATTGAAACTTATGAATCTTGATCAAACTTTTCCAGCAACAAACTTACATTAACTTCAAAATACAACATTTATATCTCCTAAAATTATTCGTTTATAAGTTACTCTAAGAGACACAGACAAATATCAAACGTTAAAAAACTTGACTACGGTAATCCGGAAGCCTCAAAACGTGTAAATATACAAACTAGCTGTCATAGGTGGACTCTGCTTAGTTCCCCATCATATGTATGTTTTCATAAATTTCTTGTACAGGACATATTATATTCATGTTCGGAAAAATTAATTTGACCAAACGCTTGACATAGTGACACAACGAAATCCTCTCCTAAAATGCTACCCACCATTCAGTTCAATAAATTTATCTTATTCTAATCTATTAATTTATTTTATTGGGATCAATTTCGTAGTTTATTTTCATGCTACCATTTCCAATGCAACAATCCCAAAAAGGCATATTTATATGAAATATGGCTCCATTTTGCCATATTGATAAAATCTTAAATTTCGAATAACTTAAGAAATTTTCCCATTAGAATATTTGTAGTCAATCATGTTCATATAAATATCGTAATGTTATTTTCAAATTGATTGGTATATTCATGATCCTCAAATTGGACGTTTACGTTCGACTTTAACTTATTCTGAAATTTTTAGAAAATCGTAAATTCCAAATAACTTACGAATTTTTTATATTGGAAAGCTCATATTCTCTGGTATCCATGCCAGTATCCTAAATAATATTTCAAAAGTAGTCTGACACTTTAATGATAAATATATCCCTCAAGATTGACGTTTATGTAAAATTTTGCTCTATTCTGTTATGATAAGATATTCGTAAAATTCTAATAACTTACGAAATTTTTATATTGGAAAATTCGTAGTCAATAATACTCATGCCACTATCCTAAATAATATTTCTAAAGAAGTCTGACATTTTTACAATGAAAATATCCCTCAAAATTGACGCTTATGTGACATTTTGTCTTATTCTGCCATGTTAAGAAATTAGTAAATATCCAATAACTTGCGACATTTTTAAAGTAACATGTTTATAGTAACTGATGTTCATTCCGGCATCAAAACGGATATTTTAAAACTGATCTGACATTTTTACAGCAAAAATGTTTCATTTAATGCAAGTTTAAAGGAAATTTTGCGCTGTTCTCTCATGTTAAAAAAATCGTAAATTTCAAATAAATTACTAAGTTTTTTAATTCGAATGTTGCAAATAAATAGGGTTCTTTCCAGGGTCGAAAGTAATATTTTAAAACTAATTTGACCTCTATGCGACAATTTGTTCTTGAGATATCGTGTACAGAGACTAACGTACTAATGGACTAACGGAGTAACACACTAACGGACGAACGGACTAACACACTAATGGACTAACAAATTAACAGACGCCCTACAGACGAACACCATACAAATTTTGTCATTTTCGGATTCCTCACACCTGAAAACGTGTAAAAAATCAAAAAACCGAGGTCGAAAATTTTCGCGATTATTTAAGTTCCCCATAACTATAGTATGATGGGGATCCAATAATTTATTAAAATTATTATTTAGAAAAATTATCTTCCGTAATAAAGCACACGGTTTCCATATTAGAGAAGTAGTATAACACTAAATATCCAAAAAAAGTTGATTTTTTTCTCAATATTACATTATTATTTTTTTTTAGTTCCCCATCATACTATAGGTATGGGGAACTTAGGTAATCGTGAAAATTTTCGATCTCGGTTTTTTGACTTTTTTATACGTTTTCAGGTGTGAGGAAACCGAAAATGACAAAATGTGTATGATGTCTGTCTTTAGGGTGTCTGTTAGTGTGTTAATCAGTTTTAAAATGTTACTTAGACACTGGCAAGAACCATATTCATTTGCAACAATCGAATTTAAAAACTTCGTAAGTTATTAGAAATTTACGATTTTCTTAACATGGGAGAATAGGAAAAAAATCACTTAAACGTGCATTAAATTTAAATTTTTTTCTGTAAAAATGTCAGACCAGTTATAAAATATCAGTTTTGATGCCGGAATAAACATCAGTAACTATAAATATGATACTTCTAAAATTTCGCAAGTTATTGGAAATTTACGAATTTCTTAACATGGCAGTAAAGGGCAAAACTCCACATAAATGTCAATTTTGAGAGATATTTTCATCGTAAAAATGTCAGACTACTTTCGAAATATTATTTAGGATACTGGCATGGATATCATAGACAATGATTTTTCCAATTTAATAAATTCGCAAGTTATTTGGAATTTACGATTTACTTAACATGTCAGAATAGGGCAAAATTGAGAATAAACTTCCATTTTGAGGATCATAAATACATTAGGTAACTTCAAAATTACATTTATGATGTTCGTTTGAACATGATTGAATACAAATATTCTAATAAGAAAATTTCGTAAATTATTCATAATTTACGATTTTACCAACATAGCGAAATTGTAAATTTTTCATATAAATATGAATTTTGAGGATTATTGCATTGGAAATAGTAGCATGAATACTAAACTACTGAATTGACCCTAATAAAATAAATTAATAGATTAGAATAAAATAACGGTGTAGAATAAGATGATAGAAGCGAACGGTGGATAGCCTATTAGGCGGGGATTTCATTCTGTCACTGTATCAAGCTTTAGTCAAATTCATTTCTTTTAACATGATTATAATATGTTTCGCACTAGAAATTTATGAGAACATAAAGGGGAACTGAGCAGAGTCCACCTATGCCAACGAGTTTTTTCTTTGGGGGGGGGGGGTTAAAAATTAAAAAAAAGATCGATAACTTAAATTATTGCAGATCGATGGGTCAACCATTCGTTTTAAAGGTATTGGTGAGCTCTTTTGGAAGATACTCATCAGGAAAATTTACTCCCATCGAGGGTAACTTCCCCCACGGGGGGGGGGGGGAGGCGAGGCTCCTACAAACACATTTTTTTTTCCAGTTGACTATTTCTATTACAAAAAATATATATTCGTTTCATTTTTTTGTGCAGTCTAGAGATGTTAAACTCTACTTACCTGCATTTTCCCCCATAGACGTAATGTATTTGAATATTTTTGAGTGCCCCTGTACATGAATCATTTGCTTCATCTCAACGAAAAGCTTAGTGTAGCATCCCTATATGATACACATTTAGAATACCGAGTTTGGAAGTTCTGCTACTGTTTGTTCTTGAGATATGCTGATAACAGACACACACACACACATACACACAGACCACCATGCGCTAAAAACATGATTTTCGTATTCAGGAAACCTCAGAACATGTAAATATAACAAAAACTCAGTTTCGAAAATTTAACCCTAAAACAATACTTTCTCTACCGTAAGAGAAAATAAAAAGATCACTGAAAAAATTAAAGTCATGTTAATTGCTGTAATTAATCATTTAAAAATAAAACATTACAATAATAATACAATTAGTCTTAATACAAATATTGTTTCTGGTAAAAAGTTTAGAATGCCGGTTTAGGCAAGTATTTAAAATTTACGCTTGAAATTGAGAGTAACATGCTACAGCTTCCTTTGATTTTTATCTTGTGGAAACAAGATATTGATCTGTGAAGAAATATAAGGTTTTCGCTCTAGGAGAAAATATAATGACTCCGGAACTGCCATTCTCTATCGGCAAGCTTGCCAGATATTGTCGTCAAATAACGAATTTCGTCGCCAAGTCAAAAATGTCGTCGTCAACTATCAAATTTGCCGCCAACCCAGGTAAAAAAATCAGCAAAAAACCTTTAAAAAAAACCTTCAGGAAAACTGCAGGTATTTCGGACTATAGCCTGCATCTTTTTTACAGGTAAAAAACCTGCACGTTTCCTGAAGGTAAAAAACCTGCAGTTTTTCTGAAGGTAAAAAACCTTCACTTTCCCTTTTATTTGTCCGAAATAACTGCAGTTTTCCTGAAGGTAAAAAACCTGTAGTTTTTGATGAAGGTAAAAAACCTTCACTTTCCATTTTATTTGTCCGAAATAACTGCAGTTTTCCTGAAGGTAAAAAACCTGCAGTTTTCCTGAAATTAAAAAAAACCTTTATTTTCCCTTTTATTTGTCCGAAATAACTGCAGTTTTCCTGCAGGTAAAAAACCTGCAGTGTTTCTGAAAGTAAAAAAAAAACCTTCATTTTCCCCCTTTAACCTGTCCTATATATCTGCAGTTTTCTTTAACTTTGTTCCCGAAATAAATTTTCTTACATATAAAAAAGATCTATGCAGTTTTCTTTTAGGTATAAAGTTGTTGTACCTAATCTGGGTTTGATTTTTAGTATCCATTGTAATATATGAAAAACAAAATATTTGCAAAATTTTACTTACTTTTATGTAAAAAAAAAGTTATAGAACCTTTAACCCACAATTTTATGTTTAATAATATCAATTATATTTCTTTAAATAAAGTATAGGCAGTCATTTGAAATAGTCATAGTAATAAAATAAATGGAATTTTTTTGTGAAAAGAATACATAATTTTGTGTACAGTAGCTAAAGCTTAATAAAAAGGTAACACCTGCATGAAATATGTACGAAACTTTGAATAAACATCATAAAGCAGAAGAATACTCTTGCTTAGTATAAAAAAAAAAAAAAAAGACTTTTCATCAGGGAACAAAAAAGGCACAATGGTGAGGTTCATTCTGCTTTGTTTGCAGCACTTATGTCTACTTTATTCCCTTGAGAAATGACCTTTTTTTTTTTTTTTTTTTTTGGCTTTAAACATTTGTTGCAAGCTCTTGCATGTTATGGTGTCAGGGATCGCGTTGGTGAGCTATAGCGCACCATTCATCCCAATTTTAATGAAAGAGATGCAGAATTTTTGAAATTGCGGGTCAGAAGGACCCGTATTTTTCTCCCATAAAATATCCTTTATTCTAAAACAATAAATTTTCTTTTATTTAATTCTGTGTCATCATTTCAAAGCAATTTATTTTCCTTTGCTATTTAGCTCTGAATTTAGAAGAATGGGAGAAAGATTCTTTTTACCTCCTTCAAAACCAAACGAATTCCTGGCTGTATCCTTCTCTGTGGGCTGTATCTGCTCCAGTCGAAAACAATGCCGTCACTTTTCTCCCTTTCCTTGTGCATTCTGTCTGATGGAGCACATGCGAAATAACCCAAAACCAGTATCAACATAAAGTGATAATAGACTGGAGATGAAATGCCTTTTTTTTTTTTTGGGGGGGGGGGGATTTGTTTGTTTATTTAGTTAGCAGAATCAATCTCATCATAATTTGCAACATTATTAGTAAATGTTATTTCATGGGAAAAAAAGTGCTCTTTTGAATAAATTGCAAAATACAATATAGTACCAATTAACTGAAATTCGAAAATCCAGAATAATTTAATTTCTTTTTTCTTTCATGATTTTAAAAACATTTAGTATTGAAAAACAAAACTTACTTCACTAAAAAACAAAAAAAAAAAGAAAAGAAATAATGTCAAAATGAACCAAGTCTTTTATAATGTTTTTTAATAATCAGAAAATAAAGTAAATTTATTTTTCTCTGGAAATGGTTAAAAATGTTTATGGTCTGGAAAATCTTCTGCAACCAACTACAAAAAAAATTCTCCGATTTTATTTGGTGGTCTATTTCAGGGTTAATTTCTTGTTCAGACAATCTTACTTTCTAAAGGTAAAGAAAAAATAAAAACTTTTCTTTTAGCGATTTGCTCTTATGATCCAGTCACCATTACATTTAGTGGCACCAACAACGCAGCAACTATGAACCACGGCGCTGACGGAAAGGCAGCAAGCAAGCAACCAACCCATGTCGGCCGAGGCCAGTTTCTGAAACGAAATCTGTGTGAAAACACATACAGCAACTGAAAATAATGCAAGAGGAGAGAAAATATGAAAACTTCTGAAGATGAGGGAGGGTGGAAATTTCATTTCAATATTAAGAGGGGGGGGGGCTGAAATTAAACAAACGGCCAGCGCGTGTATAGGAGGGGGCTGAAGGAGAAGGCAGGACTGCAGATGCAAATTTTTGTTTGATAATCGGCACTTCCAGTACCATTCTATGCCCAATTTGACTTATTTTTCAATACATTTTTCTTTCATAAATAATATTTAGACGATACAATAGACAATTTTCAATTAAATGTACATGTTAATATATGTGTATTATTTCCGGTATTTTTTATTTTTGGCTCTAGATTCAAAAGAAATAAAAATATTGCATTCAAGAACTTTTCAGAATTATTCAGGAGCTGCTTCAGAAACAAAAACTACTATTACTAAAAAAAAAAAACTTATGTATAAAAATTCATATAAATTATTCTTGCATAATGATAGTGTTAAAATGAATATTAAATAATGCATCTAAAATATTAGCTTTTATTTTTTTATTAAAAAAAAAGTTTTTAGATATTTTTAGCTAACAACATGTGCAAACAGGTAAGTTATTCTTTATATATACACTATTGTTAGAGAGTTGTGTTTTATAGTTCAAGAAAAGCAATTATGGGAAAAAAAAAAATCTGGAAACTTCTAAAATCCTGAATATTTCTCGCGAAGGATGGATCTGAAGGATCCGGCGGGTCCTGGATAATGGATCCTATGCTTTTTTTTTTTTTTTTTTTTTTTTTTTTTTAAATATCTTTAATAAGAGACTCTTTTTTTTCTTTTTTAAGATTATTAATCTTATTCAAAATCTATTGCTGTTGTTAAAATGATCATAAATTTTACTTCTTTAAAACTTCTTTCAATTTCATTAAATAATTTTACTTAAGCCTTAGTTTTTAAGAACACAAAACGCGAATGTCAACGTATTCAGTGTCGAGATTTTCAATTTGCACATGCGTCATGACACTCTGTTCTGCATTTTCAGTGCCAGCGCTGATATCAAGGAGACTCTGATTGGAGCGTTGCGGCATCGGAAACGTTGATATTTGCTTCCAAGTTCTTAAAAACCAGGGCTTTAGTAATGCACTATTTTAACTATATGATCAAATACAAGTTTAACAGAGGTAAGTGCTGATTTTCCACGACAAAAAATAATTAAGTTAGAAAGTTATTTTCTTTTTAATGCAATGTTTCAAAATGTAAAACGGAATTGTGAAAAACTTTTTTGTGTTTGTGGAAAATATGAACAGTTACACACACACACCCCCCCCCCCCAAAAAAAAAAAAAATAAATAAATTTATACACATATGTTTTTTTGAAAAAAAAAATATATATATATAATAATAAAATAAATTATTGTGTATTAAGACATAAGAAATGGAGAATACTGAAATTTCTGAACATAAAAATATATTGTACTAGAATATACAAACATTTTAAAACTATGCATCATATGTATATTTGATTTATTTACTTAATTTTTTTATTATTATAGAAAATACATGTATATATATATATTAAAGAGTGAAAAGTGATATAAAGAAATTTTTATCATCTTCTTTCTTCTATTTCTTCATAGACTAAAATTCTCTCATTCACAATTCCGTCATTTTATTTCTCTCATACAGTACCTGAAAAATAAAAGAAATTTTTTTATTAGCAATTTTAGTGTAATCAGGAGTGAAAATGGCTTACACTCAAAATGCCTGAAAGCTGATAGCAACAATCTTGGGGGTGGGGGGAAGCTTAACAACGGTGGTGATCTCGTGCAACAATACATAAATACAATTTTACTACAGAACAATATAAAATAAACAATTATACAAAAATAAGTTGAACTCATTCAATTAAATATTTTATAGCAATGTTTGACACAACACAATATAAATAATTTTAAATAATAAAAGTACTAGTTTTAGTTTTGATAAAGAAATTTTTATATGTCTGAAGAATGCTCAGAATCTGAAGAAAATGGGAATGAACATGAAAGATCCAGTATGTGTACGTTCCCATAGAATCTCAGTAACGGGTAAAAGGTGAAAAGAATACACACATAAAGCTACCTATAAAGGGAGATCTAGGCTCCCTATGTCGCTGTTGTTAAGCACTGTTTTATGTGTTCCTACCAAGGCACCTATAGGGGGGCTCTAGAGTTCCTACCAGAGAGCATCTAAGATGTCATTCATCAGTAGCGCATTGTCATGGGCAAAAAATGTCTGTACATTGCAGACAAATTTTTTTATGACTGCATACAAAATCTGTCCAAAAGTTGCAGCAGATTTTTTTTTTTTTTTTTTATTAGTGCACACAAAAACTGTCCGCAAGCTGTTTTTCTGTGTCCATGACTATGTCGCCGCGTCACAGTGTTTCTGCCACTCGGAAACAACCACACTGAAAATCTTAGATTATACACATAAGAGTAAGCCTGCACAAAATCTTATTTTGCTCAGTTTTTAACACTATACACTAAAAAGATAAAAAAGCGTTTTCCCACCAAAAATCAATTGTATAAAAGACTGCCTTCTAAACGAATTTCGTGTCTTTCCTTACCATATAAAAATAAAGACATTCGTTTGAAAAATATCATGAAAATTTTTACTGCATATAAAGGCTTTTTTAACTTTCAATTTTTACTTTAACATAAAAGGCAGCTTTCATAAAAAAGTTATTTTTTAAACAATATAATACAATAAAGAACCACAGAAATTATGTTAAAGTATTAAAATCGGCACCCAATACGAGAAGTATGCAGGATGTCAAATATTCTGCATATTTCGTATTTTGTGCTGAAGCTAAAATTTTTTTGCTTAAAATCAGCATTTTATTATTTTGTCAACTTCGCGCTAAAACTAATTTACTTAAAACGAAATCAGCGAACATAAAACAGACCTTTGACAAATGCTTTTTTATGATATTCGGACGACGAAATTGCATATAATTTGGTAATCGGACCCAAAAATTATGGATATTTCGGCAAATATATGCCAAAAAAAAGGTAGGAATTAGGAATCGTGCTGATTTTTTACTCAATATATATATATTTAATACTTGTGATATAATTTTTTTTAAATAGCACAAATTTTGTCGATTATAGTTGCGAAAATAGTGTCCTATTTTTATTTAGAGAAACAGAGAAGCAATCGCTTATTTGAGCAGTTAGCCGTGATGAAAGTAAATTTTGTTAAAATGTAAAATGATAAATTTCGACAATCCACTGCAAGAATATTATATTTTTTTGTAGTGAATTTAAATGATTAAAAGTAAATTTTATCAACAAAACGATCCCGTATTTAGTTAGACTTTCATATCTCATATTTCTGCAATCACACATAAAAATAAGTAATTTTATTATTAGGTATTATTATTATTTGTGAAATAATCGCATTTTTTTTTTTTTTTTTTTTTTTTTTTTATGAAAAACATACAAAATTTAAAAATTAGCGGTAAAACTATAGCCTATATTAGCAATTAGTTGCTATTACAAAAATTTTAAAATATCGGTAAAATGATTAATTCGGTATTTCGGAAAATTTGTTGAGTATATCGGTTATAGTCTTTGCAAAAAAGTGCAGATTTCATGCATTAATATAGAGATAAAGCCTATTTCAGCAAACAATTAGGATTAAAGTAACTTTATTAAGTAGTGGCGATATGATTATGTGTTTCAACAATCAGCCACAAAACATCACAAATTTCGGAAATCACCTTTGAAAAGAGTGCAAATTTGATCGATTAACGCCGAAAAAATATCGTATTTTAGTAATTAGTTGCGTTTAAACATAGGTTTTTGACAGTTAATAGTGAAATGATGTCATATTTCTGAATTAGGCTGCAAAATTATTGTGTATTTTGGGATTCAACGTTGGAAAAAGCGTAAATTTAATTGATTAGTGGCAAAATATTTGAGTATTTGAAGATTCAACATTATAAAGAACATGATTTTCATCAATTAGGGGCGAAATAATAGCAGGTTTCAACAATCGGCCGCAAAAATATAGTTAATTTCAAGAACAGCTTTGGGGGGGGGGGGGGGAATCGCAACATTTCATCAATTAACGGTGAAATAATAGCAGAATTTGGAAAATAATTGTGATTAAATGTAAGTTTTGACTATAAGAATTGACAGCGGAAAAAAAATCCTGTATTTTTGAAATCGGCTGCAAATCTATTTCGTATTTCGGTATTCAGTTTTGAGAAAAAAAAGCTCAAATTTCATCACTTAGCAACGAAATACTTGAGTATTTGGGAATTTAATGTCAAAAACCGCAGAAATTGCATTGATTAGCGACGAAAAAAATTATGCATTTTGGCGATCAATCGTAAAAACATCGGGAATTTCGGGAATCAGTCTTAAAGAATTTTATCAATTGGTGACGAAATTATAGCATGTTTAACAATTAGTTATGACTATAAATATAAATATTGCTAATTTCACATTTATTTTGCACATGCTGCTTAGTTTTTTTATTTTTTTTTAAGTTCCAAAAAAACTAAGTGCATTTTTTTTTTTTTTTTTTTAAATATAATAATGTAGACTTATTTAAAAAAAAAATAATAATAATAATAACAACACTTTTATCTATCTGATCGAGCATATATCAGAGAGAGACAAATAGATACCTACTATTCTTTATAGAATTATGTGTAATATAATTATTTATGGGAAACAATGCTTAAGGCAGTTACGCATTAAAGCCTGCACTAACTTTTAAAATATTTGTAGATTACTATTTAAAAAATTTTAAATAAACTTATCTCAAAAATAAATATTTTGAAATTATTTAAGTAAAAATTGTTGAATTGTAAATTAGAAATATTTAACTACAAATATTTTACTGGGCCCTAATGATTTTAATTATAATTTTTATGAAATTTCAGCTTTTTTGGACAAATAGATTTTGAGATACATCTAAAAAACTATTGCCACCAAGAGCCCAGGTTTAAGATTGAAAAATACCAAATTACTTAAAATTTATTAGTCTGTGGTAAAATTTTCTCTAGACCTTATAAAGTCAAAATTGTGTGTTCATTGAAATTATAAATTTTAACATCATTGCATGTTTCGATCTGTAAATGGCTGCTAAGCTTACAATTTTAATAAATAATTAAATTAAAATAGACCTGAATCCAAGAAGGATGGTACCTACTGTGTTTTTTCGTTAATTAGGTGAGACAGATGAGTGTTCTCTTTTTATTTGTATTTGTTTTATTTTGTGGACTGTACATTTTATAAACCGTTTAGTCAGTGGTGAATAAAGTGCTCTTTCGTCTATCAATATGTGGTTTTTTACTCACAAAAAAAAGGCCTTTTCTATAAATCCCCCCTGCCCCCTTTTTTTTTTTTTGAAAAAAAAATGTGAACACTAAAATTATAAGAGTTCAATTTTAGTTGTAAATATTTAGCACTTTATAAGAAAAAACACAAATCGAGAAAAATGTGCTTAACAATATGGTTTAGTGATTTTTTTCCAAACTCGCCAATTTGGCACAGTTCCTCGATTTTTTCGAAACATGGTCAATTTTACATGTTTTAAAGAAACTATCTAAAAATACAGCATAAAAAGTAGTTTTTCAAAAACTTCAACAAAGCAAAATACAAATTTCCATAATTTTCATAAACAAAAACTAACAAATATTAAACATTACAAAAATAATATAAATGCTCAATAACCATAATATATACATATATAAATAAAATAGAATGTTTTTTTACTTACCTGTTTCCGAAATTTTGTACAAAAGTGAAAAAGAATGAAATTCTTTTAAAAAGAAAAAATTAATCCTGTGCGGAAACCAGTGGTGTCATCAGAAAAAAATTCAACAGTGGGCACAACCTGAAAAAAAATTTCTTTTTAATAAAATTCTGATAGCATAGTTTAAAAGTGTTTATTAGAATTTACCAGGGGGAGGGGGGGGGGGGTGTTGAACCCTTGCCCTATTGTGAAAACTTAAAAATAAGTATGTACAGTAACCAAATTAACACAGTTTCAAACACTACTGCAAAGATTTCTTTTAATATATTCAACAGAAAAACTGAATTCTATTAAACCAATAAATCAACATTTTACATAACATAAAAAAAGCAACCATATCAATTACAAACGTATCTCCTACAGAAATTAACAAATAGCCTACTGTTGCCAAAATTAAAAAAGTAAAACCAAACGAAACATATCAAATAAACTGCTATTATACCAGTGTACATAGGTAGGCTGGATTTAACGTTGCACTAGTGCTGTGATACAGGTAATTGGCGACGATCTGGAATTTCGTTTCGCAGCAATCAGTGATACGAACAGTCGGCAGCAAAAGTATTCAAGCACTAGCAATAATCCTGTCTCAAAAAAGTACACTTAATACTCCTTTGTTAAATAAATCCTTGTGAAGTCATGTTCTTAGTCAGTCTAAGAACAGGATTTACAAGGATTTATTTAACAAAATAGTATTAACTATACTTTTTTGACATCGGAATTATTGGCTAGCGCTCGGATATTTTTACTGCCGACTGCACATCTGTGTGCTTCGTGTGCATGAAAACCCCCCAAAAAATCACTGGATAGATACCTCACCCGCATACTGCACGAATCTTTAAAACACACAAAATTTCGTGTTGCAGCAATCAGCACCTCTGTACACTCCGTATAAATGAAAAAAAAAAAAAAAAAGAAAATCATTGGATATCTCACCTGCTTAATGCTAATGCATGAATCTTTAAAGTGCACAAAATTTCATTTTGCAGCGATCAGTAATATGCATGTCTGTACGCTCCACATACATGAAAAAAAAAAAAAAAAAACTGGATACTTCACCCGCATTCTGCATGACTCTTTCAAATGCACAAAATTTCGTTTCGCAGCGATCAGTGATGTGTATATGAAAACCAAAAAAATAATCACTAAATACGTCTCCCACAAACTCCATTAATCTTTAAAATGTACGGAATTTGATTTGGCAACAATCAAATACACTAAAATTACACAGCTTTAAAACAGAGCTGTGCTGAGTACTTGGTATATACTCGGTATTTGGCCTATCTACCAAGTGCTCAGTACTCGGCCAAATTTAGGCTATGTATTCGGCCAATACCGAGTAGTTGTGGGAATTTCACGATTTTTATGCATTATTGAAAGAAATGTGTTAATGAGAGATATTTATTTTATAACTAAACTAAAAAACTATGAAAATATAAATACAGAGTCATTATAATTAAAATTTTTGCTAACTTAATATAGAGCCCAGTGGCAGGAAGTGTTGTAGCTGTCTGCGACAGGCTTTTAAAATTTCATAATCTGTCTGCAAAATTTGCATGTAATCAGGGGTGAAAATGGCTTACACGCAAAAAGCCTGAAAGCTAATTGGGGGGGGGGGGGCTTAACATCAGTGGTGATCTTGTGCAACAATACATGAATACAATTTTACTGCAGAACAATGTAGTATAAACAATTGTGTGTATTCATTCAATTCATCTCAATCAATTAAATATTTTATAGCAATGTTTGACACAATACAATATAAATAATTATAAATAATAAAAGTATTAGTTTTGATACAGAAATCTTTTTTAAGTGAATTGTTTTTCGAAAGTAGCAGACAAATTTTTTTTATCAGTGCAGACAAAAACTGTCTGCAAGCCGTTCTTCTGTGTCCGCGACTATGTCGCCATATCGCGGTGTTTCTGCCACTGGGGTATAGAGATGATTCATGATATGAGCTTTTAATTATAACTATCTTGTATGTATGTAATATGCATTATTTTATAAAAACTTAGTACATAAAATTGTATCTATAAATCACACAAAAATAAAATATTTTAGAAAAAAAAGAACCTCTATGTAGTATTAACACAAAATTTTAGTTATACATTTGTGCAAATAAAAGTAAGACACTTTCAAATCGGTAAGAAAAGATTGATTTTGAATTTTATACAATAAAATAACATAAAAAACTATCACCTATTCGGATACAGTCTACCGTTGAGCAAAAGGTGCATTTATTTAGTATTTTAAGAACAAAAAAAAAAAAATCAATGTGAAAAGAGGAGGGGGCAGTTAACTGAGTAAAGGCTTTTATGGCATTTTACGGTATATATAAAAAAGGTAAATACACTAAAACATTATTTAAAACGTATTTTCATAATCAAATCTGTTGTTTTGCCAGTAATGGCCCAACACCACCTATCATTTTACATTTCTACAATCTGAAGAGTAATAAAACCTAACCTTTAAAACACCATAGTGAAATTACCACATTTCAAACATTGATCATTCAACGACACATAAACATCGAGGGCACCAATGTTGGCATCTTTATCAGTGATCAAAAACAAGACGCCAAGCAGTATCGTAAAGCACATTCCCTCATTTTCTATTTTATGGATATTTTTTATTTTATGTATTAAAATCTAAAAATACCTACTCCTTAAAATTTTAAAAATGACTACTTTTTCATGCTCTGAATTTTTACATTAAATTTAGTGTATTTTATTGTTTGTGCCTGAAAAAATTTATATTCTTTCTTCAATTCAATGCTTTGCACACTTTTTAATCAATAAATGCCTTTTTTACAATGGATAAAAAATTTGTATAATTAAAATTACTTTGATGTGTAAAACTGTAAACATTTGCAATTGCAACATTAATAGAATTTCTCAGATTTAAGTACAATCTAAACACCTTTCAATGTTCATTAGAATTTGTAATCTGAATCACATTAAGTTCATATTCAGAGTTCTGATAAATTATAATGTATGAATTATGCTGAAAGGAATATTATTACAATTAGCCAGTCCATATAATATAACGTGAACTCATAACTTAAACTTACAACTTGAGTTTATACACACACATTTACTGTATACCTGTATATGACTCATTTTATTTTTGAATATATTGAGAAGTAAATTTAGTATAAGCTCACAAAAGATCAACTTATTTTTTTCTGCTTTATTTTAATTTTTTTACTCCTAATGCCAAATTCTATCTTTTAAAGAAGTACTCTCACTTCTAGAAAGAAAAAAAAAAAAAAAAAAAAAAAATCCTAGCAATAATCCTAGCAACATTCAATAAATAATAATACATTCTGTTTATTTAAAAGTTGTTAATAAATAAATAAATTACATTACATGATATTCAGTATATAATTATATGAACAGCTTTAGTTGTTTTAAAATGAAGCTCATTTTTTAAACATTTCTAGCTTTGAACCTAATGAAGACAACAGTGTCATTATTTTTATTATCTTCTTAAAGTAAATGTGACAGCAATGAGCATCCTTAAGGAATTTCTTTAAAATTATATTTTATTTATTTATTTATATTATTAAGCAAAATTTAACCAAATTTATATCGTCACATTATTACTCTTACAAATTCACCCTAATTCAAAAATTTTACATTAAGAATTTCTAGATATTTACTATAATAATAAATTAAGTTGTAGTATAAATAATAACTAATTTCTAATTAGATTATTCTGTTCTTTAAAATTTGATCAGACGAGTTCGGTTATTATAAACATAACTTTAAGGCCGTGACTACGCGACCGGCTGGTCCGGTTTTCCAGATCTCCGGTCTCCCTGACCGGCCGACGCAGTAGGCTACTGCGCTTCGCTGTGTTTTGGTTAGATTTTCTGCTAGCCAATGAAAAGTGTACAATGGAGGAAAAAGAAAAATATGAAGAAAAAAGTTGATTACGGTAACCTCATTCCTTTCCCAGGAGTAGGGTTGATAGATATTATGATGTATCACTATCTGGCTCAAACAATGATTGCTATTGTATTGTATTTTATTTTTTTTATTTATTGTTTGTTTACAGGAATCTGTGATCCCTGCTTGAAGGTAAAAGTTATTAAAAATGGAACAATCGCATTTTTTTTCTTTTTAACACTACAAATTTGTTAAAGCAGTAATGTGCAGTATTGTAAAAACACTAAAATGACTAAGAAATAGGAAAGGGATACATTAAAAATTTAAATTTTATTATTTTCAAAAAATGTTTTATTTATCCTTCTTACTTCGTCCATATTACTTCCAATAAATATCCTGATTTTTTCTTACTATAATTTTACACAATATAAATGCATTTTATAGCTTATAATTATGAATGAGAGGTAACAATTTCTTTATTTGGAGTTTGTGAAAAACAGGCTATTCTGGAAGGAATTTAGATACTGAAAGTAAAAAGAAGTTTTTAAAAAAAAACTTCCTTATGAATTTAAATACAAAATACTTCAGACTTCTCAAAACGTAAAATTGTCTAAATGATTAGAAACTCTTTACCATTTCCAGAATTTAGTAAAATTTCATAAACAAGTTACCACTGAAAAATAGTTTGAAAAACAATTTTAAATAAAGTATTAGTGTTCTTTTGTATCTCCATCACAGTCGTTTTGTTTTGCAAAATAGTTATCCAAAATGCAATAGCTAAAGGACAAGTTTTCACTTATATTAAGTATTTCTGACCATTAGCTTTTTAGTCACCTAAATTTAGTAAAAAAAGAAATTGAAAACAGGCTGTCACTAAAAAATGTAAGCCATTTATGAATGATATATATTATTATTATTGAAGGCCCTGAAAGTGGATTTAATTTTTAAGAAGAATTCATAAAACTGATTGCCATGAATATATGTATATATCTAAATAAGAAAGCTTTTTCAATAAGTTTTATTTATTTTTTCAGCTTCTGTTATATTATTATATGTATAGTATAAGCTTGATATAAAGCAGATTTTATAGTACAACATTAACTATATGTATATCCATTCAAAAAGGTTATAAATCAAACACAACTAAGATGTTCAAATTGATTTAAGATTTAACATTATTCAATTATAATGCATTATATACAATATTTCCCTATTGTCCCATCATGTTAGGCTTTTACTGTATCTTATTAAACAGTGTGATAATTATTTTTTTATTTCAAAATTATTTTTATTGATGTGTAATAATAGTTCTTTCAGCATATCATGACTAAATTTTAAAAGTAAATTTTCAAATTAGAATTGAAACATATAGAAATCCAGAATAGTATGCTAACTCGCATTCATAAACTTATTGTTTGCTTTAAAAAAAAAAAAAACTGATTTTAGCTTTTTTGTTAAATAAATTTTAAACCATGACACTTGTCGTTTCTTTTTTCCTATAATCATCTGTGTAAATTTAAAATATTAAATTGCATATCTTCCTGTTAAACATATTCATATTTGAATAATTTGTTCAGTTGAAATCTGCTCATATTCAACTAAGTTAAATTGAAAGATATTTATATATTTATCATGCATTCCATCATAAATATTTGTTTAATTGGATTTTACATGATACATTAAAAAAAAAAAAGTTAACCACATTATTTTTCATGATTTGATTATTTTTTATATTGAATAGTTTTTAAAAGTTAAATTAGGAAGCTTTTGCAAAAAGTGTTTCATGTATGATTTAATCCCCCCCCCCCAATAAGTTTTTAAAAAGAAACTTCCCATATTCAGCTAAATTAAACTGAAAGATGTTTATATATTTATCATAAATTCCATCATAAATATTTGTTTAATTGGGTTTTACATGCTAATGCTACATTTTTTTAAAAAGTTAACCACATTGTTTTGCATGATTTGATTATTTTCAATATTGAGTAGTTTTTTAAAGTTAAATTAGGAAGCTTTATCAAAAAGTGATTCGTGTATGATTAAATCCCCCCCCCCCCCCCCCCCCCCCCAATAAGTTTTTAAAAAGAAACTCCCCTATAAACTAAAGGAAGCTTTTTAAAAGTGTTTCATATATGATTAAATCCCTCCCCCCCATAAGTTTTTTCAAAAGAAACTTCCCATATTCAACTAAATTAAACTGAAAGATGTTTATATATTTATCATAGATATTTGTTTAATTGGGTTTTACATGTTATGCTACATTAAAAAAAAAAAAGTTAAGCACATTGTTTTGCATGATTTGATTATTTTCTATATTGAGTAGTTTTTATAAGTTAAATTAGGAAGCTTTTTCAAAAAGTGCTTCATGTATGATTAATCCCCCCCCCCCCCAGCATAAGTTTTTAAAAAGAAACTTCCTTATGAATTTAAATACTTCAGACTTCTCAAAATGTAAAATTGTCTAAATGATTAGGAACTCTTTACTATTTCCAGAATTTAGTAAAATTTCATAAACATATCACTTACAAGTAGTTTGAAAAACAATTTTAAATAAAGTATTAATGTGCTTGCTGTATCACTATCTCTATCACAGTCATTTTATTTTGCAAAATGCGAAAAGTTATCCAAAATGCAATACCTAAAGAACAAGCTTTTCACTTTTTTACCATAGAATTTCATTAAGTACTACTATTATTAAAAAAATCTTCGCCGAGAATGTCACAATTAAAGATGAATCTTTTTTTTTTTTTTTTTTTTTAAAGTATTGAGATTTCTGACCAATTGTGAAAAAGGCGTTTCAGTCACATAAATTTAGTAAAAAAATAGAAATTGAAAACAGGCTGTCACTAAAAAATGTAAGCCATTTATGAAAGATGTATATTATTATTGAAGGCCCTGAAAGTGGATTTAATTTTCAAGAAGAATTTCTAAAACTGATTGCCATGAACATATATATATCTAAATAAGAAAACTTTTTCAGTAATAAGTTTTATTCATTTATTTATTTTATTTTATTTTATTATTTGCTTCGCTTCTACTATATTATTATATATAAAGTACAGTATAAGCATGAGATAAAGCAGTTTTTTTACTACAACATTAACTATATGTATATCCATTCAAAAAGATTATAAATCAAACACAACTAAGATGTTCAAATTGAGTTAAAATTTAACACTATTCAGTTATAATGCATTATATAAAATATTGCCCTATTGTTCCATGATGTTAGGCTTTTAATGTATCTTATTAAACAGTGTGATAATTATTTTTTCATTTCAAATTTATTTTTATTGATGTGTAATAATAATTCTTTCAGCATGTCATGACTAAATTTTAAAAGTAAATTTACAAATTAAAGTGAAACATATAGAGAAATCTAGAATAGTATGCTAACTTGCATTCATAAACTTATTGTTTGCTTTAAAAAAAAAATCATTTAAGATTTTTTGCTAAATAAATTTTAAACTCAACTTAAACCATGACACTTGCTGTTTCTTTATTCCTATAATCATCTGTGTAAATTTAAAATATTAAATTGCATAGGGTCAGGTGGGGTAAAATAGGTCAGTTAAAAAAAAAAAAAAAAAAACTTAAAAAAAACATCCAAATATTTTTTAAATTCTAATTTTGCTGGTTTCATATAATATTATTTAAATTAGTCTTCATTTGTATACAAAATTAACTGTAACTGATACGTTTTAGTTACAGCCAGTAATTATATGTGTGTTTCGTATTAGTAACTTGAATGTGTTGCTAAGAAAAACTTTGGTTTTGAACTAATTCAAAAGCAAATTTTACAGTTTTTCATTATCATATTCCAAAAAGCACATTTTTAAGATGAATTTCCTAAACTTCCGTGAGAAAAAAAATGTATATACAATAAAGAGCCAGAAATCCGCCGAAGTTCGAAATCCACACAGCTTGTCAGATACAAACAATGAAATTCACTATTAATAAATTACAAAACTGCAAATCAGAATTTTTTAAAAAGATCTTGAATACAGATTTTATGTTTGTATTTTATGATTACAAAAAAGAAAAACAAAATAATAATAATATGAAAGACTGCAAGAGCCAAGTTGCTGCTAATGAAATTGACAGTATATTTAAATTCATCAAAAGGAAATAATGATTATTGTGATATGATGATATCAATCAGGTAAATAATAATAAACTAATTTTTTTTAAATGCTTTCTGAAAAAGGCATAATTTTTTAGGAAGAACTCAATAAAATTCGTAGAAAAATAAATTTGTGTTCCTACTATTTACAATAAATAAAAAAATAAATAAATCATGCAGGTTCAAATTTAGTTTAAAACTAGTTATATGTGAACAGATTGTATCTAAATTTGACAAATATTTTATTCATGTTTATATATTGTTTTATTTTATATTTTTTTAAAGGTTTTATATACCTAGTAATTTAATATTCAGTGTTATTCACTAGTATGTGTTTAGTTTGAATAATATTCTGTTTTTATTTTTCAAAGTGAAAATCATTTTTTATGGGCCCCGAAATCCACAAAATCCTAAAATCTGCACAACCTCTGGTCACGAGCTGTGCAGATTTTTGACTCTCTACTGTATTAATATTTTGGAGTAAAAAAACACATGTGAGGTAAAATAGGTCAATTGTTGAATCATGTTAGACTTATGTTAAGAGAGAAAAACAAAAAGACAATACATATTGAAGTTGAATCAAAGCATTCAGTTTGTAGGTGTAATTCAAAAAGTTGTTTCATTCCAGCTTATTTAAGAAAGGTGCCACTTTTTCATACAAATGGCAGGCAGGACACAGCATTCTCCTGAAACTCTGCAGTTTAGCATCAACTTAAAATGCAAGAGTGGGTGAATCTAGATCATCAATCTCCAATTTGACAAATTAATTCTAGTGCGACTTCAACAGTCATGGAAGAGGATACTATTTATATATTATCCTTTTAAGTACATAAAATCTGCTATTATAAACACTTTATCACCCAATCAAACATTGTCTTCCAAAGATACTTTGGAAAATGCACACAAAAATCAGGAGTAATTTTAACAACCAACTTATTTTTGAATTGATTGTATGATGAAAAAATCAACAGAGATGCTAAAATCACAGAAACAACAATTGTGAAAGAAACAAAAAGCAAGTCTTTCTCAAGAAGAAAATTTGGACAGCATCAGTACTAATCAATTCGTAAAAGTTGGAAAATGTGTTAAAGTAGAATTTCCTGGGGAAAGATCAAAGAAAATATTTCATGGCATTATTCTTTCGCCCAATCATGAATATTCTGAAAAATTTGAAGGGATAAATAAAAGTGGAAATGGAAGTTCCTACTGGAATTTTCCAGAGAAAGATATTTCTGATGTAGATGCATCGTACATAAATTCTAAATGTTTTTCCTGAGCTAATGATGGACCATACAGACATTTTTTTCCCTTGAAAGAACACAAAATCAAGTTTTTATCAAAAAAAAAAGGAATATGTATGTGTAATTTTATTTGCATGAAGTAAGTTGTATTAAAATTTAAAACAGTTTTAAAGGATGACTTATTTTACCCCAACCCATGGGGTAAAATAAGTCACAAACAGCATATTTTAAAATTTATTTTTCAGCACAAATTTTTTTGTTTTTTGAGAGGTATTTCTCTTAAGATGTCATAAGGAATATTCATTTGCATATTTTGTGCAATTTTTTAACAAATGGAACCAATACATTTTCTGCTGTTTAAGTGCATATGTAAAATATGCTGTTTTTTGATCTATTTTACAACACCTGACCCTATCTTTCTGTTAAACACATTCATATTTGAATAATTTGTTTAGTTGAAAGATGTTAATATATTTTTCATAAATTCCATCATAAATGTTTGTTTAATTGGGTTTTACATGCTACATTAAAAAAAAAAAAAAAAAAAAAAAAAAGTATGCTACATTGAAACCTCATTATTTTGCACAATTTGATTATTTTCTATATTGAGTAGATTTTAAAAGTTAAATTAGGAAGCTTTTCCAAAAAGTGTTTCATGTATGATATCCCCCCCTCTCCGTACTTAGAATTTTTCCTCATTTATAATGAGTGAATATTTTTATTTTACTTTAACTGTAATAGTTTTAATTTTCTGTTTACGTAAATTTTTTGTTTATCAGTCAACTTCAATAAATTGATTCTCTATTTTAAATATATTGATATATTGTTATTAAACACAAATTTTTTAAAAGCAATAATATGTAGTATTGTATACTCTAAAATATAAATAGCAAAGAAATAATAAAATAATGCATTACAATTTTAATTTTGTTATTTTCATTCTTATTTTGTCTATATTACTATAATATGGACTAATAATAATTATATTATTGAACCAACTGAATTTGAAAGAAAACAAATAAATTAGATTCCTGAAAATTTTCAATGGTGACAAACTGTAGTATAAAACTTTGTAACCTATGTTGTTATCCTAACTTGCAAAGAAAAAATTAAGATTAAATTAAAATGTATTTTTACATATTAAAATATGCCTAATCTGTGAGCATCTATAATGTATAATCCACATTAAATCTGAATGAAAGAAATTGAATTCTTGGAAAATTTCAATGGTAACAAGTTTTTTTTTTTTTTTTTCCTCCTCTGATATTTTAAAAATTAATTTGTACTTTGAGACTGTGACATTTTTCAAATATTTACTAATCATTTACTGTCAATATATGGTGTTTTTGCACATCTGTCAAAAGTATTATAATAGCCAACACATCTTTTTGCAGATTAACTGTGAAGAAATGATGGTTTTATTTATCAATTATTTTTATTTCTTATATTTTTTGTATTGTTTATAAAATTATGCAAAAAATTCTTCTCCCCCCAAAATTAATAAATGAACTTTTTTTTTCTATTATTTATCAACAAAACTTATTAGATGCTTTGCCTTTTTGTTCTGACTGTTGAGTCTTAATTTTTTCTCACCTTAAACCTAAACTATAATGAAAAACAGAAAACCTTTTTATTTATTTCTTTAAGATATATATTTAGTAGAATAATTTAATGCTAAAAGCGAAATAAAAACTTATAAAGTTCATTTTTATTAATAGAGGGCGACACCAGACATTTTTTCTGTTAGAGCTTTCAACTTTTATCCATGAAGATAGAGGAAGCTCTTCATACTTTTATCCCATTCTCTTTGTCGAGAAATTTTTCATCAAGACCCCTTTTTGCCTTTTCACATATTTATGATAAGGGTGTCATGTTTTTCAATAATAAACATAGATATAATATCTATTATCTATATAAATATAGGCCTCCTGCCACTCACTCTTACATGCCCTATATTTTTAAAATTTGGCCTATATTCTCCTATATTTTCAGTGCATATCCTATATTTATTTTTTAGATTAATAACACGAGTGGTAAGGATAATTCCTCAGATTGCAAGACACATAATTATAAAAAAAAAAAAAAAAAAAAAAATGGAAGATATGAAACTTTGTGACTTTCAAAATCTTAAAGCAGTATTAAGTCTCTATCATGAACATAGAATGTGTCTTTTAAATTATGTGACACCTTGACAGTTTGTTAAAACATCTTCTGCCTTACTGAATGAGAAACCATAAGTAATCTTCGTATAGTTTAAGCTAAAATCTAAATCAGAGGTGGAGTTATTACAAAAGTTTTATAGCAATATGTATAAGAGCCATGGGGTAATATTTAGTATGTACTATTACTTCGTGATAAGAACTGTTATGGAAGTTGTAAAAAAGAAAATGAAGACAATAAAACAGGATTGGATTGGCAGAAAAAAAAGTCACCGGAAAGAAAGTCAAGCGAAAAAAAAGTCACCAGAAAAAATCTATTAAAAGAGAATAAATAGATAAAAATGTGTTTTAAAAGCTTGTAAGAATGTTTTAATTTAGAGTGAGTATGTGACGCGTACTTATATTTAGTATAACTGAAAACTATGTGAAATAAAGGCAGTGTTCAAACAAATGAAACTCAAACAAAACTAAGGAGGAGCAGAGGCCACCACGGCTTAAGACGGGTGGAGCAGGATAAACAAATTTTACCGTCGCTTAACTTTCCCCAAAATCTCTGCAGACCATATTATAAGTCAGAAAAGGTTAGGATTAAATTATATTTATTCTTAGGTTAAGAGGCCTCTCCACTTATTGTCCCCAGAAGCCAGAGCCAATGTTATTCTATGGCGAACTTCGCCCATTATAACTTATTAACTAATATATATTTTTAAATTCCGTTTTCACATTCAGAAACTTCACAACTATTAAACAATTTATCGCTTTCTAAAAATTATTTTTAATATTTTATTTTGATGTTGTAAAATGCGAATTTTCACAATGTGAAATTTTTCATTTTTGAGCTTAAAAATGCAATCTTAAAAAAAAAAAAAAAAAAAAAAAAAAAATCAATTTTTAGAAAGCGATAAATTGTTTAATAGTTGTGAATTTTCGGAAAGTGAAAACGGAATTTAAAAATATGTACTAGTTAATGAATTATAATGGGGCAAAATTTCCCATGGAATAACATTGGCTTCGGCTTTCGGAGACGATAGGTAGAGATTCACCTTAATAAATATATATATATATAATTACTGATATTTATTAACCAAATTTATATGAACTAAATCATTCATATATGTTATGAGTTACAGAGTTAAAAATAATGATTTATGATTATATATGTGTGTGTATGTATTATTAGATGCTTTTGAAAGATATATGTATATTCAAATATAAAAATTTAAAATTTTTAAGATTTTATTTAAAATTAAAATTTATCTTTATAAGCAATAATAAAAATTTATTAATTTTTAATTTCTTAAAGTATAAGAAGTTTTTAATTAAAAAAATATATATCGTTTTCGCGATGTCGTGTACACATACTAATAAACTAACAACACTATAAACTGTATCAGTTTTATGATCTTTAGATTTCCATTTCTCACACCTCAAAACGTGTAGAAATGTAAAAACAAGCGATGTTGAACATTTTTATCACTGCCTAAGATCCTTATAACTATAGTATGATTTATAATGAAAAATATGTACAGATTGATAAATATTTTATATTATTGTTAGTAGTAGTAGTAGTATTTTTTTTTTTTTTTTTTTAATGGAGATTTCTTTAAAAATGTCATACGACGAAACTTTAAAAATGTAATTGATTTATTTATACAATGAAATAATTTATTATTAAAAAAACAACTTTTTCTCACTATTACCTAATAATAATTTGAAAGTAATAAACCATATGTGTTTTTTGTAATTTTAATTTATTTTATTTTATTTATTTATTTATAATTTTTTTATTTATTTATATTTATTTTTATTTTATTTTTTTTTTTCATATTTTACCCTTATTCAATTGATATGATACGAAACAAAATATATTAATCGATGACAAAACAAAATATATTAATTCCGGGTGACCTTTTTTTCTGCTTACCCTTGGTTGGACCATTTGGTCTGTTCCAACGGGTTTAAAAAAAAATGAAAAAAACTATAATTTTGCCCACATTAAAGGTTTTTTTTTTTTTCAATTTTATAAGATATTCTTCGATAAAATTAAGAAAAATATTAAGCAATTTTTATTTACAAAATTTTTATTTATTTATTTACAAAACAGACAATTTACATAAAAAATTAATTTTATTTTGAGTTATAATTTTTACAGATAGAAGATTTAACATTATATTCAGATTCTTACTACAGTAGTGCTACAACCAAAAACTAACTGGCATAGATAATATTTGTCAATTCTCCATTATATATTTACTCTCATAAATACTCATTATGGAATATATTGTATGCTAGCAGGCTACGCCAGCTTCGCTGGTCACAATATTTAAATGGATTTTCAAAAGAATTGGATAAATATTTATTTTTTTACATCACATTATAAATAAAAACTAAAAAAAAAAAAAAAAATTACATTGTAATCGCTATAAACATCACTTTGGGTACCCGCTGCCTATGGTAGCTTTTTTCTGTCCGCACTGCATCGGGTTCAGGTTTCCACTGTCTGCAGAAAGCTCTTTCCTGGGCATTTCAATATGGATATTTATTGACGACAGGTGGATCTGCTATTATTTACAAACGATGATTTTAAATATGACTGTATCTCAGCATCTATTAAATATTTTAGTTTTTGAACTATGTCCCCGCTATTTACACTATTTTACAATTTGATTCCGACCAATATAACGAAATAAAATAAAGTAGATATTTTTTTCAAAGGAATTAAATACATGAGAAACAGATAAATTTTAATCAGTTTAATCCTAACTACTATATACTACCATTGTTTTCCGATAACTGCTAATAATAATTTAAAAAAAAAACTCTTTTAAAGGAATTAATTAAAAATGAAAAATAAAAAGTTGTTATTCTATAAAAATTATACATAAACATAACAGTTATAAATACATTTTTAAATTTAATATTCTGAATTTATTTTACTGCATTACCATTTTATTGTCAATAAATATAATAAGTTAAAAAAAGAAAAAACTTTGTCTTTAAACGAATGTATTAAATAAAAAATAAATAGCATAGTAGCCGTTTATAAGATACGTAGACGATTACAGTAAAAGTATAAATCTATGAAAAATGAAACAAAGAAGCCAATATTTAAAATCGAAAAAATGTTAATTTAAAAAATTCAAATTCGAAAAAATCTCCATGAGGTGCACACCTGCAGGATCCCAGGTACCTATATGCCAAATTTGGAAGCTCTGTGATCAGTAGTGTGAGTGAGTACCAGAGCGCAGACACACACACATACACAGACACTTCTCTTTATTTATATAGATAAGATTAGAGCCAAGAACTCTGCTGATGGTCATTTTCCAATTAGCAAATGAAATGCCCCGTCCACCAAAGCTATCATTCACCCGCTTAGACACATTTACCTTAATGCTGCTTAATCTTATAGATCAGATGTCAATTTTGTATTTAATTTATCATACAATAATTCTCATAATGCACATATATTTTAAATTTTGTTCTATTCAGCTATGTTACAGAAATTTTAAATTTTCTATAAATTTAAAAAGATTAAAAAACAACCACACGACTTACATTACCCACTATTACACGTATTGTATACATGTTTTGAAGCTATTATATGCATTTTTTGGAATTTTCCAGTAAGAGAAACTTGATACACGTATAAAAACATATAAAACAGAGTTTACATAGCAAGTTAAAAAATAAGAAGAAAAAAAATCGATTTATTTTTTTAAACACCAATTTCCAAGATTTAAAATTGAACTACCTAATCAGGATGACCGTTAATATTCCTGTAATAACCCCGTTATACATGAGAAAGGGTATCTAAAATGGATTAATGAAACAATTTTCAAGAAAATCGTTAGATCCATTTTTGAGATACTAACTTTTACCAAAACTTGATATACACAGTTATTAACCGGAAACAATAATTACATAAAAAAAAAAAAAAAAATACATGTTCATTTTTATATATTTACTAGCAGGCTTTTGCCCGCTTCGCTGGTCAGTATATTTAAGTGATTTCTTTTTAACTGAATTATTGAAATTTTTCAATAAATATATTTCGATTGCCGACTATTTTCGTCACAGCTTTAGAATGGGACCTCCTTGGCGATATTAAATATTTTTTGAACTTCTCGAATCTGTACAGCAAAACTCTTTTTAAAACGAATATTCTCGAAAATAGTCCAATAGTAAAGTTAATTTTTCGAATATTCTGGAAACAGTTGAAGCTGTTACTCGTGCAGCAGAAATCACTATTTGATGAATGTTCTGGAACAGTTTAAGAAACGGTCACTTGTTTCACAGGAGTAAAGCAAATAGCATCAAATACTCTAGAGCAGAAATCTTCGCTCTCTAACGAAAAATATCCAGTCGCTTAAAGCTCAATCCCTAAAGTGCAATCACTCAGAATAGGTCTCTGAATCTCAGTGACTGCATACTCTCTCGCAGAAATCAACTCACCCCTATTTATATAACGCTTGGCGATGATTCCATCGAGAATGCCATGGAAAGCTCGAGATCTATGCTCCCCTGCGTTGGAGAGCTTCGAAACTTCGGGAACCCTCTAAACTACCATTTTTCACCAAATTTGGTCGCCCGCTCACCAATTTTGTCATTAAGGCTGACCCCACTGAAAGTGAATGAACTGCTTTCACTTTGCCAGTAAAACTGCTTTCATTGCAACAGTACAATTGATGCAGGGCAAAGAATTAATCCCTTATAACAATATACTATGAGCACTATTTTCTGCCTCATTTTAGACAACTAATGTTTTTATGGAAATTTTATTTTTCCGACTGAGTGAAAATAATGCTTGGACCGGGAGTCGAACCCCGGATCTTTGACTTACAACGTCAAGGCTCTACCAATTGAGCTATCCAGTTGTGTTTCCCATTACTTGCGGCTTATTTCTGTCGATCTATCTACATGATAGACCACAAGTTTCTGCGAGTCAGATAACTGTCACCCCTATTTTAGCATTAGACTCGTTGAGTTAGCACTTGCGCAGATGCTTCCATGGTTTCATGAAATGTGGTCGAAGAATATTGTATAATTTATTTATATTTTTTGATGCGCTGCTGAGATTAAAATGGGCTGTTGCTAAATTAAAGTTCTTGGCGAAAAACATTCGGTGTATTTCAACGCCAAAATTTAGAAAATCGCCCCGTATGATCTATAAATAAAACTGATAAAATAAATTTATTAGTTGATAGAGTTTATTGTAGTAAAGAAACGCTACACAGTCGATTGTGACGTCATGGGCAGTTTTTTTTTTTTTTTTTTTTTTAATATATAACGACTGTAAAAATATAAAAAATATTAGTTAAAAAAAAAAAAAATCATTTTAGAACTATATGTAATAATATCATAAAGTATATTAGCACTTAATCAATGTGCATACAATTTAAAATTTTCTAAATAATAATGGCGTCAACTGTTCAGAGATGCATAATTTAATATTTTGTATTTTTTTATTGTTCATGTTTAAGTAAACGTATTTATTATCTTGTCGAGAAAAAATGAATTCCCAATTTTTTATTTTATTTATTTATTTATTTGGCAACAATTAAATTATGGATAAAATTTAAATGGCTATCCACACACACACACAAACATTGCCTTTTATATATATAAAGATAACAATTTGACTATAAAAATATAAAAAAATAGTAGTTAAAAAAAAAAAAAAATCATTTTAGAACAATATGTAACAATATCATAAAGTATATTAGCACTTTATCAATGTGCATAAAATTTAAAATTTTCAAAATGATAATGACGTCAATTTTGCAGAGAAGCATAATTTAATATTTTATATTTTTTTATTGTTCACGTTTAAGTAAACGTATTTATTATCCTGTCGGAAAAAAAATAAATTCCCAATTTTTTATTTTATTTTATTTATTTATTGGCAACAATTAAATTATGTATAAAATTTAAATGGCTATTTTTTTTAAAAAGATAAATGAGGTTAATATTTTCATATTTTAATTAATTAAAAGAAAATAATTCGAAAATCGGGCTTCGAGGTGCACAAGGACCCCTAGGAGGGAACTTTCATGTCGAAACACGTGAGTGTCCGAGCTGCCGTCTTTGCGCTACGCTGTCCACACAGACACACACACAAACATTGCCTCTTATATATATAAAGATTTTTATTTTCTTCTATATTCAATAGCAAAGTATTGGTTCATAAAAATTTTCGACTTCTGGTTTTCTATAGATTTACACGTTTTGAGAGGTCCAGAATACAGTTTGACCATTTCTAGAAAATGCCTGTCTTCGTGTGTATGGCAAATATTTTGTGGCGATTGTATCTCAGGAACCAGAGCACAGAATTATATAAAAATTTATAGATGCACTTTGACATAAATTTGTGACTTTTTTTTTTTTTTTTTTTTTTTTAATGCCAATCACTTAACTGTCGCTGTCAGACAGCGATTTCCTCAATTCCAGAGAAGGCTATATCTCAAGAACTACTACACGAAATTGCATATGAATTTATATGATGCGCCTTGATATAAGTTAGTGCCTATCAACTTTTGGGTCCAATCGCAAAACTGGTGGCGCTGCTATACATGCGCAATTTCAGCGAAGGCTATATCTCAGAAACTACTGCACGGAATTACATATAAATTTATATGTAGATGCACGTTGACATAAATTAGTTTATGTCAACTTTTGGGGCCAATCTCTCAACAGGTGGCGCTGCTCTACAATGATATCCGTGATTTAAGGGAAGGCAATATCTCAGGTTCTATTGCGTATAATCGATCAAGATATATGAAAAGGCCATTATCAGGGGTGAAACTTCCTAACATGCCAAAACTCTGAAAACTGCTACTTACATGTAAATCAAGGAGACATTAATTATATACCGTATGGCTGTCTATAAATAATGGTATTTTGAGAATTTTTAATACATTATAAGGCAAATTAAAAATTTACAATTAGAAATTTTGACAAAAACAAAATAATTTATCATGGAATTCAGACACAGTAAAATCTTCAAAAACCCTGAATTCAGGGGTAGCCTCTGAAAAGTTTCATCCCTGCATTATGAGACATTATACTGATTAAACTGGGTGAATATAAGTGGCGCTGAGATATACTGCAATTTTATCCCAGAATGGGAAGAATGTCATCTGCACGGTAAAAATTCACTTCCGTTGGATGTTTAGTATAATACCTTTCTCGGAGCTCTACTTGGACTTCGGTCCTCGTATAGCTCAACACCGCTCTTCGAGCGGTGAGCCGGGGCTGCTCCCCTGTTCAATCCCTGTTCAATACCTTTCTCGGATGAAAATCGTCTGCATTCATAAAAGGATAAAAAAAATATATATATATATGGTGTGATTGTGAAACAACCACCCGACTTCCATTACCCACTGTTCACGAATGATATGCACTTTTTGGAGATAGAGTTATCAGAAAACATAGAATGGAACTAATGAAATAGACAACTGAAAATTTTCCGGTAAGAGAAATTTAATACGCGTGTAAAGACATATAGACATATAAAACAAAATTTACACAGTGTTTTTTTTTTTTTTTTTTTTTTTTTTTTTTTTTAACATTAAGTTCTGTGATCTAAAATTGATCTATCTGATCAAGATGACTATTAATTTTCCTCATGATAACCAAGTAAAGCATGAGAAAGGATATCGAAAATGGGTTTATGAAGCAATTTTCGAGGTAATCGTTAGAGCCGTTTTTGAGATACCGACTTTTACCAAAGCTTGGCATGATTATTGTTGACTAGAAAATAACAATTACATGCAAAATGATATTTAAAATAGGGTTAAATGGAAAGTTTGAAAAAAATTCATGCAGCCGTTTTGAAAGGAATGCACTTGCAGGACCTAAAATTAAGCTATTTATACAGGACGCCTATTAATTTTTCTGAACTAACCAACTATATCATTCGAAAGGACATCTAATAGCGTGTTTATACAGCAGTTTTGAAGAAAATCGTTAGAGCCGTTTTTGAGATACGGACTTGCGGTCCCATTTCCGGTTTCCGATGACCCACTCCCGGTTTTCCAATTTTCTCCAAAATTTGGAAAATTCATCTGTATACGAGACCCGTACCATTCCACACATACTGATCAATTGACAAAAACTTCTTTTTTGGACTCAGGAGACCTTAAAACGTGTAAATCAGGTGAAAACTCGATATCGAATTTTTGGACCAAATACAATACTTCCATTACCTACGATAGTAGGGTTATGGAAGTAAAAGCAGTTGATATCAGAATCCAACTATGCAGAAAAGCAATAGAATATAATAATATGATTGAGGTGCGTATTGCACAGGTCTTGCTTCAGCCAAGTTAAAAACTCTCTTTAGAGAGGGGCTGTGACAGCAGTTGTCACGCTTCACCATGGGATTTCAGAAGAGCCCCTTTCTAAAGGTTATTAGACAAATGCGATGAATTAAAGAAATTCTGGTGTGTAGCAATTAACTTTTGTTACTCTGTAAATATTATACAGATTTTGGGGAATAGTGTGCTCAGAAGATAATAAATAAAATTGAGCTAACCAAATGTCAACCAATCTTCCTGTAGTAATGAACTGATTCATGCATTATAAAAGAGAATTTATAGAGCAAATTTAAAGAAAATCGGTAGAGCTGTTTTTTGAGACACAATTTTCTTGGATCTTAAAGCTGACCTACGTAATCAGGGTGGGTATTAATAAGTACAAAACTTTGAATAAACATCATAAAATGTAATAACCTCTTCAAAGTTTTGTACTTATTACTTTAAAAAGGCCAGCTCTGTGGTGCTTTCTTACTATATAGGGTGGGTATTAGTTTTCTTGCAGTAGTAATATAGTAAGTAATATATACGGGGAAAAAAATCTAAAAAGATACTTATGTAGCAAATTTGAAGAATTTTTTTAGAGCCATTTTTGTGATACTGACTATTTTCAGTCCCAGAGTTCTTCGGCATCCTCTTCAATACAATGCATTAGATTCTACCCATATGTTTTAAATATATATATATATATTTCAAGTTAGCGTAAGTATTTTAAAATGGTTTTATAAATTAACTGGTACTACAAATGAATAATTAAATATATATGCCATCAACTTAATATGTATGATGTTGGTATTATCATATATCTTTTAATTGGTAAATTTTAAAACGATTTTGAAATTATGTTTATCATCATCATCATGTCCAACACGGTTGGAGGCTATAAGCCTGTTCCGACCTCAATCCATCTTTTACGGGGTCTTCCTCTATCTCTTCTCCCCCTTGGCCTATATTTTAGAGCTGTCCTTGGTATATATATATATATACTCTGCTTGAAACACAGCTTTCATTTTCTATTACATTCTTTCTCACCATATTTGAACGATCAAATCTGAATCCTCCTGTATATCAGTAATTTTACGTATTTTTAATAAATATTTTATATTTTTTCTAAGAAATCCTATATTTTACTCTGGTGGGACCCCTGTAAACATTATTAAGACGTACAGTTTATATGTATGTAAGGGTAATATCTGAAATTAAAAAAAACAGGTTTAAAATTATTTTTTCATTAATCAAAATCTAACACTATCCCTTAATGCTATAGGCTATAATTAACTTTAGGGGGGGGGGGGAAATCGAAATTTTAATATACGCCTAGTAGCCGAGCCCCAAGCAGTTCTCCGCTCAAAAGCTGGTAGACGGGAAGTGCCGGATTCGATTCTTGGTCGCTCTCGTTGACCTAGCCAATCGTAGTTTTTCGTGGTTTTCTCCGAAACTCGCGTAAATAGGCCAAGAGCCTTTAGAAAAACCTTCATGGATGGCGTCTTCCCTAAGGACATCTAATAGTTTATACAGCAGTTTTGAAGAAAATCGTTAGAGCCGTTTTTGAGATACGGACTTACAGCCCGACTTCCGGTTTCGAATATCCCACTTCCAGTTTTCCAATTTTCACTAAAATTCGGAAAGTTCATCTGTTCACCAGACCTGATTTAATTCTAAAGTTTCGTAGTTCTATCTTTATTAGTTTCCGAGATATAATAGCCGGAAGATTTCCCACATACATACGCACACATACATATTAACCAATTGCCAAAAACCACTTTTTTGGACTCAGAAGACCTTAAAACATGTAAATCAATTGAAATCTCGATATCGAATTTTTGGACAGAATACAATTCTTCCATTACCTATGGTAGTAGGGTCGGAAGTAATAACAAATGATTTTTACTGCGTGAATTTGTATAGGAAAATATAGAAGAATGTTTTCGTGATGGCCACAACATGCTAGTTTTATTTTTATCAATTAATTAATTTATTTTTTCATATGAAAAGAAATATACTTTCACGTGAATAAATAATAAAACTAATATAAAGCTAAGTCAAAAATTAAATTTGCACGGTATTAAATTGACATAATTTTAGCTTCAAAATCAAACCTCATAACAGCCATGAAATTAAAAGAAAAAAAAATCTGGTGTGAAACAACCACACGACTTCCATTACCCGCTATTACACATATTATATAATTTTTTTTTTTTTTTTTGGAGATAATGTGATCAGAAGATATAAAAGTGACCTAAAGAAATAGAAACCTAACATTTTTGTAGTAAAATAAACTTTATACACATGTAAAGACATATAAATCGAAGCTTACACATAGCGAGGTAAAAAGTAAGAAAAAAAAATGGTAGAGTTATTTTTTGAAACTCCAATTTTCGAGATCTACCTGAACTTCTGACCTAACTTAACAAGGTAGCTATTAATTTTCCTCAAATAACTACGTGATACATAAGAAAGAAATGGATTTTTACAACAATTTTCAAGAAAATCGTTAGAGCCGTTTTTGAGATATCAACTTTTACCAAAACTCAATTATTGACAGGAAAACAATAATTGCATACAAAATCATATTTAAAAGTGAGTTAATAGGGCAAGTTTGAAAAAAATCCGTACAGGCGTTTTTAAAGGAACTCCCTTGTGAGACCTGAAATTGAGCTATTTATACAGGACGCCAATCCATTTTCCTGAACTAACCAATTATATCATTCGAAAGGACATCTAATAGAGTGTTTATATAGCAAATTTGAAGAAAGAGCTGTTTTTGAGATACGGACTTACGGTCCCACTTCCGGTTTCCGATGTTCCACTTCCTGTTTTTCAATTTTCACCAAAATATGGAAAATTCATTTGTACACCAGACTTGTTTCAATTCTAAAGTTTCGTAGTTCTATCTTTATTAGTTTGCGAGCTATAATAGCCAGAAGATTCTCCACATACACACACACACTGACCAATTGCCAAAAACCACTTTTTTGGACTCAGGGGACCTTAAAACGTGTAAATCATGTGAAATCTCGATATCGAATAGACCAAATACAATACTTCCATTACCTACGGTAGTAGGGTAATGGAAGTAAAAATTAAAAATGAAGCTAAAACAAATAAAACAATTTTTACTTTTTTTTTTATTTTGACATGAAAAGAAATATATTAAGTGAATAATAAAACTAATAGAAAATTTAATAGAAGAAAGTATTGCATTCGAAAAAAATTTTATTTCCAGTTTTCAATGGATTTACACGTTTGAAGATGTCCAGTACACGATTAGACCATTGTTTGGAAATGGGTGTCTGAGTGTGTGATAAAAATTTTGTGCCCTTTGTATCGTAGGAATTACTGCACATAATTTTATATAAATTTATATGTAGTTGTACCTTGACATAAATAAGTGGTTATCAAGTTTTGTTACAAATCGATCAACAGGTGGCGCTACTACAATGCAATTTCTACGGAGACTATATTCCAGGTTTTATATTACACACAATCATTTCCTAGTTTACTACTGCTATATAATGTTATTAATTCTTAAGTATTTTATAATCAGGGCTCCAGGAATTGGGGAAAAAACTGGTCGCCAGGAAAAATTTTTGGTAACCAATAAAAAAAAAAAACTGTCTTTATTTATTTATTTTCAGTTTTGCAATTTACTTGAATATAGAAATTAAAATTATGTGTATAAAAATCAAACATTAAATAGGACTAGATTATACATCAGGAAACACCTGTTTAAATTTAACATTCTCAAACCGGTTGTATTATTTTCTCTAAACCAATACCCCGTTGCCATCGACAGTTGATTACACTGGTCTGGTGGTGCAACAATTCAGCACTGGGTCGCAAAGTGAGCGGTGTAAACGATTCAACTCCGGGTTGTTAAACATGCATAGTGGAACACGGCGTAAATTTCCTATCGGTATATACGTTCAACATGACGGAGTGCGAAATAATCACAGATAGCCATAAGTCGCTGTTTTCCTACTTGTATCTTACATGAATTGATACTACACTGTAGTTTAGCACAGGTTTCGGCATTCGAATCTAGGCCCATTTCAAAAAAAAAAAAAAAAAGGCTGAGTTTTCGTTGAAAAGATAATTTATATATTGGTCGCCACTGGCGACCAAGCTATCGCATTTCATGAGTCCTGTTTATAATCATTTGTTAAATTCCCTAAATAACTCTCATGATGTACATTTCATTATACGAAATTTTGTCTTATATTGTCAGATTAAAAACATTATAATTTAAATATAATAAATTATTGGGTGATTTCCAAAAACAGAATATCACTATGAATTTTTATATATGTATATAATATAGTTCATAGAAAAAAATCTTTTTATAATAAAAATATTTTGAAATAAGCTTTTCAATTAAAAGCCAAACGATAGTATTTAAGCAATATCGGCAAATTTAATTATTAAAATTTATATTCTTAATAATTAAATTACTTTTTCAATTGGATTTTTTGAATAAAATAATTTTAATTTTAAATTATTATTTAGAGAAATAATCTTTTTATATTAAAAATAGTTTCGTGGTGTAAGTGTTAAGGCCGACTAACAACACGCGGGCCCTACGTCTGGGGAATATGCCTTTCGGAAGTGAGGGGGGGGGGGGTATTAAGAGACCAAAACCGGTATTCACATGGGTTTCTGAGAAAACCATGGAAAACACCGAACAGCTAGATCAATGAGCGCCACCTGAGATCAAACCCAGCACTTCCAGTCTACCGGCTTTGACAGCAAAACCGCTCGGCTAGTGAAATATTTAAAAGTCCAAATTGATTAGAAGTTGATAATTAAACGTGCAAATTATAGTATTAAGCAATCTCAATTAAATTAGTTATTGAAAATTATGTTTTTAGTTCCCCATCATACTGTAGGTATGGGGAACTTAGGTAATCGTGAAAACTTTCGACCTCGGTTTTTTAACTTTTTTACACGTTTTCAGGTGTGTGGAATCGCAAAATTACAAAATTTGTATGGTGTCTGTTTGTCGGGTGTCTGTTAGTGTGTTAATCTGTTAGTGTGTTAGTCCGTTAGTTTGTTAGTCTGTGTACACGATATCTCACAAACAAATGATCGCAGAGAGGTCAGATCAGTTTTAAAATATTACTTTCGATACTGGCAAGAACCCTATTCATTTGCAACATTCGAATTAAAAAACTTCGTAAGTTATGAGAAACTTACGATTTTCTTAACATGGGAGAATAGGACAAAAATTCACTTAAAAGAAACTTTTTACTGTAAAAATGTCACACCAGTTTTAAAATATCAGTTTTGATGCCGAAATGAAGATCAGTAACTATAAATATGCTACATTGAAAATTTCGCAAGTTATTGGAAATTTACGAATTTCTTAACATTGCAGTATAGGGCAAAATTTCACATAAACGTCAATTTTGAGATATTTTCATCGTAAAGATGTCAGACTATTTTTAAATATTATTTAGAACACTTGCACGAATATTAAGACTTAGAATTTTCCAATATAAAAATTTCGTAAGTTATTGGAAATTTACGAATTTCTTAACATGGCAGAATAGAGCAAAATTTCACATAAACGTCAATCTTGTGGGATATTTTCATCGTAAAGATGTCAAACCACTTTCGAAATATTATTTAGGATACTGGCATGAATATCATAGACTATGATTTTTCCAATTTAAAAAATTCATAAGTTATTCGGAATTTACGATTTACTTAACATGTCAGAATAAGGCAAAATTGAGCATAAACTTCCATTTTGAGGATCATAAATACATTAGACAACTTTTATGATATTTGTTTGAACATGATTGAATACAAATATTGTAATAGGAAAATTTCGTAATTTACGATTTTATCAACCTAGCGAAATTGTAAATTTTTCATATAAATATGAATTTTGAGGATTATTGCATTGGAAATTGTAGCATGAAAACTAAACAACGGAATTGACCTTGATAAAATAAATTAATAGATTAGAATAAGATAAACATATCGAAGTGAACGGTGGATAGCCTATTAGGCGGGGATTTCATTCTGTCACTGTATCAAGCTTTGGTCAAATTCATTTCTTTTAACATGATTATAATATGTCTCGCACTAGAGATTTACGAGAACATAAATATGATGGGGAACTGAGCAGAGTCCACCTATGCCAACTAGTTAATAAATTTGTTTTCTTTTATTAGAATATTTTATTAAATGATTTTTAAACAGCTTATATATATATATATAGTAATAACTAATAAAGTATAATCAATAGTAATTCTTAAAAGTGATTTATTTTCATCATTTTCCTTTGAATGGACAAATTATCGGAGACGGAGAAACTTTTTTTTTTTTTTTTTTTTGTATCCTCTTTTCGTCACCCCAAATCCACCCCGGGAGATTTTATCTATCGGTCAGCATTCAGTAAACTCTCCAATCGGATAAGAGACAAGAGATAGCCGTTCCCATAGTCAAACAACTTGACCTTCACCTTACTTTAAAATATTTTTTCCTTACATATTTCATTTATATGGTAGAGAAAGTAGCAGTACTGCTTTTGGATCAGATTTTCGAGTCTGTGTTATTTTATTTACACATTTTGAGGTCGAATCATACAGAAAATCATGTTTTTGTGGTTGGTCTGTGTATGTATCTCTCTCTCTGTGTGTGTGTGTGTCTGTTATTAGCATATCTCTTGCTTATATCTCTTTACATTAAATTGATTAAACAAAAAAAAATGTTGATCAAATGTGATCTAACGATGATCAAACGAACTTCATATTTGTTGTTTCTCTCATGGGAGGGGGGCTAATTTCCGCAGGATAGAATACCGCGGGACTATGCTATGCTTGAAACTGACTGGAAGTGCATTAATTTTTCATACTCAAACGGTAAACGAAGTATTTTTAACACTTTCCAACAAGGTTGAAAAGTGTTAATGACTTCAGTTGTCTGTCTGTCTGTCCGCGCTCTAACTCCCATAAATATTCTTGGAATTTCTTGAAACTGATATATGTTATTCAAGTTTACTATCGAATGTTCCCTATTAAAAATGGAGTGAACACCTTTACTCGTTTGTATACAGGGACACCCGAAAGTTTTCCAAAGCATTGTGTCCTATGAGAGGTATTTCTAAAAACCATATTTTAATACTGTTAATTTATACAAATCTTCATGAAATTGAAATATGTTATTCAAGTGTACTATCGGATGTTCCCCCATTGAAAATGAAGTAAATACCATCACTAGTTTGTATACAGGGACACCCGAAAGTATTCCTAAGCATTGCGTACTATGAGAGGAATTTCTATAAACCAAATTTGAAGAACTTTACTTTGCACAAATCTTAATAAAATTAAAATATATATTATTCATATGCACAAAAGAATGCTTTCCATAGAATACAGTATGATTAGCAATAGATTTATAGGGCCACACAAAAATATTCAATTACATCAATGGATATTATTGAAAATTTGCTGGAATTGCATTTTCTTTTAAATTAATCGTTTTTATCGCTTTCTAAATGTTTTTAACACTTTCCAGTAAGGTTGAAAAGTGTTAATGATTTCGGTCCGTCTGTCTGTCTAGCCACGCTTCTAACTCCCGAAAAAATTTCATTGAATTTCTTGAAACTGATATATAATATTCAAGTTCACTATCGGATTTTCCGGGGGGGGGGGGGAGAATAAAAATGTTCGTTTTATTAGTTTCCTATTTTATTGCAATTTTAATATAAGGATGTGTCTATTCTAGATGGTTTCATGAGTTAAAAAGCAAAATACAGATTTTTGAGCGCTTCGCACATTTAAGTCATTAACGGTTACTATAACATGAGATATTACTTTTATGGGGTCTATCACTATAATTTTTGCATGTGCAATTTGATTTCCATTCTTGTGCACTTTATACCCAAATAACATGATTAAAATAGTCGAACTTAATTCTACCAAAACTAAGCTTCATCAGTTGCCGAGAGATTTTACTCTCAAAGGGGATATGGGAAGTGCTTAGTTCGAACCCATATCGTATTTGTAAGCCTAGTTGTTCGGAGTTCTCCATGTTTTTTTTTCCGAAATTTGCCAAATTACGGGCTCAGAAAGACCCTCACTCACAGTGGTCAATTGATCCAGGCCTAGAACCTTCGAGAAGTCAGTCAGCCTTAATCATCCACACCACACAAATATCTACCAAAATGTAATTACGAAAACTATTCATACATCGATATCAGGCAGAGGTGGGCAGTATTTTATATACTTGTATTATAGTATATTAGATGTGCATTTGTATATTGTATGTTTAACAATATTTTGAAATGTATTTGTACATTATATCTAATATACATTTTTCCAAGTCTGTTGTATATTTTTAAAAACTTAATGTACAATACAAAGTATGTTGTCTCAAAATTCTAATTTCTGAAAAGAAAAAATAATAATTGAAAAAAAAAAGGCTCATGTCAGAATTTCATAACGCAATCTCTGTTCAAATCTGCCTTTCTTTCGAAGACCAAGATGTTGATTATTGGCTCTATAAATTATTCATAAACAATGTGAGGGTCTTTTTTTTTTCCTTTTTCTAAAACGTATTTAATAATCCAATAACATCCAGTTTAGTATAAAATATTTGGATATTGTTTTTATTTATTTTATTATATTATATTTCATTTACACAATATATATTTTATAACAAAAAAAGTGACGCACCAAGAAGTAGTAATGCAAACTGGACACAAATTGACATATAAACAGGTTTTGATGGAATCAAGCACCAATTCATCATTATCGTCGATCCTACGTGCAACTGGTACTTCAGTGACTTCAAATACCCTTAATAGGCGGCTCAGTGAAATGGGGTTGAGCTCAGTCCCCGGATATCTCTTCCACTGAGGACGTTTGGAGCATCATAAAAAGGGTCCTACAACCAACTCGGGATTTTACCAATCTAACGCAACAGTTGGACAGAATTTGGCACGATAATTCACTGGAGCACATCTGCCAACTCTATCAATCAATACCAAGCCGAATAACTGCGTAGATAAGAGCCAGAAGTGGATCAACGCGTTATTGACTTGTTTACTTTGTGAGACCCTTTCTCTTGATTAAATCATTCAAATCTTCGGAAACTGTGATCAAATGTTTTTCTCCACATGTACATCACATCTACCAATTTTTGTCTCATTTGGACCACCCATTCCACCCCATCTACTAATTTTTGTCCCCACTTCTTGCTGCGTCTTTTTTTTTTTTTTTGTTTGTTATAGAATATATTTACTTCCTTATACAAAATATCGTGTGAATGTGTATCTTGCATAACTGAAAAACGGTTGAACGTAGAACGATGCAAATTGATATATTGGTTTGTTATAAAATCTAGTTGTGCATCTTCCTTTTGGATTTTATGTGACTTTTCATTTTGGAGATATTTAGGAAAATTACATTCCTAATGACCAAAAATACAAAAGTTTTGGCTATACATGAACTGTCATCATAGAAATTTCAAAAGAAGTTAACACTGATAGAGCCCGTAATGACATTGTTATGAAAGTTGTCGACATTTTATCGTGTAGAAATTAATTCTGTAAGACAAAAGCAGGTTCTAGTCAATTAATGCACTTCATTTAATCAATATTTAGTCCGTAGACAGAGCTTGCAATAAAATTGATTTTAAGAAAAAAGTCGTCGACATGTTAGCGCGTAGAAAAAAATTCTTAAAGACACAAGCAGGTTCTAGTCGATGAATGCATTTTAATGAATATTCAGCACTTAGATAGAGCTTATAATGATATTGTTATGAAAGTTGTTGACATTTTTGTGTGCAGAAAGGAATTCTTAAAGACATATGCAGGTTCTAGTCGACGAATGCCCTTCATTTATTGAATATTCAGCGAGTAAATATTGCCTGTAATGATATTAATAGAAACGTTGTCGACATTTTAGCGTGTAGAAAGTAATTCTTAAAGAAACAGGCAGGTTCTAGTCCACTAATACATTTTATTTAATTAATATTTAGCAAACACTTGAATAAATCTCTTTTTGTGCTACAAAAATTAATTAATGTTCTTGAATAATTCAATGAAATGGTCATTTTTTACTACAAAAATCAATAAACATTATTAAATTTACTACAGAGCATAAACTACGCTAAATTAGGAACAATCGAATATTTCGAAGTCTTGATGGAATTTGATAGCATATACATCAGATTTGTATGCTTGACTCGTAGTCCGCTTGTAAATCTTCGTCAGATAATTACAGACGCCACATGACAGAATTACAATACGAAGAAATGAAAAAACACCCAGAGTCAGCGCAGGAATCGAACCCGCTCTCCTACGCTCGAAGGTGGTTAGCAGTGTGATGACATAACCACTCGTCCACGGAGGGCCCATGGAATTTGAATTCATGAGTAATGTCAGTGGTTTTTGGAAATTTCAAGGTAGTTCTGTCGTTCTGTGCGATAAACCAATACATCATTACATAATTTCAAAACTACACTCCTATTGAAGAAGTTTCCAAATTTTGGGAATCCCGATATCCCGTATTATTACTTTTCGCCACATTTGAATGCCTAATTTGACGGTAAGTCAACGCCGACTTTTGTGGAAATGAAAAAAACTTCATTTGTTTTCACTTTTACTGTAATATACCTTATGGAAAGTATCTCATAAAGATATAAAGAAGTTCTAGTCTACAATCATCAACAATCACTCTTCCTTTTTTTTATAGTCTTATGAATCATTTATAGAATTTTCGAAAATTTAGTTCTGTGCTAGAAATCAATGAATTTTTCAGGAAAATTCTAGAACTCTCTTCTTATTGAGTTATTATTATTTATCTAGCTTCCAAACTTTGACATCCCTAAACTACAAATTTTTGCCAAATTTAGTCGCCAATTCACGAAATTGAACGACGAATCGCCAAATTCGATGCCAAGACAAAAATTCTACGGTGGTTACTAATTTGGCAGCTTGGCGAGGTTAGTGATCAGATTTGCGGCAAATAATTGTTTCAGGATAGCCAGAAACCCTTTCTCGATTTTAATTGATTTGGTAAAATTTATCGTTTCTCGTCACTTACTTTTGCCAAAGAGAACAAAACTGAGCCATCTACACTCGAATGATTTTCATTGAATTCTAAGTTGCGCATTTGCCAATGAGAGATTCTGTAATAAGCAGTGGAGTATATTAATCCTGAAAATACTACTTTATTTGTCTCGGCGGTGTATATAATCTTATTATCGTGACTTTCATGGTTGGAATAGCAGTTTTTTTTTTTTTTTTTTTTTTTAGGAATGCTTATGAAATGGAACCTGCCTGCTTATTTACGAATCGGTTACCTCACACAAAAATGTCGATGTTTTCATAACAATATGCATCTTACTAGGGTTGTATAAGGAAGTCATGCGTTATCCACATCAGATTTTTTCATCTGACCATTTAAAGTATAGTTTTGATAAGATTAAAATCTTCCGGGGAAAAAAAAACCTTTAATACAAATGCAGTCTATTGTAACTGTTATTAATTACTATAGAATTAAACAATCACTGATTACTTTGAAAATTTCATTTTGGAGATTTTCAACTTCCAATATTTTCACTTTAACTCTATTTTCAGTATCGGAATATTATATGAGAATAAGATATAATTTCGTGTTTCTGAGTTTGAAACAACCTGTACAAACTGATACAGACGATGCTTAATCAAACATTTTTATAAGTTGCTCGTCTGCATATTTGTCTGACACCTCTACAATAATTGTTTGTGCACTAGAAAAATTTGGATTTTTCACTTTGAAAGGACAACAACAAACTCCAAAAGGGGCTGAAACGGCTCATTTCTCAAAGTTGGTAGACGGGTGCTTCTGTGTTAGAATCCAGGTCACGCTCGTCAGCCTAGATGTTAGGAGTTTGCCGTATTTTATCCATAAACCCTGTATGGGATCCAAATTCGTGAACTGATGGATTAGGATTTGTTACATTGTAAAGAAATGCATAAAAAGTATTAAGAATTACAATAAGGACAGTGGAATCACTGGTGTTAAATTTCAAAAAAATAAATAAAATGAAGGAAAAAAGCCACAAAATGAGAATAAATGAGGACAGGAGTTCACATTTGAGGACAAATGAGAATATGTTACCTTCTTCGAGTACCAGGAGAAGACATAATTTGAAAACTGAGGACTGTCCTCAAAAAATGAGGACGGCTGGTCACCTTAGTATACGAATTATCTCCAAGGTTGGATCACAGACAATGACAATCAACTGTGTAATTGTAGTGTAACGTTAAAACCATGAAGGTAGAAAGAGATGATTGTACTACCATGGTTAAAACCATTCAACTTAAACCTTCCGTTTTTTAGTTTCCTATGAAGTGATTGGTTCATTTATGATTGGTACCATCAACGAGATATCAGAGTAGACTCAGGACTAGTAACCTTTTTGCTTTCAACCATCACATCCCCACCATACTACCAATTCATTCGCCAAATCATTTCCACCAAGGCAAGTTTCCTCCACCTTTGTTATCACTGTTTCATAATTTGATTGGGTGTAAATGAAAACATAAACAAGTACTTACACTAGCTGAAATGAAAAGCAAGTACTCTAATCCTTGTTTTTGACTGAAAGCTGTTCTGTTTGCCTTTTCTTATTGGAGTTTTGGTGGTAAGAAGAACAAACCATTTAAAAAAATACAAAATCCCAAGAACCAGTTGCCAAGAAAGCGATTATCGCTCAAAGAAAAGCCGTCAAAAATGTGACAAAACGTCGATCGTACAAAAAGTATCTGAGCACTAGCAAAAATTCCTATGCAAAAAAGTAATCTTATTAATGCTTTGTTTAATAAATCCTTGTCGAATCCTGTACTTAGACTGACTAAGAACATGACTCGACGAGGATTTATTTAACAAAACAGTATTAAGTGTACTTTTTGACATCGGAATTATTGGCTAGTGCTCGGATACATTTGCTGCCTACTGTATTTAACAAAACAGCATTAGGTGCCATCTTTTAAGTAGCAATTAGTAAGCTAAGAAATTTTGTAGAATTTAAGTAGGATAGTGTTTAATAAATTTGCTGCCGACTATATGACTCTTTAAGAATGATTCCCAGACCATCGCCCATACGTAAATATATACGTAAAATCTATTCAACTCGTTTAAATTTCTCTTCTTCGATAGGTCATGTTTACAAACAAATGCTCTTTTAATCAATCCTTTCCACTCACGAGTGGCAAAAGGACAATCTCTATTGGTGGAAATACCAATGTTTTGCCCTGAGTATAAGACTACTATTATATAGTAGTCTTACCTTAGTTAGTAGAGTGTTTTGCCGTGAGCGTGATGTCAGCTGCATTTTCCTTATTGGAATTAAGACTACTATATAACAGGCTGAATCATTCGCCGCCATTGCTAAAACAAAAAAGACTATTGTATACGACTATTATGTGAGATTATAAAAGACTACTACATAATAGTCTTAGGTTTGGCAGTGGCGAACTACCATATAACCATATAAGAGACTATACTACCATATATGAGACTATATAAGACTATTATATAGTAATCAGAAGTTTAGCAATGACGGACTTGACGTACAAATGGCGGCGAATGATTCAGCCTGTTATATAGTAGTCTTAATTGGAATCAAAATTATGATTGCATGGTCAGAAACAATGCACAGGGGATGAATCCCAGATTGTCGCCAATAACCACTGTGCAGTTCTTTTGCGATAGTAAAGTCACTCATTTTCAACCTTCATTTCCTCGTTTCCTATTTAGTAGTTGATTTGTCGATCGTTTTGGTATAGCCCAACTTTCTTTTAACCATTTTTAACATTTTTCAATATAAATAAAAAGTGTTTACGACTTCGTCTGTCAGTTTTCCTATCCGTCCTCTGACTACTATAAATACCTATGAAATTTCTTAAAATTGATGCACGTTATTACAGTTAACTAGAAGACATTCCCTACTGAAAATGGGGTAAATACGTCTATTGTTAAAACCAAGGAAATGTTCAACGTCTTGAACGCCAAAAGGAAAAATTGGAAAGAAGACAATTGTTTCGGTAACATTTAGTTGAAGAAATGAGAGAGACGTTCTCATATATACAGGAAAGCAATCGAGTTCTGATCAACCAATAGAATTACGTGGAATGTGGGGGATTGACCAATAGGAATTTGGGGAACACGTTGTGAAAAATGTAGACGAAATTAAGAAAATGTGAACTAAATGTGAAATTTCAACAATCAGACAAATGAGGTACAGAGGAATCACAACTGGCAATATTTTAAAGATTTTTACAGATGTAAAAAGCTTCAAAGAAACCGAGTTCTAAAGTGGATTTAGGTCTGCATCATAGAATAATAATAAAGGAAGAAGGAGCACGCCAATACTCTAATGCTTACAAACCCCTTCTAGTGAAATGCCAGCGAAAGCTGCTTTTGCTCCTCTCAACCTTGAAGTAGGGCACCCATCCTCAGCGCATTTATCGCTGTTTGTTGTGGGTGCTGCCTCGCAGACTGATTGACAGGGCGACGAGACGATTCAAAAATCTCGCCAACAAGTCGCCAACCAATCAGATGGAAGCACTGTTACAACCCTATACCCGGCATTCCTGGATTTTACAAACCGAAACCAAAACACGTACGCTCCTTCTTCCTTTATTATTATTCTATAATCTGCATATTGCAATCGGCAGCAGAATTATTCGAACGCTAGCAATAATTCCTATGTAAAAAAAAAGTACATTTAACACTGTTTTGTTAAATAAATTCTTCTAGAATCCTATTCTTAGAATGATTCGACAAGGATTTATTTAACAAAACAGTATTAAGTGTACTTTTTTTAATATAGGAATTATTGTTAGCGCTCGAATAATTTTGCAGCTGACTGTATTTTAGCTGAATCAAATTTTAAATTATGGTTTTTCTCCCAGTAATCCTTAGAAATAACCGATTTATTGGTTTCCAGCTTATGGACGCAACTATTATGTTCTTTTAGACGGAATTGAAGACTGCGTTCAGTTTGACCAATATGTATATTAAACCACATTGACAAAAAATACTATAGATTCCCCAAGCATTATAAATATCTATAACTGAGAAAAAACTAATTATTCTATACAGTACAAATACAACTCTATTATAGACAATAACTCTATAGACAAACTATAAACTCTGTTGACATTAATATCAAATTCATAAATGAAATAGAAAATAATGGATCGCTTCCATTCCTTGATACCCTTGTCTCTTGCACTGAAAAAAGATTTTTCACAACTGTCTATCGTAAAAAATTTTTGCTGTCTTTCTACCTTCCCATACGTTCATATCATTCACGTATTCAAGAAATGGCAGCTTTCGTTAATCGTGTTCCGATTCTGTTTTATTAAGCCTTGAAATCAAATATCTGAAAGCCATAACAATTGACAGAGGTTATAACCTTTCCATTTTAGATAAAGCTACAAAAAAAAAAAAAAAAAAAAAGTACAATTCCCTCGTACTTTGTCAACTAAATCAGTCTCTTCTAATATCTGCATTGTTCTACCCCATTTTTAAAAATCCAGTCATGTCATAGCTAAAGACCTTAAACAATATGATTTTTTTCGCCTTCCAATAAAATCACTTTTTCTCGTTAAAAGATCCTACAGATATATACAAGGTCTGTTCAAAAAGTATCCGACCTATGACCACAAAAAATATCTTAATTACTCTGCAGGAGTGGGATTCTAATCCCCTTCAAAGTAGGCTCCTTGTGCTTCCACACACATAACCCAGCGTTCCTTTCACTGCCGAAAAACACTTTTGAAAGACTTCTTTTGGAAGGGTGTTCAACGCCGCCGTTGCGTTCTGCTATATCTCATCTCTACTCTGAAAACGGGATGAATGCGATGGCGCATTGTCATGATGCATCTGTCAGTTTTTCACCAAACGGTGACAAAAGACTACTATCTAGAAGTTCTTTGCTGACTCCGTGATGCAGTTCAGCGCCAATAACCAGACCCATGGATGGCGTAAAACTGGCAGTGTCATCATAACAATATGCCATCACATTCATCACACCTGATTCAAATATTCTTGGCGAAGCATGGAATTCCACTCGTCTGCCAACCTCCCTACTCCCCAGCCATGGCTCCTTGTAACTTCTAGTTGTTCCCGAAATTGAAAATGCAATTGAAAGGACCCCGTTTTCAGAGTAGAGATAAGATAATGCAGAATGCGACGACGGAGTTAGACACCAACGCTGGACTAAGTGTGTGGAGGCGCAAGGGACCTACTTTGAAGGGGATTAGGATCCCAATCCCGCAAAGTAACTAAGATATTTTTCTGGTCAGAGATCGGATACTTTTTTAACAGACCTTGTAAAATTCTTGGGGCATCAATAGTATTTCCTGTCTATATGATTTAACATACAATGGTCATTTGTTATGTATTGGTCAACATATTAGTTACATTCGTAAGCCGGAAACCTATAAATATCGGTTATTTCTAAGCACTGCTAGGAGAAAAGCCATAATTTTAAATTTGATTCAATTAAAACAATTTGCAGACCTAAATCCACTCAAGAACTCGATTTCATTGAAGCTTTTTACATCTATAAAAACTTTAAAAATATTGTCAACTGTGATTTCGCTGTACGGCATATGTCTGATTGTTAGAAATTTCGCATTCAGTCCACATTCTTTTAATTTCTTCTGAATTTTTCACAACTTGTGTTTCCAAATTTCCTATTGGTCAAACCCCAACATTCCATGTAATTCTGTTGGATAATCCGAATTCGATTCGTCTCCCATATATAGTCGGCAGCAAAAGCATCCGAGCACTAGCCAATAATTCCGATGTCGAAAAAGTACGCTTAAAACTGTTTTGTTAAATAAATCCTTGTCGAATCAAGTTCTTAGACTGACTAAGAACATGACTCGACAAGGATTTATTTCACAAAGTAGTATTAAGTGTACTTTTTTTAGACAGGGATTATTGCTAGTGCTTCGATACTTTTGTTGCCGACAGTATACGAACACTTCTCTCTTTATCTATATGCTGAAGACGGTACGCTATATGCTACAGAAACAGCTGTCTGCTTTCCAATTTTTTCCCTTTGGCGTTCAAAAGGTTGAAGACTTCCTCAGTTTTAATAATCCCGCGCCATGTCGTCTTTTTATACAAAATACCACTATTAGTTTATGTAAAAGGACACCCAAAAGAATTTCAAAGCATTGCATTCTCTGAGAGTTATTCCTATAATAATACACTCATGGACAAAAAAATTAGCGCACCAGAAAATAATTGCGGGATCGTAATGAAACTTGGCATGAATGTACATGTCGGGGAGATATGCAAATGATTAGAAATGCAGCGTGATTGCGCATAGCCGGTAGAGGGCGTTTATTGTCGTTCTCTGTGGAGTATAAATAAGGTAACCAAAGCTTATTTGAGTGTGCTGACTCGTTTACAAAGGAAGAGCTGAGGTAGACATGTCATTACGTTGTTTTCGAAGACAATATGAGCAGCTGTCGCAGTTTGAGAGGGGGAAAATCATCGGCATGATGGAAGCTGGGTGGTCAGCTAGGCGAGTAGCTCGTCAATTAGGCCGCTCTGATTGTGTTGTGAAGAGGTGTTGGGACCAGTGGAACCGAGAGATGTCATGTACACGAAGACCAGGCTCAGGACGCCCTCGACAGACCAGTCGTCGAGAAGACCGCCACATCGTAAAAAATGCACGCGTACAGTCAACTGCTTCCTCGGCCGCCACCCAGGCAGAGGTAGCACCTTCACTAGGTGCCCCTGTGTCCTTTTGAACCATACGAAGGCGCCTGGCTGAAGGACACTTGGTATCGCGGCGCCCATTACATGTGCCGCCAATAATACCCACCCCTCTGCTCCGTTTGGAGTGGTGTCACACTCGACGGGGTTGGATAGCAACCGAGTGGAACCACGTTGTGCTTAGCGACGAATCCAGATTCAATTTGGACAGGGATGACTAACTTGTACGTGTGTAGAGGCAACGGGGGGAATACCTCAATTCTGCCTTTTCATTACAGTTGCACACTGCATCCACAGCTGGTTTGATGGTATGGGGTGCCATTGCCTACAATACACGGTCACCCCTAGCATTGATCCATGGTACCATGACAGCCCAGCGGTATATCCATAACATCCTGCAACCACATGTGTTGCCACTCATGCAACGGCTCCCAGGAGCCATCTTTCAACAAGACAATGCTCGGCCTCACACGGCAAGGCTGTCACAAGACTGTCTCCGCACTGTTACTACCCTTCCTTGTCCTGCCCGATCCGCAGATTTGTCTCCAATCGAGCATATCTGGGATCATTTGGGACGGCGAGTTGGGCATCCCACGAGTTTGAACGGACTAGAGGCAAAGTTACAGCAAATATGGAACGAAATGTCTCAAGACATCATACAGAACTTGTATGCCTCAATGCCCGATCGTATCGCATCGTGCATTCGCGCTAGAGGGGGGTCCAACAGGGTATTAAATCCTCCGATCTTTTGCCTTTTTCTCTTAAATAAATTATCCTTTTTCTTTGATTTTCTAATCATTTACTTATATCAAAGCAGTCATTACGTATGTAAAATTTCGTTTCATTTTGACGACTCCTTCTTGGTGCGCTAATTTTTTTGTCCATGAGTGTATTTTAATATACTTATTTTGTGCAAATCAGAATAAAATTGATAATTATTATTCATATGTATAAAAAATGTGTTTCGCATAATGTAGTATGATTAGCATTAAGATTATAGGCAATACAAAAATATTCAAGTACATTAATGACAATGACTACGTTAATGACTATGACTGGAAATTGCTTGACTTGTATTTTTAGTTGTATTAAGTGTTTTTAACAGTGGAAGGAACGCTGGGCTAAGTGTATGTTTAAGAGTGATTAAAATTTGATCATTCTGTTCGTCTCTAATATCCGTAAAGTTTTCAGAATTTCTTCAAAATGATATGTTATTTTAAAATGGTATAAATAGCACAAAATGTATGTGTACATGGAATCCAAAAGAATGCCAATGGAATGTGTTCTACGAAGAGCATTTTTGTGTCAAATATTTAAATAACTTTATGCTGCATAATTTACATTTATAATTCACTTCACACGCATAAAAAAATGTTTTCCATAAAATGTAGTATGATTAGCATTAAGATTTATAGGAACACGAAAAAATATTTAGATACATTAAGGGCTATAATCGCATTTTCGTTTTTATGAAGCCTTTTAACGATGTTTATGAGTGATTATGATTTTAATTAGTCTGTCTGTCGTTTTGCCCGTCTGTGCAAGCTCTAGTACATGTCAATATTTTCAGAAATTCAACAAAATGGTATGTTTAAAATAATATAAATATCACCATTAGCTTGTGCACAGGGATTCCCAAAAGAATCCCAATGCATTGCGTTCTATGAGAAGCATTTTATCAATCATATTTAAATAAGTTCGTACCACACAAATCATAATGAAATTGGCATTTATTATTCACATAGGGAAAAAAATGTTTTATATAGAATGGTATGTTTAGCGCTCAGATTTACAGGCCTACACTCAAATATTCAGATACATTACGGGTTAAAATTGGAAATTGCTAGAAACTATATATACTTCTGTTTGTGCTAAGTGTTGTTAACACTTTTCAACAATGCTTAAGAGCGATCATAAATTTATTTATTCTATCTATCTGTCCATTGTGTGATCACGTAGGGAATAAGTACATTGAATGTTAAACAATGCAACGACTACGTTCAACTGGAAAGCATTAGTAATCTATGCGAAACGCATGAGTTTTTGTTCTTGTTTAATTTCTGCATATGTTGCCAAATTGCAGGTGCTATTTTTACCGGGTGCCATTTTTTATGGTTTAGGTTCTATGTTCTATCGCAAAAAAAAAAAAAAACTTAAAAAAAAAAAAAAAAAAAAAACAGCAGTTTTTATGTGCAGTATAAGTATTTTTTTATTCATATTAAATATATTGCAATATGTAATATGATTGCCGAAAAAAAAAGGGGGGGGGGAGACATACATTGTCTATGTATGAAATTTCTTGTAGCAGCAGCTTTATATCTTTGGCATCACTACACAAAACAAAATTGACATATATTTCTTATATGCACAAAACCATGTTTCACATACACTTATTTTGAAATTTATCTTTAATTTACAGACGCATGCAAAAGAGCTCTGAAAGATTAGTGTTATATTTGTAAGTGGAAAGAAGAGCATTTCAAGTTATGTCCCTCTTTTCTCTCTCTTTCTCTTTGTGTTAGTTTTAAATACATTGTTCTGTACATAAAAATTCGTGGACAATATACAGGGCTAATCAAAATTAGTCAAACAAGTTTAATAAAGCAGGATGGCCGACATTTTTCTGAAGAATTTGAAGTAAATTAAAATAAATAAATAACAGTCTTAAATGCTTAGGACTGTAGCTACAACAACCAAACGGTGTTGAAAGGGCAGTAGCTCTTTTCACATAGAAGCGCAATTTAAATAAAATTGTTTCTAAAACCATTTTGAAATGTTTTTAAAGTACAATAAAAATGTTCAAATACAGTACATTCTATCTTTGATCTTAAATTGCAAAAATTTGTCTTTATAGTAATGCATGATAACAGAAATTAGCTTATGGGGTATATCGTATATGAGGTAATGCTGCCATGCTGCAATTTCTCTCATTTAATAAGAGGCTACAGCTCAGTTTCTATAGTGTTTAATGAAAGAAAAAAACATGACACGCATAATAGCAAGGAAGAGAAACTATGTTGATTTCGTTTGGGTGCATATTGCCTAACATGTGGCGCTGATATCGAGCAATTTAACTCAATTTACGGAAAAGCAAAATCTCAACTTTTATAATATACAAAGACCTAAATTTGGCTATTATAGAAAACTATGTTGATTTGACTGAATGCATACCACTTCATACAAGTTGGATACCGAACCAGTACAAGCATCCAAGTCTTTTATGGAACTCGAAGCCAGAGCATTTTATCACTAGGCGGAACTTTCTAAGAGGATAATGTGAGATAAAAGGGGTATGCTGCTGCGCAATTTCGAAAATTAGCAATGGAAATTGAATTTCAAATAATATTTCGTTAACCATATGTATATAAGCAGTTTTCCTAGATTTGGTGAAATATAGTACAGCATAGGAATTCCATCAATTATATTCAATAGAAAAGAATGTTTTCGCTTAATTTTGAGTAGTTCTGTCTATTGCCTATAAATTATATATAAATCATGTAGTTTAAATTTAGTATAGTATGGAAAACATATAACATTACTTGAAATGTACTTCGAGCAATTTCCATGCGAAATATCTCCGAATTACTTTGTGAGACTCTGTAAATTAATTTTGATGATGAATGACTAACTGAATTTTATGTGAAACATGCTATTACTTTCATTTATTTTTGTTTCATGCAGTCTAAATATGTTAAACAGTATTTACAAGGTATTACGTCTGCAGACGTGATGAATATGAATTATCTTGGAGGTAACTGTGCGGGACACCCCCCCCCCCTTTTTTTTTTGTTTCAAGAAAAAATTTCAAGCAGCATCCTTGTATGATACAGATTCAAAATACTGAGCTAGACTTTATGTGTTCTTAAGTTATGCTGATAATAAACAGACTCACACACAGAACAAACGCTAAAAATCTGATTTTCCGAGTCAAGGAACTTCAAAATGGACAAATAAAAAAATAATAATAATAAAATAAAAAACACAAATTCAAATTTACTTAAAAAGAAAAAAAAATTACCATTTAACGGGTGAAAGGATGAAAAAACTACTTTAAAATTAATATACATGCATCAAAAATTGCAATGTTCCCAACATTGTAGGTAGTCTTGTTATCTCTATATATTTAAAAAAAAGTTGCTGTCACTGGCGTCAATTTTTTTTTTGTCTGCGACAGCATCTTCTAACGGAGGACAGGGTCCTTCATATCATGAGAGCATGAGAGGTATCAATGTGTTCCGAATACTCCAAGGAAGACATTTCAGCTGCTTAGAAATTTCTGTCATTTTAATTAAAGAAGTTATTAACTAAACACTACAAGTTTATGAAGGTACTCTATTTGCCATTTTGAAAAAAGTTTCTCCCAGTGACGCTGTTCTTCTGCCATGAAGTCATTTTACACGAGAAAATTAAAATATGATCCATGGTTGTACGTTGGTAGGTAGGTTCGATTTTACGTCACACCAGTACTGCACTATGGGTAATTGGCGACGATCTGGGATGCATCCCTAGATATGTTCCCAAAACATACCATCACAATTTTGGTCCTTCACTGAGGGGATGTACCCCCCGCTTTGGTTATCCCCAGAGGTATAGTGTGGAAGGGGAACATGTCGGACTTTGCTGACACGACAGATTTTATGTGCACCAGCCATTATTAGTGTACATGACGGTCTTTGGCCGGCTCAAGTATCGAATCGGCAATCTTCCAATTACGTTCTCGGCGCTTTACCGACTAAAACCATGGATGTAAAAATGAAAGAAAATAAATTATCAACTTTTTTTCTATACTTTTAGAAAATTAATTTTCTTACACGGGAAAATTAAAATATGATCCATGGTTGTAGGTGGGTAGATAATTACAATTAGGTAGGTTGTGTTTGACGTCGTACCATTACTGCGCTATGGATAATTGGCGACGTTCTGGGGCGCATCCCTACGGATGTTCAGGAGACATGCCACCACAGTTTTGGTCCTAAACGAAGGGGATGGCTCCCTAGCTTCGGTGGACCCCAGAGGTATAATTTTGATGGGAACAAGGAGGATATTGCGGCCACGACATATTTTACGTGCACCAGCCACCATTATTGTCCATGACGGTCTTTGGCCGGCTCGAGAACCGAACCCGCAATCTTCTAATTACGAGCTCGGCGCTCTACCGACTGGGGTACCGCGGTTCGGATCTAAGGTTGTAAAAAAAGAATAAAATGGGTCATATACTAAAGGTGTAATGCAAAACGGTCTAGATATTATGAATTTCTTTCTATTTAAATAAATATATATATATTCTATATTTGAATATGACATTGAATATTAGGATTTCCATAATAATTTTCTGCTTTTGTCTTGTAATATGCACTATTAATATTCCTTTTCAGTGAAAGAAAGCAGCGAATAGGCGGGCAGGGCCCCCTAGTTACCTGAACAAAGATTCATTTCTGGCATAATTATAAAATAATCTGGCATAAAATAATTATAATTTTAAAAAGTAATATTAAAATAGATTGTTGGAAAATTCTTTTTAATTAAAGAGAAAAAAAAAAATCTGTATCTACTTTTAATTAAAAAAATTGAAAAAAAAAACTAGTATGTTGTGGCCACAACAAGACTTTCTCCTATATTTTCCTATACAAATTCACTAGGTGCAAATGATTTATTAAAACTATTATTTATTAAAATTATCTAACATGATGAATGCAAATGATTTTCATCTTAGTGAAAACTAATACGAAATATCCAAAGACAGACAGTTTGTCTATAAAAACATCTTAAAATATACGTTTTTATAATGGTTATCTCACATATCAAGTTTCGTACAGTTATATTCCATAGAAGTTGAGATATAGCCTTCCGTTATCGATGAAATTTGCAGTATAGAAGCGCCACCTATTGGCCAATAAGCATCCACATTAAATCAGCAAAATGACTCATAATGGCCTTCTCCCATATAGTTTGGTGATACACGAAATAGAATCTGAAGTGCGGAAATCGTTTGAAGCAATGCCACCTTTTGAGCGGTTGCCATCAAAAGTTGATAGGCACTAATTTATGTCAAAGTGCATCTACATACGGATTTATATGGAATTACGGGCAGTGGTTTCTGAGACACAGCCTTCCCTTAAACTGTGGAAATTGCTGTATAGCAGCGCCACCTGTTAGCCGATAAATATTCAAATTGAATCAGCATGCTTCATAATGGTCTTGTCATGCATCAAGTTTTGATTGATTATACGCAGAAGAACCTGAGATATAGCTTCTCTTTTAATTACAGAAATTCCTGTATAGCAGCTCTAACTGTTGTGAAGTTGACACCAAAAGTTGATAGGCAGTAATTTATGTCAAAGTGCATCTACATACGAATTTATATGGAATTATGGGCAGTAGTTTCTGAGATACAGCCTTCCCTTAAACTGTGGAAATCGCTGTATAGCAGCGCCATCTGTTGGCCTATAAGCATTCAAATGAAGTTAGCATAATGTATCATAATGGCCTTCTCACATATCAATATTCGATTGGTTATACGTAATAGAGTCTGAGATATACTATCCTCTTAAACTGCGGAAAATTCTGTTTAGCAAGCAGCGCCACCTGTTGAGCAATTGACACCAAAAGTTGATAGACACTAATTTAGGTAAAGGTGCATTTACTTATAAATTTATATAGAATTCTGAACAGTAGTTCCGGAGATACACTCGCCATAAAAAAATTTTCTCCCCCACACACACACAGACAGATAAACATTTTCTAAAAATAGTCAAATCGTGATCTAGATCTATCAAAACTATGTAAATCCGTCGAAAACCGGAAGTCGAAAATTTTTAGGAAGTCATAGTAATAAAAGCATTATAATAAAACTGATAAAAAATGTAAAACACCATCTTGTTTTATTTACTTGTGATATTTAAAAAAAAAAAAAACTTTTTGAAGAATTTTGGTGTTTTACATTTTGCTTATTCAAACCTTTTTTTTTTTTTTTCATTTTTTATGAATTATTAGCATTCAACTAAAATTGTGAGGTATTTCTGTATTATGCTTAACAACTATGCAATTTTCAACATTTAATAATGAAATTTTAATTTAAGTTGGCTTCACGAGTGGTTGACAGATTCTGCTGTAGAAGCAGGAAGGGGGGGGGGACCTGGTTCGATCTTAGACCTAGTCGTCCTAAGTTTTTTGTCGCTTTCTCCGAAACATGCGTAACTACAACTAACAATTTAGAATAACCCTAATAGTCCTAGAACTAGGACCTTCGTATAGTCAGTTGGTCTTTATTACCAAATACACACACCTAATTAAAGGTGTTTCAAGCTTCTAAAACCTAGTTTTAAACGTCAAAAACTTGGTAGATGTGAGATGTCAGGTTCGATCCCAGGTCACGCTCGTCGGCTGAGACGCACAGAGTTTACCGCGGTTTTCACTGAAACTTGCGTAAATACGGGCTAGAGCCCCTTAGAAAGACCCCAGTGTAGAGCACTCCTTCCAGGCCTAGGATTCCAGTGCAGTCAATTGTCCTCAATCCTAACACCATCTAAAACAAAACCTAGTTCGTTTTTTTAAATAATTTAACCATTACGACGTATTATTATGTTTTGATTGAAAAATGAATAGTCCGAAGTGATTTTATTATTACAGTCGGTAACAAAAGTCTCCGAACACTAACAAAAATTCCTATATAAAAAAAGTACACTTAATACAGTTTTGTTAAATAAATCCTTGTCGAATCTTGGTCTTAGTCAGTCTAAAAACAGGATTCGACAAGGATTTATTTGACAAAACTGTATTAAGTGTACTTTTTTCAGATAGGAATTTTTGCTAGTGTTCGGAGACTTTTGTTACCGACTGTACTAATAAATACAAATTTTAAATACAAAAATGAATTTGTGGAAGAATACCAAAAGAAAATTGTCTAGTGTCGCCCTCTATGCTTACAAATAAGTACTAAACCTTGACTTTTATTTTACATTTCTTTTATTTTGCATATTTTAAATAATAATTCATCTTCAAATTTTAAAATATTTTTAATTTATCATTGCAATTTACGGAAAAAAAAAAGTTAGATGTGAACAATAAAAGTCAAGAATATAACAAGCTTCATTTACAAAATGAAATAAGATCCCCCCCCCCCGCTTCCCAAGGTCCCTAAGCTGAACAAATGGTTGGTACTGCCATCCATAGACAGAAATTACTACTAAAAGTAAAAGGAAAAAAAAAAATAGCTTTTAATTTTCCAGTAGCATACACCATTTATTGATTTCTAACTCAAGTACAAACACAGTCCTTTAAAAAATATTTCAAATTAAGGATAAAGAACATATTGCCTTAATAGTCCTTGATTTAAAGCAGATACTTTTTAATTATTTATTTTAATAAAAATTGAACTTGAATTTTGAAAGTATTTTATTTCAGGGATAAAATTACAATTAATTTTAAAGTTAAATGATGTAGGGTAAAACACAATAAATTATCAAGGATACAAGTCTTCTTCAGTCAGTCCAGCTATTTTTTTTTTTTTTTTAATTTGTCACTTACCATCTAATTTAAGGTCATTTTATTAGTATTTTGATACCTATGGGTTAATGAATATGCAATAATAAATGCATCTACATCATGTACCATCTTTGTCTTCAAACACTGTCTGCCCTCAACATATTTGTATTTCAATTGATTAGATTTTTAAGATAACAAGCATTGTTGATTCATTCAATCCATCTATCTCATATAATGTTATATTTAAAGTGCTAGCAAGCTTGCATACAGACAGAAAATTAATTTTATGCCTGAAAAATGTAATCGAACTTGAATGAAAATTCACAAATGGAGAACTTTTTTTTTTTCAAAATTCATATTCATCATAATTCAAACTATAAAACAGGAAATAAAAATGCATGAAGTTTTAAGAGTTCAAATTTTAAGTGTAAAATAAATATTAAATTAATATCTTTTTTCTTATGAAAGCTCTTTTCATAACTAAAACATCAAAGAGACAGTGTTTTAGAAAATACTACTAGAAATCTTTTGGAATTAATTACTCAACTATATGTACAAACAAAACAATTACACAACCCTTTTCTATATATATTCATATATCTCTGTAAAAAATTATCTCAGAACAAGGAGTGAACATGTGCAATAATAAAAATAAATTATTAATTGTATATTAGACATAACAGCAAAGTAACATGAAATCTAACATTCACATTTCTACTTACTTGATTTATTTTAGTAATTCTTTGGATTCTAGCAGGAGGAAACATACAAAATTAATAAAGTTTTTTAAGCCTTCTTATTGAGGATTATTAAATAACAAAATAAATAAATATTTAAAAATCTAGATTAAAAATGGATTATGTTTCAGACAGGAATATATATAATAAATCAATTTGTAGGTAAATATTGGTCATATATAATATCAGGGTTGGGTTTTAGATGTGAAAAAGGGGTTTTTGACATGACAAGGGTTTAAACCATCAAAAACCCGTCAGAAACCTCTTACCGTCACAAACCTGCATTTTCAAAATGAAAATCTATAAATGAGCTAGAATCTGGTTAGAAGTAGGAATTAGTTGCCATATACAAGTGAATATCTAAATATTATGCTGTTTATAAATTAAAAAATCTTAAAACAATTTGTAGATAATTTATAAAAATTTAGGTAGATATTAGGGATGAAACGGATAGTGATTTTGCCGGATACCGGATATCCGGAGCTCTTCTGCCTGCCGGATACGGATATCCGGCATTAGTTTTGTTTTTTGTTGTGTTGTATATTTCTTTTCTTTTTCTTTATTTTAAAACAATAAAATATAAACATATTTCATATACTATTCTTTTAAAAACATTTTAAATATAATTTATTTAAACATATTTATTTAATATTCTATTTATTTGTGCAATATTGCCATGAAGAAAAAATTTTAAGCCTAACATATTCATTCCTACACTTGCAATTTTTGGTGAAAACTATCACAAAAAGAGAGGTTTTGTTCAGAATTATAAAACTAAAATTTATTATTTACATATTTTTTACAATACTATTGTTAAAAAAATGAAATAAAATATTTTACTAATATAATCACAGTTGAAGGGTTATTTTCATATGAAAACTAATATGTTGTGGCCATCACAAAACTTTCTTCTATATAATTCTATATAACAGCACCACTTATGGTTTAAATCGTATAAAAGTTTAACCATAGCTTCTCACAATAAATATTTTACAAAAGGAGTTTATGCAATTTTAATCAACAGATGCTGAGATATACGCTTGTGAAAAATCATAATAGAAGCTCCACCTGTCGGTTGATATACACATAAATAAGGTCAACATTTGCTTTCATAATGGTTGTCTTATATATCAAGTTTCATGCACATATGTCATAGAAGTTGGGATTAACTTAGCCTATTCATTGGGTAAATTGTAGTGCAGTATTGCCACCTGTTGGCCGATATACACCTAAAATAAATCGCAATAGGTTTCACAATGGCTGGTTCTCTCACATACCAAGTTCTATGCAATTATACATAATAGAATAAGAGATATAGCCTTCCGGGAAACTTCTGTATTGCAGAGCCACCTACTGGCCAACATGCACCCAAACTGAACCAGCATAATTTCTCATAATGCTTTTCCAACATGAAGTTTTGTGTAGCTACATGAAATAGAACCTAAAATATAGCCTTCCCTAAATTGCAGATAACACTGTATAACAGCACCACCTGTAGAGCGATTGGCACCAAAATTTGATAGGCACTAATATATGCCAAGTTACATGTACATATATATTTATATGAAATTCTGTGCAGTAGTTTCTGAGATATAGCCTTCCTCTAAGTTGCAGAAATCGCAGTATGGCAGCACCACCTGTTGAGCCATTTGCACCAAAAGTTGGTAGGCACTGATTTATGTCATGGTGCAACTACACATAAATTTATATGTAATTGTAGTATGCAGTAGTTTTGGAGGTACAGTTGAACAGAATTTTTGTCACACACACACAGACATTTTTTAAAAATTGGTTAAACCAGGTTCTGGACTTCTTAAAATGTGTAAATCCATCAAAAACCAGAAGTTGAAAATGTTTATGAATCCAATACTTTCTTTTGAGACATTTATAAGAAAACATAAAAGAAAGAAAAAAAAATAAAAATAAAAGCTTCAAACTAGTATGTTATGGCCATCACAAAACTTTCTTCTATATCTTTCTATATAACAATGCTACATGCTGTTTAACATGCAGAAGAAACATAATCATAGCTGCTTACAATAAAGATTTTAGATATTGAGTTTAGTGCAATTTTAATAAAAAAATTTTGAGATGTAGCCATGTGGAGAATCACAGAAGGTGAGGAACAGCTGCGCCACCTGTTGGTCGATATACACCCAAATTAAGCCAACTTTTATTCTCATATTATTTTTATCTTGTTTATCTCTTAAATTTTATAGATGTTGAGATTTAGCCTTCCTATTCACAGAGTAAATTGCAACATAATATAGCCACCTATCGACCAATATGCATCAAAATTGAATCAACATGATGTTTTATAAAAATGACACTTTCCCATACTAATTTTTTCGCAATTATGCATGAATGAATCTGAGATATAACTTCCCCATTCATGGGAAAATTGCAGCATAGCAGCATCACCTATTGGCCGTTATGCACAGAAATTGAATGAACATGCTTCATAGCCCTCCCTGTGACACCCTTAGTTTATTTTTTTAATTATACACAGTATAAGCTGAGATATAGTCTTCCTTTAAATGGGAGAAATCCAATACTTCCTTCTATTTAATATAGAAGAAAGTAATACAGGGTGGTGAATATCAGGGAAATCATGGAAAAATCAGGGAATTTTGTAAAAACACCCAAAAATCATAGAAATTTAAATTTTTGCCCAGCAAGTATGACTGTAAGATTGCCAAACAGATGTTTTCTTGACCATGATTGCACAGGATTGGCTGCTTTCTTGTTGAATCTCACCAAGTTAACATTAAAAAGAAAAATTAGTACAACATGTGGAATAATTTTATGTCTTGATTGTAATATGTTCTGCAATTAAAATGAGTCATATTTTTATAATTCTGTTAATTTCTCCAAAATTTTGAATTTTATTTTCCTTTTTAAGTGAACAAAGAAAAAAAATAAAAAGACAGATATTTTTGCCTATCATATAGATTTTGAATTGCAGTGATTTAGCGAGTATGTTACACAAGAGTGTGATATACTTGAAATTACTGAATGTATATAACCGATAACGGAAATCATGGAAATTTGTCAGAATTAGTCATGGGAAAATAAGGGAAATTTTTTTCTCAGTTTCTGTAGCCACCCTGTAATAATTCAAAATTAATTTATACTTTTTACTTATTTTATATTTTTATATTCTGTACAGATAAGAAAGAAAATTTTACATTAGTTATTAAAATTCTTTAAGTAAGTGAAGTTTTTCTGCAGTACAAAATCAAAAGCTTTAAATAACTGAATTTTTTTTTTTTTTTCTTATGAACAATATGAAAGTGAAAGTACAGACTTTCTGAAAATTTAAATACGTACTTTTATTTGAAGTAATTTTAATTTTTTGGGATATATCTATGCAACGCAACAGGGAATTCTAAATTCAGGTGCTTTAGTAAGATATTCCATTAAAAATGCAAATGTATATAAATTGGAGGGTTTTTAAAAAAATCCAAATTGAATAGATAGATGGCGCAAGTAATGCCAGGTTTCTGCTAGTATAAGTCACAAAAACAACAGCTTTATATTGTATGGAAAACTGGATTGTAAATAAACAGGTTCTAGTCAATAAATGCACATTATTTGACTCATTCTCGAAACAATCTAACAACATATTAGCAAAAGACATGAAAACAGAGTTATATATACATGCAACTGCAGAGAATAAATATCATTTGTTCAGGAACAACAATGAACAGCTCTTTTTATTGTTATGGGGAAAATTAGGGGGAATGTTATAGATCACTCTGGAAAAAAAAAAACCTAGCTAACTCTGTACAAAATTAAAATAGGGCTTCTATATTTCTTAGACCTGAAGCTACTTTTGGCTAAATTTGTTTGCTAATGAGTCCAAAATCGATTTTCGCAGAAGCCAACTTAAAAAAAAAAAAAAAAAAAGAAAATCCTTTACCAGCTACAACTGATCTAAAAAAAATTTAAAAAATGTCGCAAAATTTTCATCTGATGGGAGTTTAAGCTTGAATTTTCTCCTTCGGATATCCGGCTTGAAATTGCCAGATATCCATATCCGGTGTGCTGATATCCGGTACCCCGCCGGATATTTAAAACTCAGCCGGATAGCACGGATACCGGATAGTTACCGGATATCCGTTTCATCCCTAGTAGATATGCTGTTTTATGACCTAAGAAATATGTACAAAGTATGCATAGACATATTTTGTATGTTTATTTATATTAATATTTATGAAATTCTAAAATTCCAATGTTACTTATGAATTTTTTCACATAAGCCATGAAAAAATACAGGAATACTGGATTTTTTTTTTCTTTTTTCTTTCAGTAAAACATATGTAGGCAGTAAATTAATATGAATTTGAAAATAATTATATTTGTAATCTATATTTATTACACTTATCATTTATTAATAATTTTTTATCTATTTATTATTATTATTGATTGTATAAATATTTGTACCTGTTTATTGCTTGGACTATTGGTGTTTGGGAGTAAGGCTGATTGACTACTCTAGGGTCTTAGGCCTAAAAGTGAGTGCCCTCCGTGGGGGTCTTTCTAAAGGGTCCTAGCCCGTATTTATACAAGTTTTGGAGAAAACCACGGAAAACTCTGAACGGTTAGGCCGACGAGTGCGTCCTGGGATCGAACCCGGCCCCTCACGTTTACCAGCTTTGAGCATAGAGCTGCTTGGCTGCTGGTGGGCCCTACAGCTTAGACTAATAATTTTTTTAAAAATCTGTACGAGTAAATATTAAATTTATTACCATTTATACATATCCAGAAAGCATTCATATTTCTCTTGTCTCACAATAATTATAAGAATTTCAGACACAATTCAAGATCGTTTAACATTCAGAATTATTCTTTTTTCTTAAAAACTTGCAATATCAACAGTCATTAAAAAAAGAAAGAGATATATTCCTCTATAAAATATTTAAATACAAAATATTACGCCATGCATTTTTATTTTACTGGTTAAATACATAATACTAAAAAAATTGAAATATATAAAGTATTGCAAATCATGTTTTTATGACAATTAAATTATAAATATAGGTTTTTGACATAACGGTTTTAACCATGGTTTAATCCGTCAAAAACCTGCCAACCCTGTATAATATACAGTTGAACCTTGTTAATGTGAATTACTTTTAACATGAACTGCTTCCACAATCCTCGTCAAAATGAAGATTAGTTACTGATAGCATGAAAATTTTTTTTATCCCCCTTAAGATACGTGTTAACGAGATTTGAATGTATTCTAAAATGACCCTTAGCAAACTATGTTGTTATAACAGTTCTGCTATAACTATGTTAATAATTGGAGAACAAATGGATTGTGTTTGCATGTTAATTTATGAAGCATATAATCAATGCGAATGATTTCTTTGCTCAAAGTTGTTTTCGTAAAAGTGCACTAAATTTGCTTTAGATTAACTTTTGAAAACTTAGTTATATATATATATATTAGAAAGAGAGAGGGATAAAATGAATTAATTTTAATTGTGCTATTTTAAATTTAAAAAATGTTATTTCTCCAAATTTGCCACTTACCATTTAAGGTTATTCTCTTGGTATTTTCATTTATGGGATATGAGAGATGTGCTTCTGCTTCATCATCTTCTTACACTGTCTGCTCACATTTTTATTTAAGCAGACTGATTTTTTCAATACCAAATGTTGATTCATCATCCAATCCAGCTCCACCATATAATGCAATACTTGATTTGCTAGCAAGATTACATCAATAGACAGAAAATAAATTTTATGCCTGAAGATGTAATCCAACTGGCATGAAATATAAAAATTCACATGTGCAGGAATTTTCATGTAAAGTTCATATTCTTTAAACTATAAAACATAAATGCATTAAAATTTAAGAGTTCAAACTGTAAATGTAAAATAAATATTAAATTAATTGTTTTGTTTATGAATGCTCTCTTCATAAGTAATATAGCAAAGAGAGACTCTTATAATACACCTCTAGAAATCTTTTGGAGTTATGTATATAAAATTGATAAATTGTTTATACAAGCCTTCATACTGAGTTTTATTAAACTGACAAAATAAATACATAAATATACATTTAAAATGGATTATGTTTCAGACAAAAGTATATACAAATTGTTTTTGGGGGTAAATATTGCATATAATTTCTGCTGAAAGTTTATTTTAAGTGCCTCATTCATAATGGCACTAAACTTCTCTCTCTATATATATATACAGAGGGAGAGAATATATATACATAGAGAGAGAGAGAATGAATTTTTATTGTGTATTTTTAAAATAAAGAATGTTACTTTTTTAACTTTGCAACTTACTATTTACGGTCATTCTCTTGGTATCTTGATTTACAGGATGTATATGAAATACTTTTACTTCATCTACTATCTCTGGCTTCTTACACTGCCTGGCCAGATTTTTATTTAAGCTGATTGACTTTCTGGGGTACAGAATATTGATTCATCATCCAATCCTGCTCCACCATATAATGCAATACTTAATTTGCTAGCAAGATTGCATCAACAGACAGAAAATAAGATTTATATCTGAAGATGCAATCCAACTGGCATGAAATACAAAAATTGACATATGCAGGGATATTCATGAAGAGTTCATAATCATCAAGTTTAAACTAGAAAGATAAAAATATATAAAGATAAAATATATTTTAGAGTCCAAATTTTGAATGTGAAATAATACAAATTATAAAAGTTCACAAGCAGAAAATATTTCACATTTTTCTGAATATGTAAAATCTCAAAGTGAACACATGCATTTTTTTCCCCCAAAAAGTATTTTCACAGATTATGAATGTAAAACAACGATAAAGACACATTACATGTAACACTCACATTTATTTTTAGTACTTAAAAAGAAAAAAAAAAAAAGTAATTTTTTAGCTTCTGACAGTTTTTTTTCTTTCTTTTTATGAAATGAAGAATCTATATTTCTTTTTCAGTTGTTTTAGCCTGAAGTCTATGAAAACATGTCATGAAAATATAAGTTATTTGACTATTTCAAATTAATATAGATATATCCATATTATACGTTATTTTATTTTTGCTATGAAAAGCAAAAGTGTTTCGAAGAAATCCTAGCTTGTATTTACCCCAAACATGGAAAACTTCACACGACTAGGCCAATGAGCATGACCTATTTAAGATTGAACCAGGCACTTCCAATCCATTAGCTTCAAGCGCACTGTTTCAAATATGAACATATATAATTTTTGTGCAAATATTGATTGTATATTCCAAAAAGACCCTCAACAAACTATGATAGGAGTTGTGTTGACTGTGTTAAAAAGTGAAGCACAATAGGATTATGTTTGCCTCTAAAGCAGAATACTTTTACATGTTCTGCAAGAAGTTTTCAGATAATCAACATGTTCCACAGGACACACATGCATTTTACAAATTTACTTTGACAACATATTATTGACACACTCATGAAAATACAAATCTTAGAATTTTATGTGCTATAATATATATGTATAATAAGAAAGCAATAATAGTAAAATAGCATTCAAAGATATTTTTGTTGAAAAAAAAAAAAGAATAAATAAACCAAGGCTGAATAGAAAACTCTCCATGCAATCAACTAACAACTTTAGAAATATTTTTGAGAAATTGTTTCAGTGATTAATGTTTACTCTTAAGGCTATAAGACAAAATTTTTTTTCTAGCTAATTTCTAAATATCTGCAATTGTTATGCAGTAAAGCTGTTTGTTCTGCAACATACATTCTAAACTGTGACATATTCTGCTTTGAGGATGTTTGCATGTAAAATTTAACACATATTATTTAGCAAATAGGAACTAATTGGTAACGGACAAGAACAAATTTAAATAAAACTGTACAGAGAATTCAAATAATACTATGTAGAAGCATGAGAAACAAATAAACAAACACATTTTAAGTGAAATGAACAAAATTTTATATATATAAAAAAATATCCTGCATGCAAATCAGAAATAAGAGTATACATAACCGACCGGTTTATTTCAAACCTAGCATCTAACAAATTATCGAACATACAAATAATTATTTACTAAGAAAATGAACACATTATTAATTTATTTAAATGCAAATAACCAGAAACAGACGACGGAATTATTTCAAATCCTGGCTGTAACAATTAAATAATCAAACATATAACTAATTATGTATTATGCAAAAATTAATAAATTATGTCACGTTACAATTTTATCTGAACATCATGAATAAAAAATATCATGCTTTTATGCGTCCGGCCGGCTGGATTCAACAATTAAATTACTCAGCACACATTACTAATTTAAATAAGATATAAGATTCTTATCTAATTATTATGAATAAAATTAATATGTAACAAAAAATATTTTTAAAATATAAACTACTAGAAGGAAAAAAAAGCTACCCAGCCGAAATATTTCAAAAGACAAGACAGCCACCCGGTTTGTTTAAAACTATTTTAAAAACATTTACATTATCAAACATATGTAATAAGTTATACAATAATAATAATAAAGAAAAACTATTAAGGAAAAGAATCTAATTAAATTGTTCAAACAATAATTCAAAAATCAACAACCACATGCAGATTTAAAAAAAAACATAAATATTAATTTATTTTCAAAACGAAACGCAAGAAAATTTAAGTACATTCAAAATAAACCGAATTTGTACATCACAGAAAAAAAAAATCATATTAATTATAATAAATAATTGCTAGAAAAAAATTCAACCACTTACCTTACCAAAAATCCAAACCAAATATGGCATAAGCGCGGGAAACGGGATAGGGGGAAAGCAAAAAACACAGCAAATTCACGCCAAGCCAACATCGCCAGTATATTATTCGCCAACAAGACGGACGTACAAAACATAAACAAACCGGCCGGCAGGTTATCCCTGAGAACTACGTTTACGGCTGGCAGCCGGCAGCGTAGACACTGCGTAACTTTAAATATTCCGAATGAAATCAAATTGCAACACTGATGAAAGAAACTGACGATTACAAGCTGATGAAACATAACTTTATATTACATACTTGGAATTAAAAAAGAAAAAAAAAAGAATAAATGATTAAGAATAAATAATGAATATTAACTTAACTTGGTAAATCAAAGCTAAAAGTAAATCCGTGTAGTCAAAGAGAGTCGGGCACATTTCTTCCATGACGCTGGACGTCCATGTTGGATGTGGATCTTGTAAATAAATAGCGTGTGTTGCCATACCTGTTTTTCGAAGGCTACAAACTATGCCACAGAAATTCTTTGATTTAAATTAGAAAAAACAATAGCTTGATAGAATAATTGATATTTGTAAAACATTTAACATTCAACCAATATTAAAATATTCATGAAAAATGAACTATGTTTTAAAATAAAGATGAATAATATACATATAATATTTTACATTAGAGTATTTTGAATGCTCAAAGCTTTTGAAATTAATTTGAAATCGATGCTTTCTTTTTAAGGCTTTTAGTTGGGCATAAGAAATGGATTTCAGGATCCTCCTAGTTTGAAATAAATAAATGAATAAATTAATTAAAAATAAAAAAAATAAAAAAAAAGTACATTTTTTTAAAATACATTTTTTTTTTTAGGTAGATTTTGAAAAAAAAAAAAATTCTTTAAAAAAATAAATAAATAAAATTGTCTTACGTGGGGTTCCGAGGACCACTGGGGGTGTATTGAAATTTTTAAAACACACTGATTATATAATATAGTAAAAAGTAATATATATATATATATATATAATATATATATATATATATATATTGCAAAATAGGAATGTACAAACAATTTTGTGAATAAAAATGCACAAACTTTTCAAATAGAAAATAAGCATCAATTTTACACAAAATATGTGCACAGTTTTTACAACTTAGAATCTACACTTTTTTGCATGTATATATATATATATATATATTTAAAAAAAAAAAAAAAAAAAAAATGCAAATTATTTCGCAAAAAGTGCTTTTTTTTTTTTTTTTTTTTTCGAAGTATTCACAAATATTCAGTTTTAATGCAAAAATTGCGCATAATCTACACTTTTTTTCAAAAAAAGTGCAAACAATTTCTAGCTGGGCTTACATACACTAGAAATTATTTTCTCCCCACACAACCTTCTTTACAATGTCAGGCTTCTTCTCTCTTTAATATAGAGCTGACTTCTGTAAAAAGATTCGATCCTATGAATATTACAATATTCTGTAAAAAGATTTTCAAAAGCCTTTAAGTTACCTGCATGAAAGGCAGTTTTCATTTCCCTTCAAAATACCTGATGTAATCTAATTAAAATCGTCTAAGTTATTGAAGGCAATTTGAAGGTGATAAGCTTTCTGAAATAAACCTGTATGAAACCTTTAAAAAAACTTTATATTTCCTGAAGGAAACCTGCAGTTTTTATTTTTGTATGAAACCTTTAAAAAACCTGTATGAAACCTTTACAAAATCTGAATATTTCCTGAAGGAAACCTGTATTTTTTATTTACCTTCAAAATACCTGTGGAAACCTTCAAGATACCTGCAAAGTATGTATTTTTTTAAAGGTTTTTTGCTGATTTTTTTACCTGGGAAATCTCAGATTTCATTGCTAAGTCGCAAGTTTTTTCACCAAAAGAAACGCCAGGCTCACCAGTGCTTGACCATAGTAAGGTTGCAAGTGCATTTTCACCTTTCTATTATTTTTTCTTTAAAAGATAGATATCGAACCAACAGTTATATTGATTTTACATAAATTTTATAATTTCCATTCAGCTTGGTTGGGGAGGGGACTGTAACCTGGATTCACCATTGCTGGGATTGTATATGTTTATGACTTCTATTCGTTGAATGGTTACGAGCTTGAATTAAAAAAATAAATAAATAAACATTTACTGACCAATAAATCTAGCCTAAAATTTTAAGTAGAATTAGTAAAACCCTTTTGTAGTGGAAAATTAAATTTCCTAAAAACGTAATAGCGACATAAATAATGCAACGTGTGGGAACAAATCTAATGACTATGTATGTGTTAATGCATATGTAATATTTCTTTACTTTTGTAACATTAACATAAAGGAATCTACCTTTGCCTGTAAGCTTTCCGAAAAGGTTCTTTTTTTTTTTTTTAAATACCAGAGCAATGCTATACTATTGCGGTTTCTTAATTTTAAGGCAATACGTGAAAGAATAAAATGCAATTACCAATGCAATTACCAATGCAATTACCAATGCAATCTCGTACTGCCAATCGTGTGAAGTTGCTGACAATTGTGTGCGATAGTATACCTTAAGATATAGGTATTTGCATATAGCAGTGCGATCCACCTCAAAATGTAATTAAATATTTCAATCGTAAAATATGAAAGTCTTAATTACATTTCTTTTTAAAAATATTTGTTAAGATTATACTGTTAAATGCATTTCAAATCGTTTAAAAAAAAGTCAGAGATGCATTTCGCTAAATGCAGCTTTTTTAAAATTAATTTAATTTCAATTAAAAATTGCAATATGCATAAATAATATAATTATCGCTGGTAATGAACTCATTTGAAAAATGATCTATTTTAATAGTTATTAGTTTATCCACGATACAGAATTATGCTATTTTGATATGTCAGAGTCTACAAACTTCGATGTGAAATATTATATTTTATTTAATTTTTAAAAGTTTAATCAAGGATTAAATAAGGCTTAGATTTGCATCATGAGGGGTCAAAGAGGACTCCTACACAAAATTTCCTGCCTCAGCGGTTAGTCGATTGCCTAAAATGCAGCCAAAACTCTCGCAAACATATCTGTACTGATAAGTATAAATGTAATAAAGGATTTAAGTCTAAAAATGTCGATTTTGAGTTAAGTACATAGTCAGACTCAGAAAAAAATTCTCTATCGATTGGTATAAAGGATTTAAATCCATGTCATTTAGCCTTTGAGAAAATCCATTGGTAAAAAAAGATTCAAATCAGAAATTTAGCATTAATCTTTGTATAAAATATTTAATTCAATTTTTTCCTTGACAATCACTGAACGGTGTAAAGGGTGTAAATCAGCATAATCCCTTTTTCCTAATCGATTCTTCCTATTAGTTTTTAGTTGATTTAACGTTATTTTTCGTCTCCTGAAAAATCAAGAATATGGACTGAAATCCTTTATACTTATCAGTACAGATATATTGATGTCGCAGTTACCTGGATCACTGAAATTAAACGTTTTCGCTCGAGAACGCAGATTGGCCAATTTCAAGATGGTAAATCTCAGCACGATATCAGTGCTACATTATACGTGCCTTAGTCAACTGTTAATTCTGCAATCAAGCAGTTCAAAAGAAATGAAATGGTAAGCGTTTCACTAAGATCATGATGACCTGGACCATTTGCCAGAGAAAAGAAGGCGTTAGTTCGATAGGTCATAAGGAATCTCCAAAAACGTCTGAATGGTAGGACAATATCTTTGAGTTTGTCCCGTTGAACTGTTTAGAGGTATCTACATAGTGTTCGCATTTATAAAAGAGTAGCTAAAGAAAATCCTTGTTAACAAAATAATTATATAAATAAATAAAAGATGAGACTTCATTGACGAAAATAAATGAATTCTGAGGTTGAAAACTTTTGGATGCATGTTACTTTTTCGGACGAATCATGATACTGTTAATTTAATAATAACGGATGAAAATGGGCGTTGTGTTGTTCTATAATGCAGATGGAAGTCGGATTTTTTCAGCAAATTCTAAAATAAGGCGGCATAATTGCAATGGTGTGGTGGGTACTTGATATCACACTGAAATTCTAAAAAATTGTTTTCTACCGATCTTTAAAAACAGTAATTTGAATCACCAAGATTATATTTCATGAAATATAGTGCAAAGTGTCACAGAGCTTAAAAAGTGACTGCCTGGACATTCCATAAAGAGCTCTCAATTTTTCCTTTACCGCGTCGATCACCTGATATGAACCTCATCGAGAATGTTTGGTGTACTTTACAATGTGTTAAGGTGAGAAATATGTAAAGCCGTCGAATAATAATTGGAAATGAAAACAATGTTAGTTGAAGAATGGAGTGATTTGCGACTTTAGCAGATCAATATTTTGGACATCCTTCGACTTAGATGAAGCATTTGAATTTAATGTTTGACGTTTATTAAAGTTTAAAAGACCAGTCTGAAATATGTACTAAGATTTCATATTATGTAGGTAGTCAGTCTAAACTTTATTTTTCCCAAACAGGTAGAGGTGGGGGTATATTCTTCCTACCACGTCAGTTTGATTTTTAGTATGTTAAATAGTTCTAAAATTAAATATGAAACTTTTGCTTATTTTCAAATTTGAATAATTGTCTGTATCAGAACAAAATAAAATAAAATTTATGTAACACTTTTTGTTTTCATAATGTTAAGTTTAGGCATCATTTTACTGAAATATTTTTGAATACATACTGGAGTATTCTAGTTTGCTATATCTCCTAAAAACTGTTGGTATTACATGATTTTTTGCATTTGCAGCATGCCTGCCGGTTGAATATACTGCACTTAAATTTTAGCTTGAATAATTTTTGAATTAAATTAATATTTTTCATGTGGTTTATTAACTTTGTTATTTTATTTATTTATTATTATTATTATTATTATTATTATTATTATTATTATTATTATTATTATTTTACATTCTACTGTCATTTCTTATCAAATTTATTAACTGAATTAAAATTATATATATATATATATATATATATACATATATATGTGTGTGTGTGTGTGTGTGCCATAAAGACCACCCAAATATTACACATTCTCTTCGTTCTTTTTTTTTTTTTTTTTTTCATTCTAGTCGATTTTTAGATTTAAGTTTAAATAAAATGCCATTTAAATTTTTGCCATTTAGATCCAACTGCTTACATAGAAAAATAAACTTTCTTTAAAAGAGAATTTTTTTTTTTTTTTTTTTTTTTTTTTACATGCAAATTATCGTCTCCATTGAAATCAAACGAAATATCGCAGAAAAGATTAAACTTATAGAATTTAAATTTTATTTATTTTTGGAAACAACTGTTTATAAAGTAAATTAAATTTTCTATAAAAGATTATTTATATATACATTTATTTTACATGTATATTTATTTTATATACATTTATTTTACATGCAAATTATCGTTTCCATTGAAATCAAATGAAAATATCGGAGAAAAAGATTAAACTAACAGAATTCAAATTTAATTTTTAATAAATATGTTTCTTTATAATATGATTAATAATTAATAATTATAATATGATAATTATATTTTTATATATAACTTTCTGTTAATTGAGAGAGAGAGAAAAGAAATAAGTCGCGACACTAGGTCTCGCTAACACATGCTCACAAATTAAAGTGATCAGAAAATGCAGAATTATAGCTATAAAATCATCTGTAAAATCGTAGATCTTGAGAAATAATAGCACTACCTATCGACTAGCAGACACCTAAGTTAAAGTGTAAAACAATGCTTCAGTATGGACTCTGATCCGACAAATTCTTAGCCGGGAAAATCCTGCCGAAGGCGATGTTGAGAGATGTTTTAAAATATTTTAATGGTATTTATTTTTTTATTTATTTATTTTATTTATTTATTTTTTAATATAAGTGATATGCAAATATTCAACGTTTTTGAAAACTTATTCAAAGTCAATTCAATTCCGGTAAAGCGCGTAATGTCTGCTATTTTGAAATACATAACCCATTGTTAAGACTTTAACGTTCATTGGTTTCACAGCGACACCAAATAATTGACATCATTTAACAATTTTTATGCAACAGATCTTTTTTAACATTTCCCCCTTGTTTTAATCAATTTTTAAATTTCTGTTGCTTCTCTGTTCGGTAGATAGAAGCACTATTCCAAAATTTAACAAATAATGCTTCAAAAGAAGCTAAATACATAAGTCACTTGAAGTTTATTAGTGGATGCGAGTGTGAATTTCTAGTTTGATGATGCACTCGTGTCTAGTTTTTTTTATTTAGTAGAGAGCTGGACAATTATTTTCACCTGAAACAACTTTTACGATTTTTTGCAATCGATAATGTTAAATTACAAAGTACTTTATTAATTAAATTAAATATTATTTGAATTTAATAAGGTTAACTTATAGATGTTTCAAATCAAAAATTTCTCGAAAAGGAACAATGCTTTTTTTTTTTTAATATATATTTATGATCAGCTATGTGTCTAAAAGCCATTTTAAGAATTTGTTTAGTAATTTAAAAAATAAATTAAGTAGTGAACGTTAAAGGGTTAAAAGTTACTTTACTGATTTACAAAATGTGATACTACAGTTGCTACAATTATATAACAATGTAACCTTTTATGATGATTTTGTAACCTGGTTGAACCTAATCTTGGTACTACAGTAGTTAAGGCAATGATATTGGGAAATTTTTGAGCATGGTTTAGCACTTTTAGCATTAGTTCTTCTTACTACAAGAAGCACGGATTCAGTGGAATTCGTTAGTGGTAGAGAATTTCACTATCTTATGGTTGTAGAAACTGTAGTTTTAACTCAGCATAGCATTTTTACTTTTCGAACAAACGTAATGTACAAAAAAAAAAAAAAATAAAAAAAATAAAAAAAAAAAGATATTTACATTAAAAAATTCGACTTTGATATTTTAATGTATCTAAACTTTTTGATTTCACTCCAGTTAATTTTTGCTGTTTTTACGATGACGTGTATATGAATGTACGTGTGTGCATGTATGTGTGTACGTGTGTGAGTGAACACGGTGACGTCTAAACGCTTTAAGCTATTGAGCTGAATGTTGGTAGATGTATTAGACGTTTCATGAACTTTGTTATTTTTGATGAATCTAGCACTTATAGATTTTATTTTTTTTTTTACAGGAACTCAAAGAATAATCCATTGTCATTATGTCCTAAGGACAAAATTATTTAATGTGCGGTATCGTCTAAAATCCATATTTGATTGAGCTAGTTGGTAAGCATGTTATAGGTCGAATTCTCGTGAATTGTATAGATTTTAATAAATCTAGCATATATATATATATATATATATATATATATTGTTTTTTTGAGGGACACAAGCAGCAATTCTTTATCATTATGTGGTCTAGAGAATTAAATTGCTTAAACTAAAATAATTACTAAACGCTTTATTCTATTCATCTGAAAAAGGATGTTTATGTTGTAGGTCACTTTCTGACGATTTGTATGCATTTTGATGAGTGTGGAACTTAAAGTTCTTTTATAGGAACACAAAGGAAGATTCTTTCTCATTACAACCAATTGACTCAAATTATTTGAAGTGTGATAGTGTCTAAATTTCTTAAACAAACAAGTTAAAAATTGGTAGGTATTTTGTGAGGTCGAGACTATAGAACGTCTCCACAGCTCGTTTGAATTTAAGCTGAATCCAGCAATCTAAATTTGGGACGGTTAAACACTTCGTCGCCAGTAACTCGGCGAAAGTTGAGGTCGAGTGAGTTTTATGTCGCATGGTGCTGCAGTGAAAGAAATAGGTTCTGAGTGTTTGATGAATGGGAAGTGATTGTAAGTTTTAATTGAAATGAAGGGAAAGGATGTTTGTTAGGATGTAGTATAAGATGGATAGAAAATTGGAGAATGGTAGCTGATTAGTGTGGAGTAAAGGGTTATAGTGAATTGGAGTTGGTGGTGATACTGAGTTGCACCGGTTTATGGTGTGCGTGAAGTGATGGTAGAGAGGTGTAGTATTGTGGCGTAAATTAAGAAAAGAGTCCGTCGCGTCTCGGAAATCCGGCCAACACTCTGGAGTGAGAATAGTTGGTAGTAGCAGGGAGCAGTCATTGATAAGATCAGCATTGGTGAGATAAGCTAACTTTTATTTTATGTCTTGCTAAAGTTATTTCCTGAAGTCACTTATTTAAATTGAGTTAGCTCAACGCGCTCCTTGAAATTAAGAATTAATAAACTGTGTTATTTTGTATTTAAAACTTTGTCTCGAGCTCTTATTACTATCTAACTAAGTAATCAAGTAATTAATTTCATATTTAAGATCTAAGATCTAAGATTGAGGAATATGGAGACCACTAATTCCTCGCAGTGGCGCCCAAACGAGTTCAACACCCCCCTCCCCCACTCGAGTGTATTTTACCGGCTCAAATAATGTACTTGAATTTTTTGAAGAACTTGAGCAATATTTTGAAATATGTAAAATTGATTTATCTGATAGATTTAACTGGTTAAGATACTCCTTAAAAGGAGAAAATAAAATGTGGTTTGACCTCATTGCCTCTCATTCTTTGGGTCAATATCCCACCTATGAAGATTTAAAAATCAAAATTATAAGCTAATCCTTTCGGCAATAAATCAAATTTAGGTTTTGAAACTGATCAGTCAACAAATTTTTCTAGTAGTTTAAATTTACCGCATGATAAATTACAGTTTAATTTTAAAACTGTCAAGTCGGCAGATTCTGCTATTTTTAAGGATACATCATACGCAAATGCTAAACCGGTCGAGTCCGGAAATTTATCTCATGTAACAGGAAAAATTGTCGCAGAAAATGATGTTAACATTAATGTTGGTACTCAACCTTTAGCAAATAAATTAAATGTATGTTTTACAACTGGTCAGCCACCAGATTTAATTATTAGTCCAAATGAAAATGTTGTGGTACAAGTAACAGAAAATGGAGGTTGTTACGTAGTTTCTTGACGCAGTGATCGTGCATAATAGAGATATCTGCAAGAGAAATTAAATTAACAATATCTCAAGAAGAAGTCCAATTGCAGTCATCAGGAAGTCTTTATTTTGTGAAAAGTCTTTTAAAAAAACATCAAGGATAATTATTCTTAGAATCTTAAAATACATAGCGTTGGTCATTATAATACAAATTCAATAACCCTAGTGAAACGTTGAGATTGTCGCGTAAGATGGGTGAGAGAGCGAACGTAATTACGTCGTTACTATACTATGATCTGGAGCAGTTCTGAGATCCTTACACTAGAACAGATCCGAGATGTCTGAAGAAAAAGAGCCAAATTTTAGAAATAAAACAGCCGAAAGAATGCCAAGCTATTTCTTAGTCTTTACAATATATTAATACTAAATTTTGAATATAAAAATGTCGTTACATCGATTTGGCATAAAAAGCATCGCCAGGTATGTCATCTTTAACGTACGAAAAACAACCCCTTTGCTAGACGCCAGTTGGTCGATAAAAATCCATTATAAATCTATTTTTAGAACTATAATGACCTGCTTGAAATAATAATAGTTTTTATTTAAATATGAGGGTAATAAATATAAACTGAAATGATTGTTTTTTTTATTTTATTAATAGCTAGTTATGCTAGGAAAATGCTGATGACGAATTTTAAATTACCCTGCCAAAAATAAATAATTATAGCTAAATTGATTTAATCCATTCGCGGAAATGTATAAACATACTATTTTTCAAAAACCCTGATATAAAAATTGCTTTATTTTATTCCAAGAGCAATGTGTTTGTAACGATAAAAGAACAAAGAAATGAAAATTTTGATTTAAAAAATAACACGGGAAATTCTCTATAATTAATTAATTGAATTAGATAAATTTAAAAAGATTTATTTTATATAATCTATATTAATCCCTCCTTTTTGTTATATATTAAATTTGGATAAATAAATAAGCTTTTAAAGGACATATGTGTGAGAACACTCACACAGAGGTTTAAACAACGGTGCTTCTCCCAAACGAGTAGCTAATTTAAATGAAAGTAATGAAAAAGGGCATTTAACTTTTCTACATGTCAAGCCGACAGAATTCTCTAGTTTAAACGAAAAGGCTCTCAATCAAAATGACCGTTTAAACTGTCTTTAACCTAATTTACATTCTCCTACCAGTGCTTCTCGTAAACTGCTAGATAATTTAAAAGCAAATGTTGAGATTTCAACTAAAAATGTGAATTCTTTTCAAGCTTGTAAGCCCTCCAAGACCTCAATATTCATGAGTAGAGAGCGAGCTGAATCGTCCTCTGACGCTATGGACAGCGACAGCATGCCGGGTTCGATCCCAGCCCAGGAATGTGCCCTTGCAACGCCTGACCTCCTGCTGCAAGCCTCCAGCCCTGTGATTTCTGCAACGAGTGCAATGGCCAGCAGGACTCACATGTTTCATGCAAATGCTGCTACAGCGGAAACCCTGAGTCAGGTCGTATCGTTCCTTATTTTATTTTTTCTCAATTATTTGTTTATCAGAGCTGCACCAAAATGTACGACATGGCTTGAAGCCTTTCGGACTTCTTATTTTTGTATGAAAGCGCAGGACTTTCTTAAACTAAAATCTGTCAAATTTAAATTAGTGCATGAACTTTCATATCGAAATTCATGTTAATGATTCAATGTCAACATTTTTGTTCTCTCTTAATATATATTTTGTGTATGTACACTAAGTGCTTTTATTTTGTAGCCATCACCTGCAGAGCGGGTAATATAAAACATGTTTTTTAGCCTTTGTCAATATCCCCCCCCCCCTTTTCTCGTTTTTCTATAAATATTGTATTTGTATATATAAAATGAAATTTGATATGTGTAAACTTTTGTATAAAACCTAAAATTTCTCTGTATATATGTGTTTGAGTGGGGGAAATATATACCGGGTGATTCAAAATAGATGTTACAGCGATTATCTCGTAAACTAAGAAAGATAGAAGCATACTTCCAATTACAAAATTAATGCAAATTAAGAGTAGATTTCAGATATGGCATTTTTTGTACAAGGGGCTGTATACATATTAAATACGAAATTTAATTTTTATACGGCCCCTCCTATCATATAACTTATATTTAGAAAAATATTCTCCTCGCTCTAACAATCAAAATTAAAAAAAATATCATCTCTCTAAGTCAAAATCTCGCTTAGTTATTGCAATTTCAAAATTCTAGCATTTTTCGCCAAATCTTAAGGGGTTGTATCAAAAGTGAGAAATTGTAATTACTATAGCTTTTGTAATAAGGCATACGTTGAACAGCGTTTGGGGGGGGGGGGGGGGAGAGGAAAAAATCATTCAGGGAAAGACGGCTATTTAAACCTGTAATGTCTCTGTGAACACACAAGAGAATAATCATTGATAAATTAACAAATAAAATTTATGAATAATTTATGTACTAAAGGGGAATTTTCAAATTCATTTTTCTTTCTTTTCTTTTATACATTCTCTTACTCATATACACGGTGTAGAGAAAGAATTGTTTTTGAGTCAAATTTCCGAAAATTAGCTTTTGTTATATTTGCACGTTTTCAGATCCTCTGAATTCAAAAATCATGTTTTAAGCGGTTGGTCTCTCTCTCTATCTCTCTCTCTGTGTGTGTGTGTGTGTGTGTGCATGTGTGTGTTTATGTGTTATTAGAATATCTCAAGAATAAATAGTAGCAGAAAATCCAAATTCGATATTCTAAATCCGTATCATATTGCGGAGCTACACTCAAGTATTCTTTGCGACCAGACAATTGTTTGTTTACAGGGTCATCCAAAAGATTTCAAATACATTACGTCTGTGAGCGAAATTTCTCATATGTACAGTGCGACATGTATATACCGCACTAAACAAAATGAAAAGAACAGATTTTTTATACGCATAAAAGCATGTTTTATGTAGATTGTGGTATAGCAATCATTCATCATTCATTTACAGGGTTACCCAGAGTATTTTGATAAATTGGAGCTATACTTGGGAATTGCTGGAAGTGTATTTCAATTTATGTTACTTGTTTTACATATAACACTAAATTTACGTACACAAAGTCATTTGTATATAGTTTATAGCAATATACAGGGCTACCCAAAATTAAGGTAAACATTTTTTTTTATTATTTAAATGTAATTGGCGAAAGTGCTTTGCTGCATTTTTTTTTCGAAGCATACTGCTGACACAGAACGGAATATTAATTTCTCATACGATACTGTAAACAAAGGAGTTTTTGAATAGCGATTTTTTTCTGTATAATACCACATTTTGAGGCCTCCTGAATACGAAAGGTAAATTTTTATTCGTTGATCTGTATATATATGAATTATCAGCATAATTTAATAACAAATAATCTGGTGTGCCACTTACACGACTTTCTCTTACCCTGAAATTTAATACTATAAATACAGATTGGAGATTAAGAGGTAACATAAAGAGTACTGTAAACCTTTGTTAAAATAATTCAAATTAGGCTTCGAAAGAGGTTTATATGATAGTTAGTTCTGTGTAAGGAGTGATCTCATGAAATTATTCGTTTCCTGAAATTATTCGACCCAGGCAATGATCAAACTTTTAAAAACTTGACTTTGGTAATAAGGAAGCCTCAAAACGTGTAAATACACAAAAAAAAACAAGCGATGCATATTTAGCTTAAAAACATACATTATTTATCATATGTCTATGAGGAAGTCATTTCCATTCCTGAGCAGTTTTCCTGGACATGATAAAATATTAAAGAAAAGCACTTTCACTAACAATAAAAAAGAATATTATAACTTAAATATTTGCAACATATCTTTTGAAGAATATGTACAAACCACAAAATGCACCTAAATATAAGCCTATAGTAATAATATACGGCACAACCTAAAATGCACTTCCATCAATTTTCAGCTATTGTCGCATTATAATCTAGATATTTTATGTAGCCCTGTAAATGAACAGTGAATGATTTCCCTGCCATATTCTACATGAGGCATGTTTTTATGCATATAAAAAATATATATTCATTTCATTTGGTTTAGTGCAGTCTATAGGTGTTAAACTCTATTTACCTGCAATTTCCCCCAATAGACGTAATGTATTTGAATATTCTTGTCACTGTACACGAACCATTTGTTTCATCTCAATGAAAAACTTAGTGTAGCATCCCTATATGATACATATTTAGAATACCAAGTTTGAATATCTGCTGTTATTTATTCTTAAGATATGCTGATAACAGACAGACACACACACAGACCAACCGCTAAAAACACGATTTTCATATTCAGGGGACCTCAAAACGTGTAAATATAACAAAAACTCACTTTCGAAAATTTGGCTCAAAAACAATACTTTCTCTACCTTATGGGTATGAGAAAGTAATAACTACAGGAAATTAGAATTTGGTACTTCGGATTCCATATCTAGTTGCCACTTGAAAAGTTGATCAAGATTTGCAAGTTTCAAAGAAATTGATAACAGACCTGATTTTTGTTTTGATAAATATAGGCACTGTAATTAAACGGGGGTTGAGAATGGCGGTAACCCCCCTGACATAGAATTATACATCTATACGATATCATATTCTATACAAAACATTTAGAATATTAACAATAAATATGGATTTCCTTATGATTTTTACAGTATAAAGTTATTTAAATGTAATTTATAAGAATGTCTGTCCCAAAACGCAATACATTGGCATTTTATGTGCGTTCCTGTACATAAGCCAATTGTAGAGAATTAATTAATGCCATTTTAAATAGGGAATATCATATAGTAAACCTGAATAACATATATCATTTCTGAAAATTTCTGAAAATATTTACAGACACTGGGGGCGGGCAGACGGACAGATGGACAGTCAGACAAAAAAGTATGCAAATTAAAATCCTATTCACAGTTAAAAATTGTTAAAAAATGTTTAATGTAAACGAAAATGCAATTCCAGCAAATATCCAATAGTAACCCTTAACGTAACTGAATATTTTTGTGTGCCCTGTAAATCTAATGCTAATCGTACTGTACACTATAGAAAGCATTCTTTTGTGCATATGAATAACATATTTCAATTTCATTAGGATTTATGCAAAGTAACTAAAATTTAGTTTATAGAAATATCTTCACATAGAACGCAATGCTTTGGAATACTTTCGTGTGTCCCTGTATACAAACCAGTGAGGGTATTTACTCCATTCTCAATAGAAAATATCCGATAGAAAAATTAAAGGTATACATAAATTAAAGGTATTAAAATATGTTTTATAAAAATACCTCTCATAGAACACAATGCTTTAGAATACTTTCGGGTGTCCCTGTGCACAAGCTAGCAGAGGTATTCACTCCATTTATTATAAGGAACATCCGATAGTGAACTCAAATAACATATATCAGTTTCAGGAAATTCTATGAATATTCACGGGAGTTAGAGCGCGGACACACAGAAAGACGAATGGACAGACAGACAAATCGAAGTCATTAACACTTTTCAACCTGGCTGGAATTGTTAAAGAGCCGAAGTCATTAAATTTTTCAACTATGATGGAAAGTGGTAAAAATAAAGCGCGAAAATTCCACACGGTTTTGCTAGACTTTTAATTTTTTTTTCCTCTCTTAACGTGTTTTAATTTGCAGGTGACCCCTAAGAAATTTAAGTATTAAATTTTTTAACAATACGAAATAATGTAAATTTGCATTAAGTTCTTAAAACCGTTGATTTCACGTGCTTGAATGATTTTAGTTGCTATTTTAAAATAAAGGATCTTTATTTAATTTTTCTCATCTCATAGATAACCCCCTAAAGTGAGCCCCTTTGGTGCTGAAAAATAGATGCCAAAATTGAAAAAAAAGTGGTGTAAGTCATCATTTTCAAATTGCAATAACTCAGCGAGATTTTGACTTAGAGAGATGATTTTTTTTTATTTTGTTTGTCAGAGCAAGGAGAATAATTTTCTAAATATAAGTCACATGATTGGATGGGCCGTATAAAAATTAAATTTCGTATTTAATATGTATACAGCCCCTTGTACAAAAAAATGTCATATTTGAAATCTACTCTTAATTTGCTCTAATTTTGTATTTGGAAGTATGTTCCTATCTTTCTTAGTTTCCGAGATAATCGCTGTTACATCTATTTTGAATCACCCGGTATATATATTTTGGCTATATACGTAAATCACGCTTAACTTTTATCTAAAATCACTAGCAAATTAATTTTTTGTGTTTTCGCATGCTATAGCCCAGGAGGGAAAATTATTGTGTATAAACTATTTTATGTATTCAGAGACAATTTGTCTCGTTTATCTATCTACAAAATGTAGTTTTTATATTTTTGATACTGTAAAAAGTTTCCGTTTAGAATTATCTTTGACGATTTAATCTGATGTCCAAAGTGTTATTCTGATACCTGACGTTTTCTGACTGAATTGTCCTTCAATCTACACTCTCAAGTTACTGGGACTAGCTGATGTTTTTGAGCCTAGACTGGCTCTCTAATGGATGAAGAAATTCCTCTTTTACGTTTCGAAGGATGGTTCACTTAACAAGACATTTCAAGTTTTCAATAAAATTATTTGCTTAATGTTGCAAGTTTAAAAATATTAAGTTTGTTCCTTTCCAGGTTCAGGAAAGAGGTACCTGTCATCAATATTGCAAGTTTAAAAATAAGTTTTTTCCTTTCTGAATTATCAGAAAGATGTTTGTAATCCCTGCTCTACTCGTTGAGCTAACATATATGAGGCGTTTTTTTCCCCCGTAGTTTCCGGCCGTAAAGGGTCCCCATTTATAATTTTAAAATTTAAATTTCTTTTTTCGGGGTTGTTCCGGTTTTAAGCTTAGGTTTTTTTTTTTATTCGCCATTGTGTTTTACGCTGTTAAGCAGTTCATTGCTCAGCAAATGAAAATTTCATTTTTTTTTTTTTTTTTTTTTCTAACTTATTCTAAAGTTTAGTTTCAGAAATTTAAATTGTGGCTGCACTCGCACCTACGAGATGATATTAGTGTTTAAAATTACTCGTTAAAACCCGTTGGGGATTTTCCGGACTAATTTGTTTTTCTTGGAGGGGGGCTGTGAGGTCGAGACTATAGAACGTCTCCACAGTTCGTTTGAATTTCAGCTGAATCCAGCAATCTAAAGTTGGGACGGTTAAAGCACTTCATCGCCAGTAACTCGGCGAAAGTTGAGGTCGAGTGAGTTTTATGTCGCATGGTGCTGCAGTGAAAGAATTAGGTTCTGAGTGTTTGATGAATGGGAAGTGATTGTAAGTTTTTATTGAAATGAAGGGAAAGGATGTTTGTTAGGATGTAGTATAAGATGGATAGAAAATTGGAGAATGGTAGCTGATTAGTGTGGAGTAAAGAGTTATAGCAAATTGGAGTTAGTGGTGATACTGAGTTGCACCGGATTATGGTGTGCGTGAAATGATGGTAGAGAGGTGTAGTATTGTGGCGTAAATTACGAAAAGAGTCCGTCGCGTCTCGGGAATCCGGCCGACACTCTGGAGTGATAATAGTTGGTAGTAGCAGGGAACAGTCATGGACAAGATCAGCATTGGTGAGATAAGCTAACTTTTATTTTATGTCTTGCTCTCCTTGAAATTAAGAATTAATAAACTGTGTTATTTTGTATTTAAAACTATGTCTCGAGCTCTTAACTTAATTACTTGATTACTATCTAACTAAGTAATCAAGTAATTAAGTTAATCTTAAGATTGAGGATTTAAGAATATGGAGAACATGAATTCCTCGCAAATTTAAAGGCTATTATAGTACGATTTCTACAGATTTTAATGTGTGCAAATCATATAGTTATTTTACATTGACCTAAAGAGAGATTCTTCAACTTTATGATCAATGGACTCAATTTTTTTTTTCGTTTAGGATATAAATTATAATCGGTATAATTGTTATAATAATCAGTAAACATGTTACAGATAATTATAGCAAAATTAGTATAGATACACATGGGTATAGGAATTTTATGAACAAAGTAGAAGTTATGTGCAATGCAGTCTATAAGGTAAAAATTTTAAAGTACGCTTTAGTAAAGTTAAGCTGTTTAAAACAGAAAGAAAATAATGCTTTATATTGTAAATTAGTTCAACAGTTACAGTTTTTTCAAAGGAACGAAATTTATACATATATAGGATACTTTACTACTTATTAAACGACGTGAAAAAATATACTGAAACATCCCCTTATGAATTTTCCTTTTTTTTTTTTTAAATTTAAATACTTCTGTTATTTGAATCTATTTAAACAACCATTAATTAATAAATGTCTTTGGAAAGTCAAGTAGAGTCACTCTAGGTATGTTTTACCTGCATTTGCACCATGTTTTATTTTAATTTAAAGCACAACTTTCAACAGTTGTATCTTGATATTGTTTTGTTCCATTTTAAGTAACGCATTTAAGTATTTTTTATTTTCTAATTCCTGTTACCTAAAAAAAAAAAAAAAAAAAAAAAAAAAAAATCTGAAAAAAAATATATTAAAAAATTTATTAACAACAATTAATTTCCTAAATTATTGTTATTGATCCAAATGTTAAAAAAAGTATTTGAATTTTTAATGACGAACAATTTATAATATTTTTCTTAACTCTTAAATTTACATATATTTCTTATTTTTATAACTCTTAAAATTATATATAAAATGGTGCAAGATGTCTTAATTGTAATAGAAAAAAAATATATATATGAGAAAAGTATGAAAAAATATTATTTAATTTTCTAAAAACCTCATTTACATTTAAAAACCCATAAATGTGATATTATTAAACAAGTTTGAAATTTTTTCATAAATTAATTATTTGAGGTTGACTGTAAAAAAGAAATCTATTCGGAAAAAAAAAAAAAAGAAAAGAAAACGAGTATACTCTAAAATAATACGTTTCTAAAAAGTTCAAAATTTTGGCATTATAAAAGTGTTCATAGTTTTTATCTATATATATATATTTTTTTTTTCCTCGCAGCAAACACCTTCTCTTTAGTTTTGTAAAAATTAACTATCTTTTCGTGACTTTTGTTAAAAAAAAAAAAAAAAAAAAAAAAAAAAAAAAAAAAACTCGTAAAATATTAGATTGTATTTCTTTGGTATATATATATATATATATATATATATATTTATTACTTTTCAGTGCTTTATTCGTCTAATATTTTAGGCATCTATATTTGTCGAAAGAATATATTCATTAACAATAATAAATGCTTTTCATTTCAAATATTTTTAGAGCTATTTTGGTCTATTAAAAATCGTATAATATTAAATGAGTGTTGTTGTTTTTTTTTTTTTTTTTTTTCTTCGGATGTCAGAACAGGAAATTCATTATTTTATATTTCTAAATATTTTTTTTTCTTGGAAAAACTAAGCTAATTTTATTAAATTTATTGAAATAATTCAGTTTTTGCAAAATATTCTCCCTTTCTTCCTGCTTTTTTTTTTTCTTTTTCTTTTGAACTACTATTTTGATTCCGCAAATTTTTAGCTGAATAAATAATGTAAAACACTGTTTGTCAAAATCTTTTTTTGTTTCATTAGTACTTATAAAGATTGAAAAATCGCAAAGCTTTAAATATATATATATATATATATATAGAATTTTTTGTTATTTTATATCGAAAATATTGGTGTCTCAAAATTACAGAACATTAAATTTGTTATATGTTGAAAAGCCATAGATTAGATACCATAAATTCCTGACTTTGCTTTTCACTAAATACAAGCGGACGCGATGAAATATTATCCACACTTTAAAATCAATAACGTTTTACCAATTTGTGCTCGCATAATAATTTCCTAATTTTTTTTAAATAAGAAATGATTCCTAAAGTAAATAATACCTAAAATAGAAACTCAAAAACTATAACAAAAATGCAAACAACATAGTTGCTCTGCATGTGTTCCTTTTTTTTTTTTTTTTTTTTTTCGTATAAAATTTTGTACAGATGCAACACGCATAACATAATCTCAAAATTTTTAAATTTTTAATTTCCAAACTTACATATGTAAGTGAAGTATTGCAATCAGGATAAAATTTCGAATTTGATGTTTTGGTTTCATCCTGCTAATTTAACATTTTGAGGTTTGCTGAGTTAATTCATGTGGGCATGCATATAAGTGAACACGATAGCGTCTAAACGTATTGGTCAATTGAGCTGAAAGTTGGTACGTATGTTATAGGTCACCGTAGTGGGGAACATATTGATTTTTGTGAATTTAACACTTTTAGTTTTTTACAGGGACACAAACAAGAACCGTTTATCATTATGGCCTATTTGCCCAAATTATTTTAAGTGCGATAGCGTTTAAATGCATTATTGGATTGAGCTGAAAAAATATATCCATGTTATAGGTCCCCGCCGAATAAACTGTATAGATTTTGGTAAATCAATCCCTTATAGTTCTTTTTTCTCTTTGAACAGGGACACAACAAAAAATTATTTAACATTATGGCTTATGGCCTCAAATTACTTAAAGTGTATAGCATCTAAATGCCGTATACAGATGAGCTGAAAATTTATAAAAAACATTATAGGTCAAGTCAAACGAACTGTGTAGATTTTGGTGAACCTGTCACTTATAAATTTTTACAAGGATACAAAGAAAATTTCTTTATTTTCATGATTTATGGGCTCAAATTATATGAAATGCAATAGCATTAAATGGAAGAACTTACTATGGAGAAAAATACTCATAAGTATTATAATTTTCTCTTTCGTTTATTTAATGAAATATCTTACTTTAATTTATTTATACAAACCCCTAATTACTTAATGTTCATAGTCGAGTGGAATCACTCTAGAGTTTTTTAAAGATAGCGCCCGATCATGGTTTTAAATAAAAATAAAAATATTAAATTAATTTAACTATTTTTAGTTATTGTTCAGCACGTGATATTATAGAAAACAGAGGATAAGTGTTGAATAAATTCATGCTCTGAAATGTAAAATGACACAATTATAACATCCTTCCACCATTCGGTTATAGGTGATAGGTTTTAATCAAAACCAAACACTGTAGATATAGTTCACATAAAATCAACCTATCGGGAATCTTAATTCTCCTTCCCACTTTGCTGTATATGGCTGGTTCCTCTTCTGCATTTTCAAAGGATTTATCAGTCTGAGCAGAAATTTGCTTTGAATTGTAGGACTCTTTCTGTTTTGGATAGGCATTAATTGATGTTAACTCCATAGCACTTTCCGACCGGAAGCATTTTTGCCGTAAAACATTACGTCCTTCTGCTTTTGCAAACTGAAAAAAAAGGACTATAACGACTGTTGTTGATTGAAAATTGTACTTTACACTTTCTGCTAATTAGCATGATCGTTCATTTCCTGATTGTATTACATACAACTGTTCCAGATGCAAAAATGTAAGTGGATGTCGTGAATCTCTAATTCGCACGATCCTACGGCCTGGATCGGAAAGGGTTAAGATATATTGTTTGCATAGCAAAAGCTCATGTAGTAAAATTTGAACTTTTATAAGTTTCTTATCTTTTCCAAGAATAATTTCAATGACTCGACTTGATGGCCAGAGGACCCGTTTCTTGTGTCAGATCAATATTACAGTGTCTCAGACAGCTATAACTTTATGTTGTTGGTTTCTATTTGTTAGCTGTACGAACACACAAATACTCGGATATGAAACGATCTCTCAATTCTTTTAGAAGGGTCTGTCTATACTTGAGCTTCTTTGTTAAAAATTTATGTTCAGCAACATGAACCTCTGGATGATTAATTTCAAGGACATCTTCAAGAAAAATGGGTGGGGAGATAGGTTTGACAGTTGCGTATCTTCTTCTGCGAGCCACAAATCTTCTTAAAGACATCGGTTGAAGCAGAGGTAAAAAGCTTCAAATGAACAGATGTATATATCGCCCAGGTAAAAATCAAAATCCAACACATCTTATCGTTCTTAAGTTACAAAGACCAGATAAATTTATACCTGTAATCTAAATTACCGCAGAATCGTTTATTCTGTTTTCAGGTAGACGAGAACTAGGCACCCATAAACCCGTTGGAATATATCTTTTGCATATCGCACAGATAGCTAAATAACGCTTTTCATGCTTTCATTCATTGAGGATTTAATGCTTTTCTCTAAGCATGGCAGTTCTTTACATGACTATAAAATATGAGTCGCATTACACCTTAATGCTTTGAAAGGAGAACTATGGGCTTGAGACAGTGTTCACAATCCTTTCTATAACATATTTATTCTTTAAACAAAGGACATCTTGGTTATCTTTGCAGGTTTGTAATGTCTTCAATCTAGTATTACTTTCCGAAGAGGAATGATCCCTTTGAACCAATCGTAGTTATTTTATTTCAATTTTCCGAAATTCAGTAATCATCAGTTTTCTTTTCTACCTGTTATCAGAATTTAAGTACTTCTGCTTAAAGTGAAGGACCAAAGCAATTAGATGTATTATTTTCTCACAATTTGTAAGATAGCGGCAATTCCAGTTGTTGTCGGATGTAAATTCGGGATTTGTGAACATTCCAATAGACTTTGACTTTTCTTTCTGAATTTCTTCCTCGTACCATTATTGATTGGAGGTTTTCATGTAGTTCTCAAATTATGTTGAATATTTCATGCAGTTTCGCTCCTCCCACTATCTCATGGAATTTTATGCTTTGAAGTACAGCCTGTAGATGGCAACTCTGCTGGATTCTTGTCAATTGGTATATGCTTTCATGATAATGGGCTTCTTAATTTTTGATCTCTTGAACCCGATTTCGGACAAACACAGACCAGTTTTAATTTTTTATATCAAAGCAAGTACAGTTAAGGAATCGCCCCAGTAATACTACTTTTTTTCTTACCAACTCAGATCATAAAAAAAAAAAAAAAGTACAGTTGTGTTCTTTAAAAAGGTAATTTGAGATTTAACACGCAGTTATTTCCGTTTGATATTCCTTTTCTAACCTTAAAAATATGAGTGCTGCCTAAGCGTATTTACTTCCATCAATAAATGTATGAATTGTACACCTGTCTTAGTTGTCTAGAGTAATATGGATATACTTTGGTACCTTAATATCATTTAAATATTTCAGTTTTTGAAACCATTGTAGAAATTCATTATGTAATTCCCCAATTACCTTGTCATCCCAATTAATCCCTAATGTCCAAGAGTTCTATAACATCAATTTAGGATAAAGCATCACTGTAGAAGTGAAATCAAAATGGTCAAAATTTTTATGCGCTACGGATAACATATTTCACTTGGTAATTCTTTCCGTGTTTAAATTGCTCAGCCAATTCATGTTGACTTTCAATCTGTCGGAATCATTGTTCCAAAATAGATCCAAAATTTGAGTTTCATTCTAGTTTGAGGTTTCATTGTGATCACCGATGTATTTCAACTTTCTTAATTCAAAACCCCTTTTCTATCTATTAAGCTCTTCGAGTCTAATATGAATTTCCCAAACTCTTCTTCAGTGTGCACACTTGTGACAAGATTGTCTACATGGCTATGCAAAAGCTTTTGCTTGAAATTTTCTTCAGAACTTATGCTAGACTTGATGTGATATTCAGTGACTGATGATAAAAAGAAAGGGCTTCATTTTACACCAAAAACGACTCGTGCATGTTTAAATATTCTAAGTTTCCTTTCTTCCATGCCTTACCACTATGAAAATTTAAGTGATTCTCTAGCTTTTTCCAAAATTCTAATTTAAAGATTTTTCTAATATCAGTAGTCATACCGAATTTTGTTTTTCTTAAATGCAGGAGAATATCTAGAAGCAGCCATTCAAATTTGGACCGCACTCCAGACACTGGTTCAAAGATAGATGGTTAGACAATTTTACTGAAGACAGAACGGATAAGTGTGGTACTATTGGTCTCTTTTATTACTGGGTGATCATGTAAATGTTTGCCATAAGACTTTACTTTGAAAGCCGGAACTTCTTCTGTGATCAAATGATTAAACCAATCCATAAAAGTATTTTGATATTTTTCGTACTTGATCTAAACTATTAGCTTCGAAGTTACATTTTCTAGACGTCTTACAACCAAACTCAAATTAAAGAATGCAGATGTCTCATCACCGCAAAAAAGAGAGATTTCATTATGGTCATCTTTGTTCATTTTTACTCTTTCTAAGTAATGATTCTTTATTTGATGGTCAATTTCATAAAGTCAAATCTCCATAAATTTGAGATATCAGTTTCATTCAAAAATAAAGACGTCACCGTCATAGCTAAATTATCTGCTGAGACTTTTTCTTGAGGCGCCTTGCCCATCAAGATCCAGCTAAGATAGGTTTCTGTAGCAACAATATCGGGTGGTAATACATTTCATTTAACATTTAACATTTTTCACATGTTCCTAGCACCAAGTAATATTTCTATAACTTCCCTGTATTGACTTACATCAAATAACTCGATCTCACATTCCTTTAAATGTTCAATCTACGTACATTTAGTTATAGGATGAATGTTTTCAGAAATAGTAAATGGATCCATCTTTTCAAAATTGCAGATTTATTTATCATTTATATCTGTAGCCCTCATTCCGAAACAATTGTGTTGGCATTCTTTTGTTGTAACTTCGCCAAACACTGGACACATAATTTTTTCTGGATGAATATGAGTATAGTGAATCTCTTCTGTTACACATTTCAAAATATAAAATTTCTGAGACGCAAAATCAAGCAGTAAACGAACTGTCTTTTGTTTCTTTTCTGAGATAAGTTTCACATTTAACGTTTGAAGAAGCATTTTAGTACTTTTCGTATTGAAATTTATCATGTTTACTTCACTATTGGTTGGATTTTTTTGTAACTATTCTTCTGCAGTTTTACTTTGTGAATCACGCAAATATCACGTCAAATGTATAAGCATCTTAGAAGACATAGAACATCGTTAAAATGCTTGACATTTCCTAACAGTATAATTAGTTACAAATAAGCAAAGCAGCAGTTCCTATCTTTGATGATGATCTGTATTTCAATTAAGCTCAATTTTCGAGCTGAAAGGCATTCATAGCTCAATTTTTAGCCTTAGCGAAAAATAAAATTCGTTTTGAGATCTAGATACGAAAATGTTGTAAATAAACATGCAACTATCTGCATTTTATTTCTCATATATTCCGTACTCATACAGTTTTTTTTTATTGAAATATTTATTATCTTCTCGCTACGTCATACCGTAGCCAGCGACAGCTAAGATTTTCTTTCCTCTCCTTCTGCTTCTGTTTTCAAAAAATGCATTAGTTTATTCAACCTTTCTTTAGCAACAGTATTGTAAGAAGAGGTATATGTGCGATTCTGGGTCTCCCAAAACTCTGCTTCAAAACGAGACTCAACCACAGGATATAAAATAAATTAGTATTTATCAGTGCTGACACCTGATGTTTCTAACGCACGTAAATATGATTCAAGTTTATCATATGAAGAAGTTAATGAAAAAATTGCTTTTATTTGAATATCTATTATAACTTCATCAGTTCATGAGTGTAAACGTCTGACCAGGACAGACTTTTGAGTTTTCTATAGTCTTTGAATAAATGGCGCAAGTTGGTGGAAAGATTTCAAAAACTTCCCTTGCTCGTGAACTAGAAACTGTTTCTTGCAGAAGGTATTGAAATTTATCCTCCAGTGCAATCTTGTTATCTTTATCGATTTGCTCAAATTGACTCCAAAAAAGTAACCAATATTTAATTTCGCCGCCAAACTTCCTAATTTAAATTTTAGTCTCATAATAATATTCTCATGAATATTTAAAGTAACATCAATCTGAATTTGCCTAAATTATTGAAATCTCGCTAATTCTAAATCATGACTTAACCTTAATTTTCCTATTTCCAGTTTGGCTTGTTTTCCAGTACTAACTTTCGAGCTTCGTTTTTCTATCTTTGTCATCTACTATTTCTTCTTTCAAACCTTGTTTTTCTTCTTTCAACATTCTTTAAGATATGGCATTTTCTAAAATATCTAGAATGAACTCTGGATTATTTTCATACTCTTTGTTTTCGGAAATCCGTTCTTTCAAGCTTGCTGTTGTCAACGCCATAAGCAAACAATCTTCGGCTAACCACTTCAGATTTTCTGTCTTATATCCTTTAACGGCTTTAAGCATCTTGTTCCCTCACTCAATTATCTTTATTTCACATAAAAGGTGCTCTCCCTGGAAACCACTAATTTCATATAAAGGCATAGAATAAACACCGCAAATTTCTTACTTTCCTCTCACTAACGAGGACGCCATTTAAAATTATCAACACTTCAATATCAATGAAGTAGCATAAATTTGTGCTCGCATAACAATTCCCTATAAATATTCCTATCCTATGAAACAAATGATTGTTTTCTGGGACTGTTTCCGAATTTTCCTCGAATAATAAATCTTACAATACCAGAGACTTTTACTAGAATATTTGATGAATTAACAATACTGCTGGACTGTTTCGAGAATATTTCATGTAATCAGTTTTTTTTTTTTTTTTTTTTTTTTTTTGTACTGATTCGAGAAGTTACGCTAGAAAAGTATTCATAGACAAAAACATGCTTCTTTTTTTTTTTACTAATTACGTTCTGATACATGAAATTTGACAAGGTTTTTGCAACAATTGCAGAAAAAAGTCGGGCAATTTAAGCAAATTCCAGTAACGAGATATTACGTCTGACGAAATGGAGAAAATTCTGAAACCTTTAAAGGCGCAGAAAAGGAGTTAAAAATCGTACAGATGAATCGATAGCAAGACAAGACCATTTGATAAACAGACAAGACTAATTGATAGCCAGACCACAACAATTTATAGTTGAACAAGACAAACTAATAGGCAAGATGACAGAGAATAAGCAGTGACATCCGGACGAGGGGAAATGAAAGCCGACGCGATTAGCTGAGAGTGTAGATGAAAGCAGTCCAAGATTTAATGAGAAAAGTGAAAACCGCACCAGAGAAAATCAAAGCCAAATAAACAAAAAAAAAAAATGCTAGACACGATCAGATGAGAGAAGACGTGGAAGCTGGTCGAGATCAGTTGTTGTGGCTTACCCTCCAACTGTCTGACGACGTCAGACAAGATCAATAAGACCGTTAACCCTAAGAAAATTGAGAAGCAGGAAGGGGAAGAGTACAAGTTCTTCCTGGAAAGACCCAAACAGTCCACTATGTGTTCAGCTGAGGCTTGCTCAGCTTGACATTTAGAGCAGACTGCAGAAATCCTCTTGCCCTCGAAGAACGAGAAACTTTGGTCAACGAAGTCATAAGGAGGAGGTGAGATGTAGCGTCTTTTGGTCTGAGGGCTATGAGTACCGTGAAGGCAGAAGACAGTCTTAGCTTGTGCACAGCCGCTCCTAACATGGAGAACAGACGTTGTGCGTGAGTTTGACTCGGAAATTTCTTTCTCTTAAGTATCTTTTTTAGTCTGGCTCCCACACAACGAAAACCTGTCCGGTATGGGGGTCCTACCAGTAGCTAAGGTACCACCGGCATAGCTCTCTGGGTTGCTGGAGCACGCAAGACCACCCACCAAGACAATGGGAATGGAAGGTCGAGATCAATGAGAAAAGTAATGAAAGCCGATCAAGACTTCTTGAAAGAGGTTCATGGCATACCAAGTGGAGGATACTTCGGTGTTTTGGAAACACAGGTAAGGGGATTAATTAGCTCTTCCTCTGGGATCGAATTCGAAGTTATGAAGAAAAATGGTCTATTGAATATTGTGCATGTCAAAAAACGGAACCAAAAACTCTAAGTAGAATACATAAGCAGCGCTGTAATGTTGGCGCTACGTTCCAAAGGATCGCTATGGACTCATTAGGATCGTTACCAGAGACTTAAGAAGGTAAGACTTATATCTTTGTGAAAATTGATTATTTTAAAAGAAGACTGAAGCAGTTTCGAATACAGATGAAGAAGCTTCGATCGTTGCAGATATCTTGGAATACAGAAGGTTCGGACGATGTCTTTCCATCCTGACTCCGACGGCATATTTGAGGTGTGTTTATTCACTTCCAAGAACGGACAGATATTTACACTTTCTAAAATTTCTGACTTGCTATAGGAGTGCTCTACACGGAACCGAAGGAAGAACAACATCAGGTATGTTGTTTGGACCAACACTTCGCTTGCTTTGCAACATCCTTTTTGGGCGACCATTCTACATGCCTTCCACGCTTAATGGAAACCAACAACATGTAGAGGAACCTTTGGAAAGCATATAAGACTTCTTGAAAAGATGTAGAGACACTGCCCGGGACGTCCTGTCTTTCAAAAGGGGAGCAGTGTTACAATGAATTCAGTCTTTTCAGTTGCATCATTTGTCTTGTTGAAGTGAAAATAGTTTTACAGGCGAAGTAAAGATTAAGTGGCAGTTCAGTCACTTTCGGCGAGTTAGACTTGGCGACATATTTCACTATTGCGTGTTGAAATTGGCGATTTGGATACCAGATTTAACGAAAAAGACTAGTTTAGTGTTTCCGAAGTTTCGAAAGTCTGCAATGGAAAGCATCTGATGCCTACAATTTTTCACAAGGGATTCTGAATAGAACTATCGCCAAAGCTCATCGCGAAAAGGTATAAATAGAAGTGAGGTCATAGCTGCGGAAGAGTGTCATTCGTTATTTGCTTTGTTCGTGTGGGACAAGTGGTTCTTTTCTTGGATTGTTCCAGAATATTCGTCGAATGGTGATATTTGCGGTACGAATGGCAGCTTCTTTGGAATGCTACCAAAAAATTTCGACGAATTTGACTATCGTCGTTGTAATCAGAGTTTGGTTGTACTCATTCGAGAAGAAAGGCCAAATAAAGGGCATCCATTGATTAAAATAATCCTGTTTTTTTACCAATTATTTTCTGACATCAATGTCGACAAGTTTTTCGCAAGAATATTTTATTTATATACAACGAATTTGTAAATATATTTACGTTGAATATTAAAACTATCTGTGAATGAGGCCTACACAAGTATTTAGCGAATGTTGATAATTAAATTTTATTTTTCATTAGGCTTTAAATATTTTAAACCAATTATATAAAACTGTGTAAAATTATAATGCCGTAGAAAATTTTATATGTAAATTTAAGTTTTTTTAACAGTGATAATCACAGTAAAAATGTAAAATATGATACACAGATTTCTATATAATTTTTTATTAAAAAATATTTTTATTACAATTCAAATTTTCATACATTTGAAATTTCATAAATTAAAAATTCAATGTATAAATGAAATCAAATTTATCCATTTTTACTGAAAAATATATTAAATCTTGTTATTTGTTTAAAAACTCTAAATTATTTGTTGAATTTTTAATATTTAAAAAAATAACATTTACAAACAAATATGTGTCAAAACTCTAACCAAATTTCGCAAAATCCGTGTCTCATTATTGGGTGTTGGTGTTTGGGAAAAGGCCGATTGACTGCTCTAGGGGTCCTTGGGCTGAGGGGGGGGGGTGCCTTCCATGGATGTCTTTCTAAGGAGTCCTAGTCCGTGTTTAAGTAAGCTTCTACTAACGACTTGGCAGACAAGCGCGACCCGGGATCGAACATACCACCTCATGTCTACCAGCTTTGAGCGCACAACCGCTCGACTGGTGGTAGGCCCGTCTCATTATTAGGAGTTAAGGTTTGTAGTAAAATATATTTTATTTAAATATTTATTTTTATTTTACAAAATTGCTAACAATTTTTTTAATCTCGTAAAATATTTAATGTTTTGTTAGTATTTAGAACCTCGGCCTACTCGGTACCGTAATTTTAAGTAAATATCCAAAAATACCATTTAATATTTAATTTCTATCATTATATTAAGTACTTGAAGTTTCTAATTTCTAATTCTCGATACTTACACGTTTAGAGGACCATTTTAATGGATTAATATCTAAATATGTGATATAATGATTGCAGTTTGTACTAAAATATTCCAACCTAAGTATTTTAAACCTGTGTATTGAAATCAAAATTCACATATCAATAACTGCTACATTTTATTACACTCTAAAGATTTTAATTTCCTCAAAAGCTCTCAATTCTTCGTTAATAGAAATTACCAGTGGGTTGTAATTCGAAGAAATATTAAAACTCTTTCATTATTTCGCTTTAAAAATTCTTTTGACATTTTAAATGTGACACAGTAGTTAATGAAATTTTGCATTATTTTAATGTTTAATTAATACGTACATGAATAATTATTTTTTTATTATTATTATGTATTAGAGTATGTTTTAAATAAAATGTACAATCAATAATTCATTTATTATTTTATATTTTATAATGCATTTAATAATGTACAATGTCTTATTATAATTTTATATGAATTTTCACGTAGTACTACATGATTAAGAAATTGAGATTAGAAAGATAAATACATGAAGTTTAAAATAATTGATTGTTTAGGAATTAAACAACTTGATATATATCAGTTAAAACCTTTGCAATAAAAGCGTATAAAAAAAAAAAAAAAAAAAAAAAAAAAAAAAAAACCTTCAGCAATTGCTTTTGGTCAAAAAAATAGCACCATCCTTTATGAAGCTTACGAAATATTCATGGCTTCAAAATGACATCTTCAACGGACAAAACCTAGACAACAAACAAAGTAAAATATATGGAAATGAATTATAACTATTATAATATATAATAAATAAAATAAATATCTTGATGAGTTATTGATAATAAATATATTTTTTAAAAAATTACAAGATTTTTTTAAAAGAAATATTTATGCATTATATTATGCAAAATTATATAATTTTTGGTTTTAAATATTTTGTTCATTACCTTTCGATGCCTGATTTCCGATAGTAAATTATATGTTTTTTAAATGAAACTAAAACATTACACATAAAAAACACCAAAGTTGGACACACTGTTTTTTTAAAGATTTGATAATAGTTTTCTTTTTTTTTTCTTTATTTATATATATAGGCAATCAATAACGATTATTAATTTCATGAAAAAACATCATTCTCCGATTCACTTAAAAATTTTAAACATTAAGAGAAATTGTTAAATTTATTAATTATATTTCTAAAACTACCATTTTGACTATATTTGTAAGCGAAACTTATCTACAGAATGTAAATGCTTCTTTCAAGTCTAGTTAATTAATTTAGAGTTATTAGTTTTTAGTTAGGCTAAATTATTTATAGATAAGTTTATAAGAGACACATTTGGATGAGAAATGCTAATCATTATCCAATTTCCCTTTTTGAAATAAAATAACATTTAATAAAATAATTCAAATTGTGTATTTATTTATTTATTCGTATCATATAACAATATTGATGTATAATATTACCGTTTTTGTAGAAGAAATAGTCAATAATAAAACCTGCATAAATATTATACCTTAACACAATTTAATATATCCCCCATAATTATTAAATATATATATATTTTTTTTTAATAATCTTCTTTAAAAGGATTTTCGAAATGAAGAAAAATATATTTAAATGTAAAAATAACCACTGAATTATGAAAATATTTTCCTCTATAAACACCCTTTAACATAAAGTTTCTCCAAATATCAGCTTACTAATTTCAAATATGCTTATGTTATGATTGAAATGTTGCTTTGTCGCAAGGGCCACGGAAAAAAAAAAAAAGTGCGTGAAATATTTGCCTTTAGAAGTTTGGAATACGGATATATTTTAAAAAATATATAAAACAATTACTTGATACTTTCTCATATATAATATATATACATATACATATACATGTCAACTTAGCTTTCGTTATTTGAATAAACAATAGGTATCAGTATATTTCGCGTAATGAGTTCGAGTCACGTGTCTGGCATGATTATATGTTAGATTACAATTAATGTCGAATTTAAAAATTTATACCCACACACTGAAGGATAAATTACATTTTGTTAGAGCTATAGAATAGTTATAATTACTACAATTTAGATTTGATAATTTGATGATTGAAATTTTGTATGCAAAATCATTTTTTGACCTATAATAATAATAATAATAATAAACACTTAATTACAAAACTAATGATTGAAGAATATTCATACATCATTTTTAAAGTACCTTCTAATTATTCAAATACTTTATATGATTAATGAAATACTGATATATATCAAATTATGTCTCTTATTTTTCACCTTAATTTATACTATGACTATAGTAATGTAGAAAAGTATAAGTCACATCAGATCAATTTTAATATAGTAAGTTAAAATCCGTTATTTTATTTTGATTAAAATGAACAATTTATTATAAAGGGAAATATCACGATTACTCAAATATTACCTACGGGAATATAAGTGCAAACAATGGTTTGAAGCATCAATAAAATAAGAATACGGATTTAAACTTTTATCATATACATAAACAATTTCATGAAATTTTATATGAAAATCCTTGATAATCCGTGATCGTACATAGTAATTATCACATCTTTGATAAATCTGAATGTAAATTAATAATAAATATCTATTTTATTTAAAAACGCGTACCTAAAATCCTCTAACATGTTTTAAATTATTAGACTTATGTTAAATAGAGAATATTGGAATTTTAAATTTAAACTTTCTGAAAATTATGAGACGTTAAATGTTCGTAGTTAAATTCTATAGAAAGAACTTTGTTCATTTCAATAATTCCCTCTTAAAATGTCTCACATGCTAATGCATTATAAATTGCTTAGTGTTAAGCAAAGCATTAAATCTTGCTAATACTTGTACTTCACTTAAGTAATTATATGAAGAATTTTAAGTCTAATTTAAAAGGCAATAAATATGTAGATAAAGAGATTTTCAAATCTATAATTAAAGTATTACTTGATTTTTAAATTCATGTCGTGTATGATAAGATATAATCTTCTAAATAAGAATGTTATTCATTTAGAAAAACTGACATTTTCAAAGGTATGAAATTATACATTCGTTTAAAAATTGAATTCCAACTTACCGATTTTTTTCTTTAATATGAGCGATTACAAAATATCTCACGTAGATTATTTTGAATTGAATAGTGATATATAAAAAATAAGAATATCGACCATTGGCTGAAGCACAGACGAAAATTTTTAATGGGTAACATCACTGTAACGGACAAAAAAGAAAAAAAAAAGGATTATGTTCGCAATTTTGGGGGGTTCCAAGGAAAGGGAATAGAGAAATAATACTTCGGGTAGTTATTGAACATATATTAAAGTATATTATTAAATTTTTTTCAGGGAAAACATTATAAAATGGCGACACTGCAGTTATTCTCTCGAGGCACGTTGAATTTCCGACGATCTGCGTCACACACTGTAACTGGTTCCTATTTGAATCTCGGAAAAAAATAATCTGGTGTGTCACTCACACGACTTTCTCTTACCCTGAAATTTAATACTATAAATACAGGTTGCACATTAAAAGGTAAGATAATGAGTACTGTTATGTAAACCTGTGTTAAACATTTCATATTAGGTTTCTGAAGAGTTTTATATCATAATTAGTTCTGTGTGATAATATATAGTATATCATAAATAGTTCCCCCCGTTTCATTAATGCACCTACATTTATATAGAATTTAATTCGGTTATTAAAAAATAATTCGGTTTTTAAAAAATAATTTATTAAAATTATTTTTTAAAAAATTATCTTTTATGATAATGCAGACGATTTCCATATTAGAGAAATAGTATAACATCAAATATCCAAAAAAGTCTCAATATAAAGTTCTCAATATAAAAAAAATAAATAAATAAAAAGTTTTTTTTTCGTTAAAATTAAAAAAAAATCGATAACTTTGTTTTAAATTATCGCAGATCGATGGTTCAACAATTCGTTTTAAAGGTATTGGCGAGCTCTTTTGAAAGATACCAATCATGAAAATTTACTCCCCTCGAGAGGGGACTTCCCCCCAGGGGGGAGCAAGGCTCCTACATACACAAAAAAAATTTCCGAGTTAACTAACTCTATTACAAAAAATATATTTTCGTTTCATTTGGTTTAGTGCAGTCTATAGACGTTAAACTCTACTTTCCTGCAATTTCTCCCATAGACGTAATGTATTAGAATTCTATTGATTGTCTCTGTACACGAACCATTTGCTTGATCTTAACGAAAAGCTTACTGTAGCATCCGCATATGATACACATTTAGAATACCATGTTTGAACTTTCTGCCATAATTTGCCCTTGAGATATACTGATAACAGAGACACACACACACAGACACACAGACACACGGACACACAGACACACGGACACACAGACACACAGACCATTTGCTAAAAACACGATTTTCGTAGTCAGGGGGCCTCAAAACGTGTAAATATAACAAAATCTCGCGTTCGAAAATTTGACCCAAAACAATACTTTCTCTACCTTATGGGTAAGAGAAAGTAAAAATAAAAATCTATGTAATCTACATGAGCGTAGTTAGTGAATCTTGTAATGGATTATAGAAATATTGATTTTTGTGCAAGTGTGCGAGTGTTCGAATGATGCCGTTCAATTTTCACAAAAAAGAACAGTCATTTGTAAAGAAATATTTTTGAAATTAACTGATCAAAAATTTTCTTCATTGTCGTTCATTTTGAATTGTTATTTGAAAGTTGTGCTTAAAATTACAAATACAATGATTGAAAATTATTGGTGTTGTATTTCGAAAAAAAAAAAATGTGTTTTGCATTTTTGAAATGCTTCTAAGTATATACAGATATTACACTATCGATTGCCATGGAGGTTTTAAAGAAGTTAAAATTCAAAATTAAAAAAGTGGGGATTTCTCCGCAGGTATTGAGTTGGCGCAGGTAAGCTGTTTCGGGCCATCCGCGGCGCTAGAGAAGAATCTCAAAATTCCAAATTTTTTTTTTTTTTTTTTTTTAGACATTAGATATTTTGCCTAATATTTTAGAACGTTCAAATTTTTTTTTTAAGTATTTAAAAAAAAAAAAAAAAAAAAAAAAAAAAAAAAAAAATGTTTTACAGTGCTCTTAAGCAATCATTTAAATAATAAACATAGAAACCCCAAAAACGTAAACAATATTTGCAGTAACTAATCTATCCGAAAAAAAAAATATATATATATATATACATATATATCACTGTTAGAATTTTTATTTAGAGGATGATACATATCCCTATGATCTTCCCTGTCTATTTAGCTCTATTTTCCTTTAAATACAGCTCGTCAAAATTTTTCGTTGGAGCATTTTAATGGCAAAATACACTGCCTATAATAGAACACTATGTAAACAAATTAAAAAATATATTATTATTATTATTATTATACGCACTTCTGTTGCCAGATAAAAAGAAAAAAATGGTAAAATAAAGCCACGAAAAAAAAAAAAAATACTGATTCAGGAGCTGTTGTGTTGCATTTTAATAAAGTTTTCATTTTATAGCAATTTTAAGCACAACGATAAATATATACCTATCTAAAATGGAAAGTATACAAAGTTACTTTTTTCTGATTCCTTGGCTTCAAATGGGAATGTACATATATATTACAGTCCACATTAAACACACCTTTAGAACGACATTAATTTTTAACCATTCCTCTAGTAATATATATATATGTGTTAAAACCATACGACAAAATTTCATGTTTGTGTGTTAATAACTAGATACTTCTCTTAGAGAAAATCCTCTGCATTCACCATGGAAAATAATTTTAAAGAACAATTTATAATACAAAACATTACGTATGTGTCCAAAAATAGGTATTTTTTATCGGATTTCTTAGCCTATTTTGAGGATAATTTTGGTTTCCTTAAATTCAAATGAACAATATCTTTTGACGTATGCCATTTTTAATCACTACTCTGATAATAATTATGTTAAAAACGTATGACAAATTTCATATTTGCGTATTAATATATAAATAACGTTATAAAAATAAATTCTTTAAAAAAAAATTCTTTAACATATTCATAAATCTAATTACTTCGCTTTTGTGTAGTGCGATTTGATAAAACATGCATTTTGAATAACCGCATAAAGTTTTTAATGATTGTGCCTGTCTGCAAAAAACATGCAAAGTTTTAAATAAAAGTTTAAAAAGACTTATTCAGAGTTATTACGTAAATTTTATTTAAAAGTCTAACAAAACCCAATAAAAAATAATAACTAATTGTCTTTACAAGTTATGTTTCTGAATTTTCTCATACATGAAGATTATTTAAAAATAATAATATTTATTTTAAAAATGTTATTTTAATATCGAATTTCTTTTTTATGTAAATGTCAACAAATTTCAGTGAAAATACAGAGAGAAAATAGATGACAACTAATAAGTAGCAGAAAAATCAATATAAATTTTATAAATATCGCAAAAATTAATTAAATTTCAAATTAATAACTGAAAAATATGCATTGTTATTCTAAAGAAAACATTTCATATAATTCCCATGTTAAAACTTGTCCTCATCCAGACATTTTGGTATTTTTTTTAACATTTAGATTTTCAACTTCTGTAAGACAAGTAAAAATTAAAAATCTCTTTTATTTTAATGTTTAGCAAAATTCCCTACAGGGAGAATGGCCTTTTCTACTATAGAAATATAAATCAAATCATGTATTTTTTTTTCTTTTCAAGAGCATTATTTATTTTATATAGAACTGCTTGTTTTTATTCGATTTTTTAATAAATCTTTGATTCCTGGCTTTCAGATTTTAATATTTTCGAAAGTGTAAACCAGTTTTATTTTTCCGAATAATGTTCATTTATACACATGTAAACTTGTCTGCAGGTAAAAAATACGAATGTTTTATTTCTTGAATTAATAATATTTTTAATTAAATATTTTCTGGAAGATCAACATAAATTAGCTCTGAATTGATATTGTTTATCATCACAATCATTATTGACTATTATGTAGCCACGTTCCCTAAATGTTTGTGCACAAAACAAGATGTAATCAGATTTGTTTGGTTTGGAACAACTGGATCCTCCAACTTATAGTCAAGACCTTCAACACAGTAATTTTTAACTAATTCTGCACGTAAAATGTTCTTTGGATACCAATGGGCACACGGCGACGAAAATGCCAGTTATATATTCTGTTTTCAACATACAGCTTTTTTTTGTAAAGCTATTTGAGCGTTTTGGGAAATATTTAATCAAAAATGAAAGTTTTGTACAAAAGTAGAATTGTGCATAATATAGGAAAAAACATATTAATGATATTTATTTATTTACCTTCTTATTAAAGAAATATTAAAAAAATATTTAAAAAAATAAACCTCGAACTCGTAGTGATATAAAAATATTTTAGCTTAACAAGGATTTGGATTATTATAGATTTTCATAAAAGAGTCTACTTAAACAGTTATTTACACACTTCACATCCCAAAATATTAAAATCTGTGGTCATACATCTTGGAAAAACTAAACATGGCAATATCATGAAAAACGGCAGTTTTTTGAGTGACGCAAGCGGAGGGACAAACGGGACGCTGCGAACTCATATATACGGCTAGTGTGACATCAAAGAGATTTGTAAAAGCCGACACTTAATATCTCAGCAAATATGCCATATTTTGTTCTCATCTTTTCAAAATAGTCTTTTATCTTCGGTCTTAATCTATCCTGAAAATTTTACATTTCTACATGCAGTATGTTTTGAGATCTGAATCTCAATTTAAAGCCAAAAAGGGAAAATGTGTGGTGTAACGATGTAAGGATGTAATGAAAAATATCTCTAAAACGGCTCGAAGGATTTTCATATAATTAATATATGTTGTTAATAGGATCTTTCTGAATCTAGTAACGTTTTCGTTTTTTTCAGGAAAACTCTTGTTTTTTATATAAATCGCTTTAAATATGGAACTATATTACTCCGCCAATTACATGTGTTTCTTCGGGTGAAAACGCTGTTATGCGGTTATTACTTGTAAGGTATGTGGGTTGGTTTGTTGACCGACTTGAATGCAGCCAATGAATTATTTAGAATTTTTTTTAACGCAAAAGTACTTGTTTAAAATATTTATTGTATATATACTAAGTCAAATTCACTTAAATATATTTTCTCTTGTGTTAAGAAAAAAATATTTTTGATTTCAAAATTTCATATTTAGTCAAAAAAATATTTAGATAATATTTTAAATAAGGAAGTATTTTGTAATTTTAGATATTCCATTTTATCATATTAATGATGAATTTACAATTTTTTTAATTGAAAAAATTTTTAATCATTCATGAACATCGATTTTATAATAACTCAATGATTTGCGATTCCTAGTCATGTATCCTTACGCGCCGGGAATGAAAAAAAAAAAAAAAAAAAACAGCAAATAGAGTTTTGGCGCCATCTATCGTTTTTATTTAAAACATACTCTTTCGTAAATACATACATATATATATATTTCTTTTTAAAAATTAAAAATCTCTTTTGAAAATACAGTTAGAGTTTATTCATTTATTTATTTTTCAGACTTTAAAATGATACATATTTTAAATATTAACATAATCAATTTTTTTTTATTATTATTGAAAGCAATGACTAGGGTATGAAACACTGTTTACACTGTTTATTAGAAAAAACAGTGTTTAAACAGTGTTTCAATAAAACTCATTTTTCATGAAATTTATTAAAATTCATGAAAAATGTGTCAAATAGCAATTATTAAAAACACGTCAAAATAAATAAATAAAATCTTTACTTTGAAACCCATAATAATTTATTTAAAAAAATTATTCTTTCTTTTCTTTTTTTAATTAATTAATTTGTGCATGAAAAATTCTACTTCATAAATATATTTACAATTACAGTAAACAAAAAATCCGCCTTTAATTTTAAATAACTCTTTCTACCTGTTTCTAAACAAGTTTTTTTTTAACGAAAAAAAAAATAAAAAAGTTAAATCTGTATGTATATGATTTGAATATAAACTACTAGATGGCGCCACTACATTTAATTTATTTTTCTTAAAAAAAAAAAAAGAAAGAAAGAAAAAACTTTTAATTGCTTCGAAACATGTAGAAATAATTATTTAAAATTAAAGGAAGGTTTTTTGTTTATTGTAGTTGTAAATATATTTATAAAATGGTATTTTTACGCAGAAATTTCATTTTTTTTTTTTTTTTTTTTTTTTTTTTTTTTTTTTTTTAAAGCTTAACTTATATTTTCCATGAAATTTTTCTCCAGGTGATTTTATCTTATTTTTAAAATTATAGAAATGTAAAGCTTAATTTATATTTTGTCTATTTTTTCCCCCAACCGTTTTATATGAAAATGTATAGGAAGTAATTTTTACCTGCACTTTTGATGAAAATTTAAATTGTGAATATTGGAGCAGTATACTTAGCCTCAAAAGGGGAAAGAAAATATATAAAGTTCTATTTTTAACATTTACTTGATTTTTTTTTTTTTGTTTTTTTTTTTTTTTTTTGTTTAATTTGTAATTCTCTAAAAAGAAATTTGCAAAATGTAAATTACGTAATTCTAACTTAAATTTGAAAATTTTCACTTATTTTTCTTTCTTTCTTTTTTTTTTTTTAAGAGTTTGAGAATCCCAGTCAATAAGTTTTTCTAGTGCGAAGCTTCTCCATTTTGTTTCCAAGTGGCAGGCTACTTGAAAATTTGTCAGTATGATAACGTTTGAAATACTGAATTAATTCACACTAAATTTGTAGTGTAGATTTATCTCAGAAATGTGTTTGATATGTTTATTTGCCAACTTAATCCACCCTCTTGTTTCCCTGTGCCAGCACACTGAAAATTTCAAATTTACATTAGAAAGGTTTTGTGAACCGATTTGCTTAAAACTCCATATATACATAGCCTTCATTTATAAATCCACTAAGTCCATTAATAAATTGTAGCTGCCATTTTGAAAAAAAAATGGTGACAACTTCATAAGAAAAATTAAATTAGTTTACCCTTCCTAGAAGCCAGAAGGACTTGTTTTAATTTTTTGATTAAAAACCACTAAAAAGTAATGATATCAGTACAAAAAACCCTTAGCGGCTTAAAAGTTTGTGACGCCGCTACTTTGTGGCTATAAGAATTTGAAATATGAGTCTTAAAAATAATGATATTAAATTTTAAGTGACGCTTTGCAATCAGTTAAAATATATATAGATTTTCTTATTTGATCATTCACTTTTATCCTTTATTTATATTTATAATGCAAACGTAATATTTTAACTTGAAGATCAGACAGATATATAAAATACACTCACTGATGCTTTTTCATTCGCATTTCAAATTCAAAATAATAGTTTTAAAAGGAATGATATAAAAATTCCAGTGGCGCCTCGGTGTTATTTTAAAAGATTTGTTTTTAGATTCCATTAAAATTACTTTTGTTTTGTCTAATAAAGTATATTTAGACATTTAAACAGTGCTTTTAATTTTCAAATATACTGTCAAATAATTATACTTTCACTGAGTTAGCATTATAAAGTAAAATTATTTATTTCAATAAATTGATTTATCTTTTGCGTCACGCTATCCAAAACTGCAGTAAAATTTGTGTAAATGTTTTCTTTACGTCACACTACCTCTTTGAGCAAATTTTCACTTAGTTGGACACTATGATATTATGTTTTGGATAGCGTGACGCAAAAGATAAATCAATTTATTGAAATAAATAATTTTACTTTATAATGCTAACTCAGTGAAAGTATAATTATTTGATAGTATATTTGAAAATTAAAAGCACTGTTTAAATGTGTAAATATACTTTATTAGACAAAACAAAAGTAATTTTAATGGAATCTAAAAACAAATCTTTTAAAATAACACCGAGGCGCCACTGGAATTTTTATATTATTCCTTTTAAAACTATTATTTTGAATTTGAAATGCGAATGAAAAAGCATCAGTGAGTGTATTTTATATATCTGTCTGATCTTCAAGTTAAAATATTACGTTTGCATTATAAATATAAATAAAGGATAAAAGTGAATGATCAAATAAGAAAATCTATATATATTTTAACTGATTGCAAAGCGTCACTTAAAATTTAATATCATTATTTTTAAGACTCATATTTCAAATTCTTATAGCCACAAAGTAGCGGCGTCACAAACTTTTAAGCCGCTAAGGGTTTTTTGTACTGATATATATACATGTATATATAAAAAAATATATACAAACGAAATATTCCACAAGAATACGTATTGTATGGGATATTGAATCACATGGGGTAAAGAATGAAACATGATGTGCTTATAATTTCTGTGAAATCCGTTACAAAAAAGACGCTATTTCACCGCCTTTATTGTTTCTCTGGGATGTTTTCTTCTTATTTTATTGTGTCTGCCTGTGTGCGTTTTTCTTGAAGTTGGGTCAGTATTTCGTCTTATAGAAATATCTCAATTAACTTTATCCCAAACTACTCCTATCCATGGTATCTGTGAGTACTATAAGGGGCAAAAGGAAACAAAGTTCAACCTATAGGATAGTAAGTTTCGAAAATTTCAGTACTTATATTTTTAATGAATTTAAATAAAAGAACTTTATGTCACTTTTACTAAGTTCTAACATTAATTTGAATCTTTTACGCACATCATGATTTATGGAGACATTTATCATTGCCTAATAAGTACTTACCAGCAGGTTATTAGAATGATAAAACGTATAGACATATAACAGAAAATTATTAAACTTTCCAATATACATATATATATACATATATATAGTTCTATTTCAAAATAGTGATAAAATTAAATTGTATTGAATAAACAGCAACATTTAAATTTTATAAAACTTCCAAATAATAAGGAATTTTGGTTTTCTATATTACCCAAATCTCTCACTCAGAGAATAAATCAACCTCAATAACCTGTTGGAAGAAATACGTTCACAGGAATCAAACTAATAACCAACTCAACGTTCTTACTCTAAATAACACAAGGCTTTCACTCGTAAATAGTAGGTTAAAGGATTCGTAACACTTACCCAGAAAACGTCTGAATCTTAATTAAAAAAAAAAAAAAGAAGTTTTATGACACAAAAACTGAAAAGTGCTCAAGACAATACAAAATAATCTGATGTGTCACTCACACTACTTTCTCTTACACTGAAATATAATACTATAAATACAGGTTGGAGATTAAGAGGTAAGATAACGATGTTATGTAAACCTCTGTTAAACAATTCAGATTAGGCTTCGGGAGAATTTTATATGATAATTAGTTGTGTGTGTGGGGGGGGGGGAGCTCCGTTTCATTAATGCACCTACATTTATAAACAATTTAATTCGGTTATTAAAAAATAATTCTGTTTTTTAAAAATAATTTATTAAAATTATTATTTAAAAAAATTATCTTTTATGATAATGCAGACGATTTCCATATTAGAGAAGTAGTATAACACCAAATATCCAAAAAAAGTCCATTTTATTCTCAAAAAAAAAAAAAAAAATCTAAGTTTTTTTTTTTTCGTTAAAAGTGAAAAAAATTGATAACTTTGTTTTAAATTATCGCAGATCGATGGTTCAACCATTCGTTTTAAAGGTATTGGCGTGCTCTTTTGAAAGATACCCATCATGAAAATTTACTCCCCTCGAAGGGATACTTCCCCCCCAGGGGGAGAGGCGAGGATCCTACATACACAATTTTTTTCCCCTGTTGACTATCTCTATTACAAATATATATATATTCGTTTCATTTGGTTTAGTGCAGTCTATAGATCTTAAACTCTACTTACCTGCAATTTCCAAAGACATAATATATTTCAATACTTTTGAGTGTCCCTGTACACGGACCATTTGCTTGATTTTAACGAAAAGTTTAGTGTAGCATCCTTATATGATACACATTTAGAATACCAAGTTTGAACTTTCTGCCATAATTTGTTTTTGAGATATGCTGATAACAGACAGACACACACACAGACAAACATACATACACACAGACATACACACAGACACGCACACAGACACACACACAGACATACACACAAAACATTTGCTAAAAATATAATTTTCGTATTCGGGATACCTCAGAACATGTAAATATAACAAAAACTCGCATTCGAAAATTTGACCCAAAAACAATACTTTCTTTACCTTATGGGTAAGAGAAAGTAACAAATTGAACTATCATTCATATTTAAAGCACAGTAAAGACGTCTGACATGCTTTCAACAGGTTGCAGTCCCATTCATGTAAGGTATAACAGTATTCCATTTTGCCTGACTTTTCCATAATCTCCACCGCCCACACCCCCTTTCTCTGTACTTATACATATATATATATATATATATATATATATATATATATGTACATGCTATAAAAAGTATGAGTAAAATTAAAAACAAAATAACAGTAATATAATACAATTTTTTTGTATTTTATATTTATATTTTTTAATTGCGATAATATAGTGATTCATTAACCCTTTCAGGGGCGGTAGCTAGAGGGTCTATCCACCTACTTTAGAAATTTTTCTCTAAGTGTGCAGTGGCTACTTTTTCTATCCACTTTTATGAAAAGTTAATGTGTACTTCTAAAATTGAAATAGAGACGGCAGCACTACAGTAACTTTAAGCAGGATGTGCGTATGACTTTTTTAAATGGACAAGTTGCGGGAAAAAATTTTGAAGTTTCTTTTATATATTTTAATGAAAAATAATTTTCTATTCAAAAGTATTTGGTAGTGTAAATATACTGTAATGCACCTTTTAAATACAACAGGTTTACATATTATCTTAGATCATTAATTTTAGTTTGATTTTTCGGAGCATCTTTTAGGTGGATAGACCCTCTAGCCACCGCGCACATATGTCAGGGGAGATATCATAAGACAGGTTCTGCTGGGGAAAAGAATCTCAATTTATTTTCCTTTGAGATAAACAAAGAGGGTCTTTTGGGGTTAGTGAACTGTGATAAATATAAACAGTAAGGGATAGCAGAATGTAAATACAGATGTAAACAAGCGTGGGAGGGTTCTTACAAAAAAGCTATTCAGTTTTTTTGTTTACAGTATAGAAAGAGGCAGCTTTTTTCTATTGCTCTTATATCGTGATTTTTAAAAATAAATTTTTATTTCCACAGCTTTTAAATTTAGTTAATTTCTCTAAATAATCTTAAATTAAATGTATATATATCTTAATTTTTATCACAATAATGCCTAGAAAAGACTTATCTTTGGATGAAACTATTGCTCTGTTTGAAGAGCTACCCTCAGATGATGATTCTGCAGTATCTGGATCAGGAACAAACAAATTTTAAAGAACATTAATATTTTTAAAGTTTTCATATTTCTGTGTATGCAATTTGTGAATTGATTATTTCATTACAATATGAAGGTAACAAATTATGTCTTTTAGTTTATGTACTGAATCAATTTCAAAATTTATTGCACTTACAATATAATTGAATAACTATAATTTTTATTCCTTAAATAGTGAATAATATTTTCTTATTACTAATGCACAGAGGTTTCTAAACAAATTTTAAACAGCCCATATATGTGTATATATATATATAATAAATCCTTAAAAAAGGATAAAGAAACATTATAATTTAAGTAATAATTAATTATTGTTACATTGTATTATCATAATTACATTTTCAAGCCATAGTTTCAATTTTTATTCCCTAAATATATAAATATTTATTTCCATACGAAAATTAAGGTACATGACGTATGTGCGCAGTGGCTAGAACGTCCAGCCACCACCCACAAAAAAATCCCCACATGCTGAATTTTTTTCTTCATCAAATATGACTTGTAGGGGATGTTTACTTTATGATGTATATATATTTAAAAGGAAATTCAATTATTTTTACTTAGTGCCCTTGAAAGGGTTAAAAGTGTCGAACATAAGTGCACGCGCGCAGCGCACAATGGCCTGCATTTATCCCGATCAGAATTTATTTCTCTCTTTTTTCACATGATAAAAATTAATGTAATTTTGAGAATTCATTAATCATAGTAATCCATTTAAAAATAGTAACTAGCGTAGCCTGCTAGTTCATTAAATAAAACACAGACAAGTGAGTTCTTCAAAAAATAAACAGAAAAATTTCCGGTCTCTTTCTGAAAATTAAAATTAGATATTTGAAAATTTAAGTGTTATTATTATTATTATTATTATTATTATTATTATTTTATTTTAAATATATGTGACTCTGTCTCAATAATACTTGTTTGATGTTATATTTATTATTATTTTTTTTTAATGCATAAAAATTACAGAAAATTCTAAGCCAGGAAAAAATAAGTAAAATTCTGTCTTGGAAGAAGTAAAATTCATAAATATGTTTCAACAAAATCATATATTTAATGTAGTATAAAAGAAAAAAAAAAAAAAACAGTAAAACGCAAATATAATTGTGTTTTTAATTATCTGTAAGTTTTGTTTCTTATCTATTTAGATCTTTGTCTTTCTATTTAGTTTCTAATACTGAGAAAATATCGGAGTACTTTCGTAATAAAAGAGTATAAATATTACAACAGCGGCAAATACTAATATAAAACCTTTCAATGTTTTCTCGCAAAAAGAAACGTGATTTTTTAAGACAGCATTTTACGAATTTCGTAAAAATAAATCATAAGTCTCAGGGAATTCAACTATAATTTTTATTATGGATTGCTGATAAATGCCAAGATAAATTAAAAGACATTTTGTACAGTTCACATTTTAATAAATTCAGCTATTTATCTTAAGTAGTTAGTATTATAAATGTCAAAATATATATCAAGCAATAAGTTAGAATTATGTGACAAGTTAAAATTTGTTAAGATTTTTTTTTTTTTCGTAAATCTTAATGTTTACAATGTATTTTTTTTTTTTAAGGATAATATATTTCTTCATTTTAGGAAGTTAAAAACTAAATAGCATTTATAAGAACCCGTTTCTTTTATTTTTAAATTGTCTAATATTACAACCATAATAGGAATTTTGACATATTTTCCTTTCATAGTTGAAACTTGTAAAAAATGATGACACTTGAAATGTTTCTTATTGTCAGTTTCTCAAATATATTCCGTTGTTTAAAATGTTTTGTTAAAAAATAAGTAAATATGAGACACTCTAATTATAATTCTTTTCTATAAACGTATGTCTATTCGATATATTTTCTAGACGATGTTAAATTTTATATTATGTATTTTGTAATTTTTTTTTTTAACTTTTATTTTATTTATTTTTTATTGTATTATATTTACTGTATATTTTGTGCATGCGTGCATTTTTCGCTGTATGATTAAGCGCTTTATTTTAAAATACATAAATGCAAAAGTTTCATGTATGTGAAAAAATATCCAATCAGAATAATAATTGAATGCATACAATGCTTAAAGTAACGAATTTAATTATTAAGATGGTAGAAGTGATGTCTGTAAATTATCTGTAAATTTTAATTTGTATTTTGTTTGTAATATTGCAAAATAAAGTACTTACCTAACAAAATTATATACATATATATATATATATATATAATCGTTTTCTAGAAAAAATAAATGTGATATTTTAGAGAATGCATGCTAAGAGTTATGTATAAATAAATCAAAAATTACAGTAAATGCTACTATAGGATTTTGTTGTTGTTATGAATTACAGATAGTTTCAAAACATCTTGGGATATCTGGTACATTTCCCCATATAATTAAGTCAGCAACTTATCTCTAATGTATCTAGAATTATAATTGATAAAATGTATAGCATGCAATAAGATAAAATTGTATAAAAATTTAAAATATGTTTAGCTTTATTTTGTTATTATTATTATTACTAGCTGGAACCCGTCGAATTCGACGGTTACTTTATTGACTGAAATGTTTAAAAAATTGTCGCATCACTATTTACGACATTTCACTTAAAAAAAGAAATTCGGAAAAATGCTTATAAATAGAAATGAACCTTAAATTTTGTATGATTTCATATCTTTAACTCGATATTGCTTGAATTTCTATTTTTAAATAAAAGCATCGCAAAAAAAAGTAATTAACTGTAACAAAAAAATTGCCTCAAACTAAACAACTCTGATTTGTGACCCCGAGGCCTGCGGCAGCGCATACGCCGGTCGCTAATAACATAAAAAAATTAACCTGGAACTGAACGAACCCGCTCGGTGTTACCCAGGCCCATGATACCTTCAATGAACCTTAAATTCTTACGATTTTATATCTTTAACTCAATCTTGTTTGAATTTCTGTTTTTGAATGAAAGCATCACGAAAAAATTACCTCGAACTGAATGAAACTCTGCCTTGTGACCCCGGTGCCTGCAGCAGCGCATACGCGGGCCGCTAATGTAAAAAAAAATTTAAAAATTAATCTGGAACCGAATAAACCCGCCCGGTGTTGCCCGGGCCCATGATAATAACCTTAAATTTGTAGGATTTTATATCTTTAACTCGATTTTGTTTGAATTTTTATTTTTAAATAAAAGCATCGCAAAAAAAAATAATCAGCTGTAACAAAAAAATTACCTCAAACTAAACAAAACTCTGATTTGTGACCCTGAGGCCTGCGGCAGCGCATACGCCGACTGCTAATAACATAAAAAAATTAACAAAAATTAACCTGGAACTCAACGAACCCGCTTGGTGTTACCCAGGCCCATGATACCTTAAATGAACCTTAAATTCATACGATTTTATATCTTTAACTCAATCTTGTTTGAATTTCTGTTTTTGAATGAAAGCATCACTAAAAAAATTACCTCGAACCGAATGAAACTCTGCCTTGTGACCCCGGTGCCTGCAGCAGCGCATATGCGGGACGCTAACGTAAAAAAATTCCTAAAAATTAATCTGGAACCGAATAAACCCGCCCGGTGTTGCCCGGGCCCATGATAATAACCTTAAATTTGTAGGATTTTATATCTTTAACTCGATTTTGTTTGAATTTCTATTTTTAAATAAAAGCATCGCAAAAAAAAATAATCAGCTGTCACAAAAAAATTACCTCAAACCAAACGAAACTCTACCCTGTGACAGGGCGTACACGGACCGCTAATAACATGAAAAAATTCCCAAAAATTAACCTTGAACCGAACGAACGTGGCTTATGGTGATGGTGATAAAGTAATTTGTAAATATTGGGTTAGATTTTCACAATTTTCTAAAAAAAGCAAGGTGTGTATGCATTATTATTATTATTATTTTTTTTTTTTTTTGTTATTATCTTCTTTCTTTTACTTAGTTAAAGTTTATACTTTGAATTCTAGAGTATTGTAATAGTACTGAAAGATTTGTTCCTTTCCTGTTAACATTTGTATACGTTTATATGAAACTAGCAGGCTATGCCCGCTTCGCTGGTCACTATTTTTAAATGAATCATTATAATTAGTGAATTCTCAAAATTGCATTAATTTTTATCATGTGAAAAAGAAAAAAAAAAAAAAACTCTGATCGGGAAAAATGTCGCACCGGGTCCCCACTGCCTTCGGCAGCGTAGACCCGTGCGTGATGCGCACGCGCGAATGCATATATATGAGCGCCCTAATAATTTTACAAATTCGAAAATATCCGCAATCGATTTGTAAGTATCAAAAACCTCTATGCACCAGTTTTGAACGATCTATCTCTATCTTAATTTTTTTGCCCTACCGCTTCCTCCCCCTTCCCGCCCCTCCCAATAATTTTAAAAATTCAAAAATATCCGCAATCGATTTGTAGGTATCAAAAACCTCGATGTACCAGTTTTGAATGATCTAACTCTATTTTTTTGCCCCTCTGCCCCCCCCCTTCCCGTCCCTTCTAATAACTTTACACTTTCGAAAATATCCCCATTCGATTTGCAGGCCTCTAAAACCTATCTGTAACAATTTTGAACGGCCTAACTGTATTTCTATTTGTTTTTGCCCATAGCCCCCCCTTACCGCCCCTCCTAATAATTTTACAAATTCGAAAATATCCGCATTCGATTTGTAAGTATCGAAAACCTCTATATACCAATTTTGAACGATCTAACTGTGTTCTTATTTTTTTGCCCCCCCTCTCCCCTCCCCTCTTCTCGCCCCTCCTAATAACTTTACACTTTCGAAAATTTCCCCATTCCAGTTGCAGGCCTCTAAGACCTGTTTGTATCAATGTTGAACGGCCTAACTGTATTTCTATTTGTTTTTGTCCATAGCCCCCTTACCGCCCCACCCCCTTCCCACCACTCCTAATAATTTTACAAGTTCAAAAATATCCGCAATCGATTTGCAAGTATCGAAAACCTCTACGTACCAATTTTGAACGATCTGACACTATTTTTATTTTCTTGCCCCCCCCTCCCCTCCCCCCCTTCTTGCCCCTCCTAATAACTATACACAATCGAAAATATCCCCATTCGACTTGCAGGCCTCTTAAACCTATATGTACCAATTTTGAACGGCCTAACTGTATTTCTATTTGTTTTTGTCCCATAGCCCCCCTTACCGCCCCACCCCCCTACCCACCCCTCCTAATAATTTTACAAATTCAAAATCATCCGCAATCGATTTGCAAGTATCGAAAACCTCTACGTACCAATTTTGAACGATCTGACACTACTTTTATTTTTTTGCCCCCCTCCTCCCCTCCCCCCCCCTTCTTGCCCCTCCTAATAACTTTACACAATCGAAAATATCCCCATTCGACTTGCAGGCCTCTTAAACCTATCTGTACCAATTTTGAACGGCCTAACTGTATTTCTATTTGTTTTTGCCCCATACCCCCCCCTTATTGCCCCACCCCCCTACCCGCCCCTCCTTATAATTTTACAAATTCAAAAATATCCGCAATCGATTTGTAAGTATCAAAAACCTCTACATACCAATTTTGAACGATCTGACACTATTTTTATTTTTTTGCCCCCCCCCCCTCCCCTCCCCCTTCTTGCCCCTCCTAATAACTTAACTTTACACAATCAAAAATATCCCCATTCGACTTGCAGGCCTTTAAAACCTATCTGTACCAATTTTGAACGCCCTAACTGTATTTCTATTTGTTTTTGCCCCTTAGCCCCCCTCCCCCCCTGCTGCCCCACCTGGGGGCTGAATTTCTAAAATTCCAGAAATTGGTTTTTAGATAGTTGCATTAGCTATATTTTAGAGCAAAAATTTCACGTATATCTATTTATTTTGTTTGAGATATATAGGATTATGCGAAATCACGTTTTACGCATGTGAAATCACGTTTTGCCCCCCCGCCCCCCTTGGGGACCGAATTAAAAAAATTCCAGAAACCGATTTTTAGACATTTGTATTAGCTATATTTAAAAGCAAAAATTTTACGGATATCTGTTTTTTTTGTTTGAGATATGAAGTATTTTGTGAAATTACGTTTTAGCCCCCCCTCCCCCCCTTGGGGGGCGAATTTTGTAAAATCGCTTGCGGCGTTGTCTTTCTCGGGTCGTAAGCATTAATCGTGCCAAATTTGGTCCCGCTCGGTGAAACGGCCTAGGATTCTATAGCGGACAGACACACACACACACACACAGACTCTGCTCTTTTATATATATAGATGTTACTGTTAAAATTTTACCCTTCTTACTACTTTGTATGCATTTATACGAAATATTACTATTAGCATTTTTTAATGTTTTGTGTGCATATAGTATATTCAAAATGTTAGATTATTACAATTTTCGCGAAATTGCACCTGATGAAAATTACATCGAGCTTTATCAATATTTCTGTATTGCACCGAAAATAAGTATTTTTATTTTTAGTTACTCCCATTATTTACTTCGTTTATTTTTGAAATCTTATTATAATAGTATGAATAAATTTAATCTAAAGTGATTATTTTATGTTTATATACTTGTAGCGTATGAATTTCTTTTTGCATTCTTGGACGCTCTCAACTACCCTGCTTAATGTAGATTATTTTTTGAAATAATGATAATGCACAAACCAATTTCCATCAGGTACAATCTCGCGATTATTGTAAGCATATATAATTTTTGAACTAAATAAAATATAGCTGCAGTAGAAAATAAAATGTAAACAATAACATTTTAAATAAACACATAAAAAGCAGGAAAAAAAGTAGAAATTCCAGTGCTATATACACAATACTCTAGATCTCATACAAAGGCGTAAACTTTACACATAGAGGAATAAATAATGCATATAGGACACCTTATTGTGTTTGAAAACAAAAACAAAAAAAAAATAATTAAGTGGGATATTTGAAATTTCTTTTTAGAGAATTACAATTGCAAATTAAACAATTAAAAAAAAGTCAAATGTTAGTTTTCTTTCCCTTTTTTTGACTAAGGAGAGGTACTTCTTCAGTATTCAGGATCTAAATTTTCATAAGAAACGCAGAAGGAATTGCTCATGTTATTACTTAATCTCTTTTAAAATTTATTTTCAATTTTATTTTGAGCATTCAAAAAGAGCAGTAACTGGAATAACTTAAATTATTTAATGTATAATCATCGCAATTTATAGCCTTCACACTTCGTAGTTGTTTGTTGTTATAATACACACTTCATATATCCTCTTAACAGATATTTATAATTAAGAAGTATTTTGAAATAATTACATAATATGTCCTTATTTTTTTTTCCTTTTTTAATCAAGAAATTTTATAGAAGTTTTAAAAAAAAGATCGCTACAGGCTTCAAAGCAATTAATATATTACCCAACTGAACTAAAAAATTGATGAAATACTCATAGAGCAATGTGAAAAAATTAGGGCGAAATCCCCCTTATGATACATTTTTGAGTGAGACTTTTCAAAATATTCAAAGATTCTCGCAATCACACCCTCTAATCTAATAGGAACCTTAAATTAACTGCACTTATCTGTACATCGTTGAATGAAATACTTTGATTTAAATTAAATTCTGGAAAATAATTCAATGGAAAGTAAATCAAATGTGATAGATACTTACGTATGTTAGCATAATTTGTGAACCAAAAATGGTTCGCAGCTTAAAGAGTTAGGTACCAAACATAAATATTTTAGAGAATTTTCCAATCCTTATTATATATTCAATCCAGGTTTATGAATATTTAAAGTACAACCATAATTTTAAAAACCTAAATTTACAGAAGTCATGTCAGTGAGTACAAAAGAAAGAGCGTTTGAATTATATTTTACAGAAATAAAAATATTAAACGTAAAATTAATGATAAAATTGGGATGTTGCATTATGGCATAGGCTGGCGTACCATTGAGTTATTTTGAGTTGTAATTTTTTTTTAATACTACATTTGCCTTGAAATTGCTGTCATTTTTGGTTGACCACCCTCCGCCCCTCTAAAAGTAATAAGTAAATACTTTTTACATTGACTAAAAACAGAACTTAAATTAGTACGACAGGACTATCCTTTCATATAAAGACATGCAGTCACTGTATCTCATTCTCTAGCATAGGTTACTTTATATATATATTATTAGGCAAGCATAAAATTTGTGGTACACTTTTAACATATTAATTATGGAAGTAGAGGGTTGAAAATGGTATCATTCGAAAGGTATGGTTAGCCAGATGGGCAGAATAGAAAAATTATTTATCTGTCAAGAGGATACATGAAGTGTGTATTATAACAACAAACAACTACGAAGTGTGAAGGCTAAAAATTGCAATGATTATGCATTAAATAATTTAAGTTATCCCAGTTACTGCACTTTTTGAATACTCAAAATAAAATTGAAAATATAAAAAAAAGCACTGGAAACTCTACTTTTATTTTTTTTTCTGCTTTTTATGTGTTTATTTAAAATGTTATTGTTTACATTTTATTTTCTACTGCATCTATATCTTATTTAGTAGGTGTATATTCAAAAATTATATATGCTTACAATAATCGCGAGATTTTACCTGATGGAAATTTGTTTGTGCATTATCATTATTTCAAAAAATAATCTACATTAAGCAGTGGTGTTAAGATCGTCCAAGAATGCAAAAAGAAATTCATACGCTGAAACTTATAAACATAAAATAATCACTTTAGATTAAATTTATTCATACTATTACAATACGAATTCAAAAATAAACGAAGTAAATAATGGGATTAACTAAAAATAAAAATACTTATTTTCGGTGCAATACAGAAATATTGATGAAGCTCGATGCAATTTTCATCAGGTGCAATTTCGCGAAAATTGTAATAATCTAACATTTTGAATATACTATATGCACACAAAACATTAACACATCTTTCAATACTATTACAATACTCTAGAATTCAAAGTATAAACTTTAACTAAGTAACAGAAATAAGATAATAACAAAATAATAATAATAATAATAATAATGCATAAATACCTTGCTGTTTTAAAAAAATCCATCACCGTAAGCAAGCCACGAAAGTTAGTCACTTCACGACGACGCCATTAAAGTAAAACACGAACGAAAACGACGGTCTTTACGCTTAAGGAAAGGAATCGACCCTGCTTCGGTTGCTTCCTATTGGTTCAAAGTAAAACGTGTATGTTTCAGCTATTGGTCTCCGATTGCGTTTAAGGAAACAGCTTTCGCGCATGCTCAAATCGGGCAATTTTGGTCTTAAGGAAATAGCTTTATGTTTTAATATATAAGATTATTTTCAAATCCCAATGTTTACAGTTTTTTTTTTTTTTTGGTGTGTGTGTGTGTATGTGTGTTATAAACGTTAAGGTCGTGTAAGGATTAAGACAGATTGACTGCACTTTGGTGTAAAACCCTCTGTGGGGATACGTTTAGGATGTTCTTACATACACTTACGTGATTTTTTATTAAGGAGATTAAATACAGATTGCTAATTAGAATAAATATTTCTTACCAGATATGACTGGTTTAGTCTCATGTCCATGGAGAAAATGCGTTTATTTATTTATTTATCTAACTCTCAAGTATTACTACATTCAATCTGCTGTAAAAAAAAAAATCATACCTATTTGCAGCGTGTCACTTGGAATAAAATAGAATAAAATAATTTTCCATACTGTTATTCTTGAATTTCTGAAAAGGGAAAAAGTGAATTTAATTCATAAATATGGGTTCGTTGGTTTCTACAACAAATCCATATTGTATTTATAATATATATATATATATATATATAAATTTAGGGATGATTCGTAAGTTAACATAAACCTTACCACACTGTACATAAATAAGATAGTAAAATTACGCATGTGACACACATTAAAAATAAATGAATAAATAAATAAAAATAAAAAAATACTCAGTATAATGTATACGAAAATGCGTGAGGGAATGTTATTCACAAACAAGAAATTAAAATCAGCGTCATTTATAAGTATTGGGGTACGACCCTAGAATACGGTATATTTTTACAATAAAAAGTTAGAAAAAAAAAATGGAATAAATGTCATTTTTTAAACAAAAATTTAAACATATATCAGTTATAAATTAAGTTCCACTTTCCCGCAGAACGAGATGTAGTGAAAGCTCATTTCGAAAACGCAAGTGATTTTTTTATTTATTTATTTATTTTTTTTATGATATAGCTTATACATTAATTTTCTAGGATTAAAATATTCTAAATATAAAAATATATAAATGTAAAAAAAAAAAAAAAAAAAAAAAAAAAAAAAAAAGAATTCTTAATATATAACAGTTTTCTATATTTTTAAATAGGCTAGAGTAAACACGAATACTACAAGATATAAACAAAGGTTTTTCAATTTTTGACATTTTTTTATTTTTTCTCTTGGAAAATCATATTGACTATATATTTTGTTTTTATATCTAAATTCTTTAACAGTAATGAGACAATAAATATAAGATAATTAAATCTTAAAAGAGCTTTCTTGAATAATATTATTTATTTGTTTTGAAACTTTTTACATAAAATTAAAAAGGACTTATAAGTTTGTTGGACCATATATTAAAATAATTCCTAAAATATAAATGAATAGTCTACAGTAATTACAGTACTGTAACGTACGTAAATTAGTACCGTAAACAAGGATTATTTAATTCAGAATTTAACACGAGGCGTACATTATAGCTTAATTTTTTTTAAAAAAAAGGATGTTAAATGACGATATATATATATATATATATATATATATATATATTAATCACTATTTCGTCTGTAAAAAAAAAAAAAAAAAAAAAAAAAAAAACTTTTAGTTTTAATTGTTAATTTTATTAACTATTAAAAGGATTTCTTAGTCTAAAAAAAAATATAATAATAATAAATAAAAAATAAATAAAAGAAACCCGCACAGACTTTATTTTTTTTTCTTTTAAAGCAGATAAAATAATGCTTCGTCAGTCTAACAATCAAATTCTTCTTCAAAACTTAATTGGAAATTATCTGATTCGCAATTTAAAGGTGTTTTTAATAATAATAAGAAGAAGAAGAAGAAGAAGAAAAATTCAACTCAATTATGTTAGACAGAAATTTAAGTGAATCAATTTAATCAGAAAACGAAATATAATAAATTATATTTCTCTCTCATTTTATATGTAAAAATATATAAGAAGAAAATATATTGCAAAAAAAAAAAAAATACTCTACTGTATTTTGATTTCCATTGTTTCTTAATATTTTGATTAAAAATAATCTTTGAAGCTTTTTTTTTTTTTTTTTTTTTTTTTTTTTTTGAAGCATTGGTATAGCGGATCAAAAATTAACTTTAAAAATACTTTACAAAAGTTCACCATTACTGAGAATTTACAAAATAACAATACATTTGTGAATACAAATAACGTATTGCAACTTATACAAAATAATAATACTTTTGTAATAAATTTATAATTTAATAAACGTACAAGACATTTACTTCTATTTATTTATTTATTTTATTTTATTTATTTATTTATTTATTTAATGATTCTTATATATTTGTATCTATAAATATGTGTTATATATACCTATAAATAAAATATATAGGTAGCATCTAGAAGTGCATATTATATTTTTGAGCCGAATAAATGCCCGACATTCGAAACTCTCCAAATTTTGGAAGTTAATTTCTCTAGTTTTGAGCTTTTTTAAAGTGAGAATCTCTTTTCCGTTTTTTTACTTTTTTTATATATTTCTGATAACAGATTTCTCTTTGGTTTAAAATTCCAAGTAGACCTTTTTGCCATGTTACATATTTTAAAGTCCTACAAATCTAAAAATTATATTTTTATCGCTTGTCCTGTGTGTTTCTTTTATATTTTTTGTTTGTTTGTGTGTGTGTGTTTGTTTGTGCCAGTCTTTATCTGTTCTGAATTTGTATTATATAACATCATCATTTGAAACTTTTTTTTTCAAGCAAGCAAATGGTTCATGTTCAGAAACATAAAGATATTCAGATCCATCAAGACAAATAGCTTGGTGGTACATTTTCTAATCAATGGACAACACAAAAATATAATAAAACCAACATATGTATTTACATGCAAAAAAGTATGGTTAATGCGAAATATGATATAAAAAGCAACAATTTTTTGTTTACAATAATTTTAAATAGTAAATGTCAGTTGTCAACATTTTTATAATAATTGTCAATATTTTTAAGTAAATTTTTAATCTAATAACGTTCTTAAATGTTTTAGAAATTTAGCTACAATATAAAACAGAACTGTAACACAAATAAATTTTTTAAATATTTTTAAAGTACAATGATATAATACTTAAAAAGTTTAATTCTAATCTTATACTGTCAAAACATGTTTTAAGTAAGGCAGGGAGGAGAAAGTAGTATGATGTATTTAGATGTGCAGTAGTAAAAGTAAACCACAAATCTCTGTATATATTTTTTTCTGTATGTGATATGGACGGCTCTTTATACAAGTAGTGTAACTCCATATTTTTTAAATAAATATATATATATTTGCTTAATTGTATCACATTTTGTCACATCTTTCATTATAAAAAAGAAGAAAACTCCAATAATTGCATTAAAATCCCATAAATAGCATTAAATTTTTTTCTCAGCAAACTCAAATTTCCAAATATTCATTATTAAAATAAAGTTTCTAAGTTACTTCAAATTATTTTCAATATAATTTATAAATTCTTATAACTATGGTTAGTATAAAACGCAAAAATCGATAACAGTTACTGAATTTTGGCTTTGTCTCTTACGCATAAATTTGAAAAAAAAAGCTCGTTATTTCAAAAACAATTTCCAAGGAGATAATTCGCTTTTACATTGAACGACACATCTTGTAATATGTGAAAGCTTGTAGACGAACAGTTACGACATCTAATTTTATAACCTCTAATTTTATCTGATTACATTTCTGTCTGAAAGTCATGTTTATTTTTAACAAACTACAAATGAATTAAGCACTCAATTTTTGTGCTTTTGTATAGGAAATTATGTATATTAAACCTTTTAAAAAGAAAATGTATAATTTACAACAAATTTATTCATTGTGGAAGTTTAAAAACGTAAAATAAAATACATAATAATAAAGAAATTTGTACATTATTGCATGCTAATTAAGTAATTATCTTGATAAACGTATAGTTTTAATTTTCCATACATTTAGGTTTTAAATATTATGACGGATATACGAACATTGATAAGTAAAGTGTAAAGATGTTTTTACCACTACTTTGTCCAACAGCACCAAAAGAAAAGGTATAATTTTTCTCCCTTACCGTGTACCGTAAGTAATAGAACTATTGTATTTTGTAAAAAAAATTCGTTATCGGCTTGTTATTTGAATTAGATGTTTTAAGGTCTCCTGACTCGAAACAGATGTTTTTGGCAATTAGTCAGTGTGTGTACATGTGTGATTAGGAGGGGAAGGGGGGTAATTTTTGCTATCGTGTCTCCAAAATGAAAAAGATAAGGATAACGACATTTCTTAAGACTTTATAAGACATGTCTGGTGTAGATATGAAATTGTTAACTTTTCGTAAAAAAATAAAAACCACGAGTGAGACAGAGAAAATAGAAGAAAGATCGCAAGTCCCTATCTAAAATTCGGCCAAAACGATTAGAAATTTTATCATAAACAACTTTTTACACGGCCTTGAGTGACCTAAGGTCTGATAACCTTTTGTAAACATAAAGTAGATCGGTACTAAAAAGACCATTTAAACCTCCATGAATATTGAGGTACAACTGATAATGTTCTGGATCGAGATTTTTAATTTATTTTACAGGGAAATTACTTTTTCTAATATACCTGGTATTTTCTAATTAAATGCAGTAGTTGACAACGGAGTAGATAGACACGCTTGAATTCATGTTATAATTTAGTTGTTTTCAAAGGAAGTGCCAAGACGCACTCATACACCCCAGATTTCCAAGTCTGCCTTAGGTTATTTCAGGGAAACATGCGTTCAGCTGTTAAATAAATGTGATTAAGCTATCACAGCATGTCACTATTGATATGATGCGTTTTTGTAATCACCATTATTATTAATTAATAAACAGCTGTTTTCTTATAGAAATCAGGATTATTATTGTTGTCTATATTACTTAATTTGACATGTTTGGAAGGGATTGTTAAATACATGTTACACATTTTTAACACAAATAGGCTTTAAATATATTAGATTTCTCAAAAAAAGAAATGATATACTGAATATTACTTTTCTAGAAATGAAGAGAGAAAACAAGTCAAAAATAAAATTAAATCATAGCTCAAACGGAAACATAATAAAATTGATTTTACAAACTATTTGTATGAATTGAGATTTCACAGTATTCACATAATTAAGCGTAAAAAAGAGAAACTCTTTATGCAATGATATATTGGCCAGAGAAGAAAATTTCCATTTCAAATTTTGTTATAATAATTTATTTGAATGCTTTTTTGGTCATAAATTATTTTTCAGAAATTTGTAAATTATGGGCCTAGATTTACTTTTAGGATATTAATTTCATCCCTACTTCAAAAAGCTTGAGAATCACTTTTCTAGTGTGAAAATGTCCTAATGTATACTAAGATAAAATTTGTTTTTGTTATTTATTTTGTTTTATTGTTTAAGATATAGGATATTTTTAGCGTTCGATAAAGATAGGTTGAAGTTTCTCTTTTTTTTTTTTTTTTTTTTTTTTTAAACACGCTTTTATTAGCTTCACCTGTATGTGTGTTTTATGTTTGTAACCGCTCTGGGAACGAACAAAAATCTATATTGTAAAAAAAGAATTTCCGTACGTGAACGCTGTAGCCGTGATGTAAAGCACCGCGCTACGAACCTAATGGTCTAGCGTTTGAGCCCAGTCAGGGGAGATTAGTTTAATTCTAAATTATATATTTGTTTAGTTCTAAAATTTTTTAATTAAAGATTTAAATATATGTAAATATTATGGCGTGTCATTCACACGTTTTTCTCTTACCCTGCATTTTAATACTAAGATAGATATTTTGTGCTTTTTAGTTCACATTTCTCTAAAAGCGTGTTCTTTAATTTTTTAAAACTATAATATTATTTCTTTATTTATTTTATGAAACACTTGAAAAATAAAAACACTTTCCCTTTTATTTATTATAAATTGCGAAAACATTATAAAACTTCTATCTCTAAGTTAAAAAAAGAAATAAAATAAAAAATATTTATTCTAAAGAAATTTTGCAGTGTATTTGTGTTTTGTTAAGCGTTGTCAGAAATTTATTCTTCAATAAATATATTTTGTGCAGTTTGCTTCACATTTTATTTATCGAAATACAACTTATACAAAAACAAGTTGTTGTACTTTTATTTCTTAGTGAAACTTGATAATATTTTTAGAAAGAGATATTTTCTAAGACATTTTTTTTTTCCTGAAATGTCACAAAGCTTAATCTTCAAGTGGGAAGTAGTAATTTGTTTTCATTTGTTGTACAATGAAGATGTAAATATTAATGAAAAAGTCCAAAAGTATAACGAGCTTGTTTTCCAAATGTTTTTTATTTTTTTTATGTAATATATATGTATATTGTAAGTAGTGCGAAATTATATATATATATATATATATATATATATATATATTATATATAATTCCGAATATTAATGGACTTAATTATCATTAATATATATAATGATCCTCATCTGTCATCTGTCATGAACGAATCCGGTTAGTACCGCTTCAAAACTGAAACTTTTGGAAGCCATTATTATTATTATTATTTATTTTATTTTTTTTCTGTTTGCTCAACTTACGAAAACATACATATAATATATTTTTTATCACACCTATTCTTATTTCCTTTAATACCTTGAAAAACTATTCAATTGGAATGTTTAAAGGTATATAAATTACATATAACGGATCACTGGCTATTATAAACAACACAATTCCTGATAAAAACAAACCAAAACGGTTGCCATTCAGAAAATACAAATTCCAAGTGGATGACTCTTTAATCCCGAATGAATGACTCTTTGACCGTTTTATTTTAAAAAAAAAACTCTTAAAATATTTCAGAAACATATTAAAGCCTTAAAACTCTTAAAATATTTGTAGAAACATATTTAAAGCTTTTAATTATTTTTATCAAGCTTCATTTTTTTTTTCCAGCATAAAATTGAATATGCTTTTACGGACAAAATAAATAAATAAATAAATAAAAATAAAATAAATAAATAAAAATATTAAAATATTAAATTAGCTCATGCATATGAGAAAATGACATCTATTAAATAATAATAATAATAATTTTAAATTTTAAAGTTGTCGAAGAGATAAATAGAGCGTGAAATTTTCGCACGGTCTTACTAGCAAATGAATTAATTGAAGTGAGAAATAAATAAAATGAAATGATCATTTTTCAACTTTTGGCAGCGATTTTCTTTTTAAAGAAATGCTGTGTATTTCTTCTAAATTAATCTACATAAACCTTACATCATTAGAAAAATCTTTCAAAACTGAACATTTTTTTTTTAATGTGAGATTTTAATTTTTTTCCGAATGGATCTGTCTGAAACACTCATTGAAAAACGGCGTCGTTTGGAAAATGAGAGGAAAAGAAGATGGTTACAAAGACAAAATCCAGAGTCATTGGCAAGAATTCGACAAAATAATGCTGATATTCAAAGGCGACGGAGGAAACGAGAATCTGAGTTTGCAGCACAAATGCGAAGGCAAGCTGATGTTGAATCCCATGATCAAAGAAATGAAAGAAATAGTCGTAGAGTTCAAGAAGTATTTACCAATGAGAATGATGAATTACATTACTGTGGACCAATGATCGATGTTTGTGAATTCTGTGGTTCGAAGAATTTTGCCGCTGAACTACCTCTAGACAAAAGATTCAGCAGTTGTTGCCGGAAAGGGACAGTTTCTTTGATTAAACCAACGGATTCTCAAGGAAATCAGTTGATTTTTCCACCAGTTCTTCAAGATTTGTTGATGAATCATGAGAACCCTGATTACAAGAATTTTAGAGATAACATTCGCTCTTATAACAGTGCTTTATCTTTTGCATCAATGGGAGCCAAGTATTAAATTTCAGTGGAAGAGGACCTTACATGTTTAAAGTTCATGGTCAAATATGTCACAGGACCAGCCATCTAGAACCACGCAGTGAACAATCTCGACAGTATGCCCAACTGTATGTCATAGATAGCACTCAGGCAACAGAATGCAGAGTTCTTAATCCTGCTAATCAACAATGCATTCCCCGTCTTCTGGACCAGTTGGACAGGCTATTCAGAATGACAAATCGATTTTGTCACACTTACCGTATGCTAAGGGACGTTGAAGCTCAAGCGATCGATGAAGCGAATGAAGCAGGACAAGATATTCCCATAGTGAATCTGGTATTTCGACGAGATCGTCATACTGATCAGAGAAGGTATAATGCACCTACAGCAAATGAAATTGCAATGGTTTTTGTTAATGATCATGGTGAGCCTCCTTTTGACAGAGACATTAGAATTTATCCAGTAAACCCAGAAAATCCAGGACAGCAGTTTGTCAATATCAACATTCTCAGCTCTAACTTGGACCCAATGGTTTATCCCATTTTATTCCCGTATGGCGAACCAGGTTGGCAACCTAACTGGACTTGCGAGGCTTATGAGGGTGCACAGACAAATAGAACGAGAAATAATGTTACTATGCTGCAGTACAAAGCAGCTTTGTTGGCCATAAGAGAACACTTCAATCCAGTTATTAGTGCGGGACGACTGACACAGTAGTTCATAGTGGATTCTTACTTGCAAGTTGAAGCCAATAATTTGAACTACATTAAAACACACCAGCAGAAGCTGCGAACAGAATTCTGCCAAGGACTAGCAGATCACATTGAAAATAGAGTCAATAATGCACAAGCAGCTGGGATTCAAGTCATTCTTCCCTCATCATTTGAAGGATCACCAAGAAACATGCGTGAGAGGTGTGCTGATGCTATGTCAATATTTGCAAAATTTGGTCCGCCAGATCTTTTCATAACTTTCACAGCCAATCCTAAGTGGCGTGAAATTACAGAAAATTTGAGAAAAGGTGAAGAGCCAAGTGACCGTCCTGATTTGGTTTCACGAGTTTATAACTTAAAGCTAAAATCCATTCTTGAAGATTTGATAGTGCATGGTGTGTACGTACCAAACGTACAAAAATTCAGTAATTTATTCATAGAAAGTTCCGGAAAAATACAGGTCTGTAAATTAAGTATCAGCTTCAATTCAATCAGTAAACACAGCTTAATTAGCAACTGTCAACTGTAAATCCACAGTACTAACTGTATAGCAATAGCACATAAAGCAAGACTCATTCAAAGAGGCTTTGAACTCCTTGAAATGCAATGCAAGCATTAGCGAAACTGCCTGACTCTAATTTCAGACTGAACTGAACTGACTGCCTTGGCGAAAAACGCAGCCCTTATATACCCCTGTAGAAAAGTGTGGAATGTTCCAGAAATTTCTGTATCTCCTGAGCCAATCATATTTCAGCATCCATATTTGGTATATCACTGTCATGCGAAATCAATATTTCGTCTGACATCTTTCTCTAATAAATAGTTTTATCTAATAAGAAACCCAAATTTTCTATTTAAAAAATAAATAAATAAAATAATAATGATAATAAATATGAAAGGGGGTGAGGAGAAATTGAAATAAATAATAAGAAAACATTTAATTTTTTCTTTCTGCATATTACATCGTTTTTATGAAATAATTATAGTATAAAAACATAATTTAATTAATAGCCATTTTTGTTCTCATTTTAAAACATTATTCCGTTTTCAGAAAATAAATAAGTATTTTATTATACACTATTTGTATGTGGTATGTTCTAGAACTTTAGTTTTTTTTTTCAAAATTCGGTGAGCACCTTGTCAATCAATCTTATTCTACGCCTTCCCGAATTTATTTCTAATTTTTCCATTCGCCAGTTTGAGTTTTGAGTTCGCCTATGAAAAACGTAAATAATCATTTAAATTTGATTAGTAGAACTCTATATACGTCATTTGGCTTGTTTTCCTAATTGGCATTAGTCAGGGTAACAATATATTTCTAAACTTCTCAATTTTGGCGATTATATAATCATTCTTTTCTTTTGTTTATAACATATCCGTTAGCCTGTCAACTAGCTTTTTCGATCGTCTGCGTTCATCTCGCACCTGGCGATGGTCGGTGATTAAGATAACCTTTTCCCCCCACTTAAATAGCAGACACGCGCCGCGATCGGCGGTTTTGCTCTATCTTCGGTTCGCTCTTTCTCTCCGGCTCTCTTCTTCTTTTTCTCCCTGCGCAAGTTAACGGAAGATGCCGGGCAATAATTTTAACGATGTCTAATAAATGGGATGGAAGATTTTGGGTCTCGGATTTATATTTATAGTGGACGTCTGATGCCCCGAAGATAAATTGATATAAATTTATTTATAAAGAAGAAATATAAATAAAGGAAATGTAGATGTTCAGTGGAGTCTTCTTGATTAATATTAGTTTCAATTCCTTTTTATATAGTAAAGAACATATGTGGTAAGTCTCAACAATATATTATTTTGATGATTAAAAAATATAGATTTCCAACAGAATGTGCTATTCAACCCCTGGGTTGATTTATTTCTTGGTTGATCACGGCGATTTATTTCTTTTAGTTTATTGCCAAGATTTGGCACGACAACATGGTGCCTAATATCCAGGATATTTTTTTTTTATGATGTAGATTTGAAACGTTTTGTTGGAAATGACTAATATTATATAGTATTTTATATTTCTATAATAAAATAATAATGACTTAATAAAAAAAAAAAAAAAAAAAAAAAAAAAACCGATAGTTTTGTTCAAAACAGGAAATAACTTAATAAAATGTATTATACTTGACCGTTATTATAAATGTCTACCTGGATCTAAAAAAAATAATAATAATAATAAAAAAAATAATAATAATAATTAGGTATTCATTAAAACTAAGTGTATTCCGATTGTAATGAAGACAAGGTGAAATAAAATAAAGACTAATGGTCTCACTTCCTGATGTTTATATATGTATATATATTTTATTTTGGTCATATATAAGGTGATTATCTATTTATTTTATAATTGTATAATTTATTGGTACTTTTAGTTGATATACCTAATTTGTGAATAAAAGAGAAAACTAGATATTTAATATCTTGAATATTATTTTAAGTAATTCAACAAAGAAGAATGATATACATTTATAGATGTTTTGCTAGTTTTCTAAAAGCAAAATAATAATAATAATAAAAAAAGAAAATATATTATAGATACACAATAACCATTGTATGTAATATAATAAAATATGACTAAGGTAAATTTACCGTCTTCGAACATTGTTCCCTTTGATGGGGATCCTGAATATTTACCTTTTTTTAAACAACAAATTACAGACCTAGCAAAAATAAACAAATGGTCAATGGAAGCAACGTCAATTTTTCTTAAAAATAACTTGAAAGGCCCAGCATTAAAATATATTATACAATTATCTCATACACAGAATTTCACAACTCCACAGGAGATTTTCTTGGCATTGGAGAAATTCTTTAAACCGTCTTCACTGCCACAAGCACTTGTAGATTTAGCAAACTTTAGGCTACTCCCAGGCGAATCCATGAATAATTTAGCACATCGCCTGAACTGCACGGTGGCAAGAGCCTATACAGATATATCGGATCAAAATGTGCTTGCTTCTATAAAGTATCGTAAACTCCTTGAAATTCTCCCACCTGATATAAGATCACACATACTAAAAAATAATGTCAATAATTATGATCAGGCAATAGAACAAGCTCAATTGGTACAAGAATGTTCTGTTTCCAATGAAGTGCTAAATCAGATTGCTAATAAAGATAATGATATCGACAAACTAAAACAAGAAATTCACTGCATCAAAGAAAGTTTACAAAAGCCGAATGAAGATGTTAGAGTACACCAAACAAAAACACATCCTAAAAATATGTTTCCAAAAGCTAGATACAGAAACAACGCAAATAGAAACCACTACGGTATAAAAACGTCTCCCAGCAAGTTTAACTATAAAAAACATACACATTTCCAGAACAAACGCAAAATGTTATTCCCAGAATGCATGTGTTGTGGCCTTAATAACCACCTGTTAAAGAACTGTCGCAAACTCCAGAACATGTGTGATGCAGCTGGTTTTGCTCGGGCTTCCCCTTACCAAAATGTTTACAACAATACACCCCAATGCTTCCCTGCTACTCAACTTCATTTTATGCCAGCTCCTCAATCAGCGCTTCCACCAAATTATCCTCATGCAGTTAACAATAGAGACATTAATTATGTTCAGACTGTACCCGATTCAAGTAACGCCTGCCCACAGTCCTGGTCTCAGCAAACCACAAATACAGCAAACTCTAACAATCTTCCTATGATGTCTTACTCTGCACAGGAAAACCAGTGGTGAGGGCTTTGTCTTCAGATGCCCTTTGTCCTCCTAACATTTTCAATAACTGTGCATCTGACAACTCTCATTTTAACCGAAATAAATTACATGACAAGGACTCGCAGACACAACAAATTATTGTCCTGGACAAGGAAACTCAAATGGAGAATTATCTCCAAGATCAGACTTATAATAATTGTCCTGAAATAATAGCTAATGTCACCCAGACTCAGTCTTCATACATTCCAATTATTTTAATCAAAATTAAGGAGTTAAAAGTTCCATTTTTAATCGACACGGGTTCTTCAATTTCAATAATCAATAGAAAATATTTTCAAAAAATAAAATTCTTACTTACCCCAAAATATTTATCAAGAAGAGTCCAAATCTCAACTGTTAATTCAAGTGTACAATTCCATGCTTGTGTACAATTTTCTTTTAAAATAGGCCCACATTTCTTAAATCATCAATTCTATGTTATTGATTTACATACAGATTCAAAATTCGTAGGAATTTTGGGATATGATGCCATTAATAAGTTCAATATTCTAATCAATCCTGCAGAAAATTGTTGCAGTGTTAAAGATACTATTATTCCTTTCCATGTAAACAAAAATACAAACATTGAACATTTATACGACATCCAGGAAACACAAATGCCTTTTCATAACAACAATGAAATATGTAGTTCGCAAGATAATTTTCCCTGTGCTAAAGAAGAAATCCATACCATTGTGCCATCCGAAGATATTATTGCCTTAAGAAAAGATGAATTTAATATACAAGACTTTCAATTACAACATTTAACACAAGATGAAAAACATAAATTAGAAGAATTACTCAAACAAAATTTTAAAGTCTTTTCAAAATCTCTTAAAGCAATTGGGCATACTGATTTAATAATTCCTGAAATTAAATTTACTAGTACATTTCCAATACGCACTTTGCCATTTCCTATACCCCAAGCTCTTCAGAAAGAGGCCAAAGCACAAATCCAAGAACTATTAGATGCAGGAATTATCGAAAAACATCTCTCCAGCTGGGCATGTCCCATGCTGCTTGTAAAGAAGAAATCGGACAATACAAATACCCAAAAATACCGCCTTGCACTTGATCTAAGATTACTTAATTCTATCATTGAACATGCTACGTATCCACTTCCCAAAATAAGTAATTTAATTAATCAATTGTCACAATATACATTTTTTATTTCATTGGATATGCCAAGTGCTTATCATCAAATCAGTTTACCAGAACAATATCAAGACAAATTAAGTTTTATTACTCCATGGGCTACTTATAGATATCGACGAATGGTATTTGGTCTTAAGACAGCCAGCAGCACATTTCAAGCCCTTATGGATGCAATTATTGAAGAATGTAATATTGATGGAATTTTTGCTTATCAGGATGATCTGATAATAGCAAGCAACTCATTCCAAGAAACTTATTCTAAACTTCAAACATTATTCAAAACTTTGGAAAAACACAACATTACCTTATTTGCTGCTAAATGCTCCTTCCATCAAAGGAAAATTAATTATCTTGGTTTTGAAATTGCAGATAATAAAATATTTCCCATTCAATCTAATATTATAAAAATTACCTCTTTTCCTAAACCTACCAGTAAACGGCAATTAAAACGATTCATTGGAACAGCTGGATTTTACCGTCATTTAATTCCACACTATGCTGATATCTCTAGTCCATTAATTGCTCTTACATCTCCTAAGGTGCCATTTAACTGGACTCCTGTTCATGACCAGGCTTTCAAAAATCTACAAGACATATTTCTATCCAAACCCTTTATTAAACAACCTCAATTCGACAAGTTGTTTTACTTAAACACAGATGCATCACAAATAGCAATTTCAGCAATTCTTATGCAAGACCACGGGGGAACTCTCTTTCCTGTATCATATTTTAGTAAAACTCTAAAAAATTCAGAATCTAAATATTCCGCACTGAAACGTGAATTGATGGCAATTGTATATGGTGTACAGGCATTTCATTATTATCTTTATGCACGGAAATTCATTATTTTATCCGATAGTAGTCCACTCAAATTTTATTCTAAATCATCATCTCCTTCAGATATTACAACGAGATGGTTAATGAAGTTGAGCGAGTATTCATATAATTTTCAACACTTACCTGGTAAACAAAATGTCTTAGCAGATCTTCTGTCACGAACTGTCCTATCCAAGCAAAACATCTCAGATCTAAATAACAATCCACAAATTATAGAATCTAATGAAGTATTGCCTATTACTACTCAACAGGAAAAAGATGAGGCCATAAATTGTATTGAGTCCCAAAACATACATAATATTCATTCACAATCAGAGAAAGAAGATCCTTTACTTGAGATTTCTATCACGACAATTTTAAAAGAACAAAATAAAGACTCGAAAATATCACAAATATATAAAAACATTCTACATAAGAGAAATAAACAACATAATGAAACTTATATTATTGATCCTGCCACAAACTTATTGATGTACATTAAGGATTATGATAGTGACAAAACAGTATACCCTAGAATTCTTCTGCCAAAATCTCTACATACAAAAGCTCTTAGAATTGCTCATCTAGGCCATTGTGGCATAAAGAGAACTTTACAAAACTTAAAATTAAGATACTTTTGGTACGGCATGACTGCCGATACCATAAATTACGTTAAATCTTGTCATCTTTGCAATTTACTCAAACATCACACTATTCCTCACGCGCCATATCAAAATAACCCAATTCCAATTCATCCAGGAGATTTTGTATCGATGGATTTTGTGGGACCATTTCAGAATGGACATCACATTTTAACTATCATCGACCACTTCTCAAGACATTTAGCAATGTACCCCTTAAAAATTATATCTGCAGAAAATGTTGTTCAGGCTTTATTTAAGTACATTGCTGTACATGGAAGACCGTCACTAATTATGACAGATCTCGGTCGTCAATTTACTTCACACATTTTCCAGATGTTTACTGAAAAGTTTGGTATTCGTCTTACTCATTCTAGCATTGCTCATCCACAGAGCAACTCTTTGAGTGAAAGGATCAACACAGCTATTAAATCGACCATCACTGCCCTTATTGCTGAAGGATATAATTTTCATAATAGTATTTTCATCCATCAAATGCTTTACAATTCGTCAACTCATTCTACTACCAAGTATTCACCCAACTTTATACATTTTGGGCGTCATCTATCTAATCTATATGATACATATATCATTTCTCATGAAGACCTAATCCTTAATGCTAATCGCACATATTTACAGTTGTCACAAGATTTGAATGAAATATATAAAAAAGTTCATCAAAACTTATTGAATGCACAACTTCTACAAAATCAACATCAACAAAAACAAAAGTTACGTAGAATTCAATTGAATGACATTGTATACTTAAAAAGTCATAATACCATAAAAAAATCCTACACTGGTCCATTCAAGATTGTAAAAATAATATCGCCTGTAGTAGTTAAAATTCAAAGAGAAGATGAAATAAATGCACCACAACTTACCGTTCATATAGACAGATTATGGATTTCACCACCTCGTCGAACTTACCTTATATCAGAAACTGCACAAGCTGATACCAATCAACAGCAAAAGAATTCAAACAATTCATCATCTTGCACTTATCCAAAAGAATGTGTACCTCAAAGTGTTCACACGAACAGTGGTAATGCAAAATTCTCCATCTCTGACTCATGCAATATGGAGAATAATAAAGAACTTTTTAAGTACTCTTCAAATTCTCAAATTCCAGTTCAAAACAATAACTCAACTATTGACATTTCTTCATCGGATAATAATTCTGATACTGAACTGGACATTCCTCAACTGTCTCAACATAATCCTCTTGATAGCAGGCAAATAGACAATTCTAGGAATAATTCCTCGAAACACTATAAACAAACTATTCCTACATTATCTGGCCCAATTGTAAATTGATTTTTTTTCCCAAAGAAAAGCACGTAAAATTATTATTTATGTTTTAGAACTTACTAAATTATAAATTGTATACTATAAATAATCGTTTTTTTTATTAGTATTCTTTTGCAGATGCTGCTGATACCTGATGCAATGCATAATGACAGTTCCATAAAATTTAAAGTAGTCATATTGTTTTTTTTTCTTTCCCTTATTTTTCTGTGTTTTGGTATAACTTTTGTTAATAAATGTAGTAGGTTCTAATAAAATCTTAATTATTTAACTTTTAAGCATTTGGATTTGTGAGACTTGATCACCCTCACATCGTCCAAGTGCATATTTACTGCTATTACTATTTCTTAACGTTATGCTTAAAAAAAAAAAAAAAAAAAAAAAAAAAAAAAAAAAAGATATGCAATAAAACTTTTAACTATTTGTAACTACATAATAATTCTTACTTTAGTATAAGATAAATATTTAAATATGTATCTGTGCATTTGTTCAGTATTGTTTTAAGCAGCATTTAAGTTAATACAGGTGGCCACTTGAAAATAACAATATTATAAAATAAAATTCAGCTGTATATGTAATTATACATAAGTGACATAATTTTGCCAGCGCTGGTCAATTAAAAAAAAAAAAAAAAAAGGAAAAATAAATAAAATAAAATTATGTGTATACTATGATGTAATAAATGAGGTATTATAAAATACTATATATAAAACTTATTATTCAATATATTGTATCCAAGTGTCTGTTGATATACATGGTTATATATATGTACCTCAGTATTATATTAGGTAATTAAGTGTCTGGTTACATGTATAACAGTATATATATCTATATATTTTTTTTTTCTCTCAAGGATCCTTGAACTATATTTTACTTATTTAGTAGTTATATTCAGGTAGATTGCATTCTTATGTTCAGTATTTGTTTATATATATTTCCACATGTCACATGTATTAATTAGTATTACTATACGTCTTATGTAACCAACTATGCCAACTATTTTATAGAATATTGTACTACTCTATTACGGTATATGGTACAATAGGTGGTTATCTATATATTTCTGATTTATGTACTCTTATATTGTATTACTTCTCATATATTTTTCAAATGTAACTGGGCTACTTCAAATATTTCCTTTTATGTTATTAAATAGTGTTGATGCATATTACGAATCATTGGGTGCATCCAACGTCTGCGTCTTCCCATTATCTTCCTCCAGACTAATTTATTAATAAAAAAAAAAAAAAAGAAGAAGGGGGAAACCAGGCCAAATTTTTTTTTTTTTTTTTTTTGCACATTTTGCGGGTGTATGTCATGCGAAATCAATATTTCGTCTGACATCTTTCTCTAATAAATAGTTTTATCTAATAAGAAACCCAAATTTTCTATTTAAAAAATAAATAAATAAAATAATAATGATAATAAATATGAAAGGGGGTGAGGAGAAATTGAAATAAATAATAAGAAAACATTTAATTTTTTCTTTCTGCATATTACATCGTTTTTATGAAATAATTATAGTATAAAAACATAATTTAATTAATAGCCATTTTTGTTCTCATTTTAAAACATTATTCCGTTTTCAGAAAATAAATAAGTATTTTATTATACACTATTTGTATGTGGTATGTTCTAGAACTTTAGTTTTTTTTTCAAAATTCGGTGAGCACCTTGTCAATCAATCTTATTCAACGCCTTCCCGAATTTATTTCTAATTTTTCCATTCGCCAGTTTGAGTTTTGAGTTCGCCTATGAAAAACGTAAATAATCATTTAAATTTGATTAGTAGAACTCTATATACGTCATTTGGCTTGTTTTCCTAATTGGCATTAGTCAGGGTAACAATATATTTCTAAACTTCTCAATTTTGGCGATTATATAATCATTCTTTTCTTTTGTTTATAACATATCCGTTAGCCTGTCAACTAGCTTTTTCGATCGTCTGCGTTCATCTCGCACCTGGCGATGGTCGGTGATTAAGATAACCTTTTCCCCCCACTTAAATAGCAGACACGCGCCGCGATCGGCGGTTTTGCTCTATCTTCGGTTCGCTCTTTCTCTCCGGCTCTCTTCTTCTTTTTCTCCCTGCGCAAGTTAACGGAAGATGCCGGGCAATAATTTTAACGATGTCTAATAAATGGGATGGAAGATTTTGGGTCTCGGATTTATATTTATAGTGGACGTCTGATGCCCCGAAGATAAATTGATATAAATTTATTTATAAAGAAGAAATATAAATAAAGGAAATGTAAATGTTCAGTGGAGTCTTCTTGATTAATATTAGTTTCAATTCCTTTTTATATAGTAAAGAACATATGTGTTAAGTCTCAACAATATATTATTTTGATGATTAAAAAATATAGATTTCCAACAGAATGTGCTATTCAACCCCTGGGTTGATTTATTTCTTGGTTGATCACGGCGATTTATTTCTTTTAGTTTATTGCCAAGATTTGGCACGACAATCACTAATAAGGATTTTCTCGCCAAGGTCACCAAAAAAATCAACAATTAGGGAAAAAGTCGCCAAATTTGGTGCCAAATCCATTACCTGCCTTATTGGAGATTTCTAATGCGTTTTTAAGGGAAAATTACGCTTTCTTATTCTTTTTATAATATAATATGCATTATTTTAACGCTAAAACAACTAGAAATGTCGAAAATTAACATTCTAACGATTTACTAAGCCTCTTTGAAAGAATTTCTTCAAGAATGAATACAATTATTTACAAACCCGCAACAATATGGATATAAATAATTTGATTGGGAAAAATATAATTATAATGTATATCCATTTGTAATATAAATGTGAACTTAGAAAATTTTGTAATGAAATATTGTAACTTGGGAGAATAACGCCCATAGGTGGACCTTACTGTCAAGAAGACAAAAGCATGCGGTCGTGAAAGTGTTCAATGAGATTTTTAAAAAATTGAAAGAAATTTTTATAACGAAACTACCACCGTGCTTTGCACGGGCTGATCTTCTAGTATAAAATATAATGCAAATTAAATCCTATTTATAAATTTTAAAATGTATCAAAATCTCTAATGTGATGTAGGATACAACATAATTCAAATATAAATTTAAACTTATAATTGTGTTCAGTGGACTTTAGTAATATTTATATATTTACCACTTAATACATTTAATGAATTCAAACTTACTTTCCTGATTTCTGTTCCAGGATTTTGTATTTATATATGTATATGTAATTAGATAGATAGATAGATAGAAATACATGCATACATATATATATATATATGCACTTTTTGTTTGACCTGAAATTGTGAGCAATTAATATTTGGCGCAAAATAATGCATAATAATTTACTTCGAAATTCTTTTCAAGCGTATGGCCTATTTACTTACATCTAAATTATTAATTTAAAAAAACTAAATTATTAAAAAATACCTAATTATTATAAATACATACACACACATACATATATATAGTTACTTTTTGATTGACCTGAAATTGGGAGCACTTAATATTTGGCATAAAATAATGCCTGAGAATTTACTTTGAAATTCTTTTCAAACATATGGCCTTTTTACTTACAACTAAATTATTAACAAAAAATAATAATGATAATAACCTCTTTCAATTTAATGTTTGTGGTTAGTTATACTTACAATATTCTATTGCTTTTATATGAATAACCATAATAATAATAAAAGTACATTTTCTAGTGACATATTTTTCTATTTGATATATGCCTATACTCTCAGTGTCATTCAGTTTTACATACCAAGAAATACAGTTATAAATACCTAAAGAGTATTATCTAAGTCAAATATAGGACTTAGATATAGAATTAAATTCGGTGTAAGAAGGAATTTCTTATAGTTTAAAATTATTGTAAAATCAATTTTAATACTGATTTTAAGATTAAAACTACTGTGTGTCGCCCAAGGCGACGGAGTAATAGGTTGCCACAGGGAGTGAGAACTACATAGTGCGAGTTGAGATCTTAAGCTCAGTGTGCACTACTAAGATTTTACAATTTTAACGCAGCATTTTCGACGGCGTTGTATTCGTAACGCAACCATTGTTAGTGTTCAAAATTGTATAATTTAGAAGCGCGTAGCGCTGTTGTCTGCGTAAGATACAATCGCAGTCAATCAGCACCCCCAGCTCGACAGAATGCCGGCGTCAATACAGAAGTGACATCATTTAAGGTTCATATGCCAGTTCATGTTTTTTTTTTTTTTTTTTTTTTTTTTTTTCGCGAACGAAATGTTCCCGGTATCATGCTTTCGCAAGCATTAGGAACTAGAATATAGAAGTGTAGCCAGAGAAAGTGCAGGGCGAGAGCAGCTGCGACCCAAAACGAGGTTTTGCCCGAGATTTTTTTCAAATTTCAATTATTTTATGCTTATACATAAACACATGGGTAAAATAATTGAGACTTATCATAAAAATAATTCGTTTAAATATAATGAACAGCGAAGCAGGTAAAACCAACTAGACTCTAATAAGGATACTTCTTATAGTATGCCATTCTACAACTAATAAGTAAATTAAAGAAAATAATTCTGCAGTATACCAAAAATAATTTATTGTTTAATTTATCAATATATTTTTTAAAGCATGACTGTGCAAATAGCAAAAAGTACAGTCACATTATGTAATTTTATACATTTAAAAACTTTATTAAGTTGTTTGTTTGTGTACTTTCATTACTAAATATAATTCACGAATATCAAATAAAGTATTTTTCTTATTTATGTTTTACTTTTGTTCTACTGCACAAATATCAATTACAATGAATAATAAATGTATAAATAAATAATAAAAATAAATTATAGATATTACTACAAACGAGTATAATTTTTCATATATTCCAATACGGAAGTTTATCATGTCAGTTGTTATGACAAATATTATAGAATTTATCATAAGAATTTATCATGAATTAGTTATCGGGACTCTTGAAACAGCTATCATAACAAAAAATAATTATTACTACAATACATCACTTTTGATTCAAAGGAATTTTGTTTTTCTATCGTGTGTTTTCAATTTCTTTAGATCTCTTTTATGTTATTTACTTCTATGATTGCACGTGTTGAAATACATTTATTATTTTTACTTTCTTCTATATTCAATAGAAGAAAGTATTGGATTCGTAAAAATTTTCGACCTCGGGTTTTTGATAGATTTACACGTTTTGAGAGCTGTAGAATACGATTTGACCATTTTTAGAAAATGTCTGTCTGTCTGTCTGTATGTCTGTGCGTGTGTGTGACAAAATTTTGTGGCAACTGTATCTCATGAACTACTGCACAGAATTTCATACAAATTTGTATGTAGTTGCACCATTGCCATCCCGCTTTATCTAAATTTTTAACATGGTGATATAGGACAAAATTTTGTATAAATGGTCATAAAGAGAATTATTTTTCAGTAATCATTATGAAGTTTACAAGAATTATTTATAATAGAGATAGTCAACTGGGAAAAATGTTTTGTATATGTAGGTGCCTCGCGACCCCAGCTGGGGGGGAAGTCCCCCCTCGAGGGGAGTAAATTTTCAAGATGGGTATCTTTCAAAAGGTCTCGTTAATACCTTTAAAACGAATGGTTGAACTATAAATCTGTCATAATTTAAAACAAAGTTATCGATTTTTTTACTTTTAACGAAAAAAAACTTTTTTTTTGACGAAATTTAACCAAACTTGGTATTTAGTTGGTCCCCGACATAAACTGGTGCTGGTTACATTTGGGGATCAATCGCTCAACAGGTGGCGCTGTGATCTCATGTTTTCTAAATTTTTAACATGGCAGTATAGGACAAAATTTCGTATAAATGTACATAATGAGAGTTATTTTTGACTTGTGATTGTAAAATTAATATGATTTATTGATAGTAGTAATAGTTAACTAGGAAAAAATTTTTGTGCATGTGGGGGCATTGCTTCCCCCCCTGGGGGTGAAGTACTCCCCGGGGGGGTAAATTTTGAAGATGGGCATCTTTCGAAAAATCTCGCCAATACCTTTAAAATGAATGGTTGAACTATAAATCTGTGATAATTTTAAAAAAGTTATCGATTTTTTTTTACTTTTAACAAAAAAAAAAAAAAAAAACTTGGAAAAAAATCATATATATATATTTTTTTCTTTTCAACGAAATTTAACGAAATTTGGTATTTATTTGCCCCTGACATAAACTGGTGCTGATTAGATTTTTAGATCAATCGCTCAACAGGTGGCGCTGTGATCGTATTTTTTCTAAATTTTTAACATGGCAGTATAGGACAAAATTTCGTATAAATGTACATATTGAGAGTTATTCTTAACCTGTGATTGTAAAATTAATATGAGTCATTGATAATAGTAGTAGTTAATTAGGAAAAAAAAATTGTGAGTGTGGGGGCATCGCTTCCCACCCTGGGGGGAACTACACCCCGTGGGGGTAAATTTTCAAGATGGGTATCTGTTGAAAAGTCTCATCAATACCTTTAAAACGAATGGTTTAACTATAAATATGTGATAATTTGAAACAAAGTTATCGATTTTTTTTTTTTACCAAAAATAACTAAAAACTAGTATGTTGTGGCTACCACAAGACTTTCTTCTATATTTTCCTATACATATTCAATCAGTAACAATAAAAAAAAAAAAAAAAAAAAAAAAAAATACGACTTTTTTTTCTAATTTTTTTTGTTAAAAGTAAAAAAAAAAATCGATAACTTTGTTTTAAATTATCACAGATTTATAGTACAACCATTCGTTTTAAAGGTATTAACGAGATCTTTCGAATGATACCCATCTTCAAAATTAACCCCCCCAGGGAGGGAAGCGATGCCCCCCCCCCCATGCACAAATTTTTTTTCCTACTTACATACTACTATTATCAATAATACATATTAATTTTACAATCACAAGTTTAAAATAACTCTTATTATGCACATTTATACGAATTTTTGTCCTATACTGCCATGTTAAAAATTTAGATAAAATGCTATCACAGCGCCACCTGTTGAGCTATTGATCCCCAAATATAATCAGCACCAGTTTATGTCGGGGACCAACTAGATACCAAGTTTGGTAAAATTCGTTTAAAAAAAAATATATATATATATGATTTTTTTTCGTTAGTTTTCTTTCGTTAAAAGTAAAAAAAATCGAAAACTTTGTTTTAAATTATCACAGATTTATGGTTCAACCATTCATTTTAAAGGTATTGACGAGTCCTTTCGAAAGATACCCATCCTGAAACTTTGCCCCCCAGGGTGGGTACTTCCCCCCCGGTGGGGAGGGAAGAACCGATGCCCCCACATGCGCAAAAATATTTTCCCAGTTAACTATTACTATTATCAACGAGACCTTTCGAAAGATACCCATCTTGAAAATTTACTTCCCCGAGGGGGTACTTCCCCCCCAGGTGGGGGAACCGATGCCCCCCCATGCACAAAATGTTTTTCCTAGTTACATACTACTATTATCAATAATTCATGTTAATTTTACAATCACAAGTTTAAAATAACTCTCATTATGCCCATTTATACGGAAATTTGTCCTATGCTGCCATGTTAAAAATTTGCATAAAATGCGATCACAGCGCCACCTGTTGAGCTATTGATCCCCAAATCTAATCAGCACCAGCTCATGTCAGGGTGCAACTAAATACCAAGTTTGGTTAAATTTCATTTATTGGTTCGTGAGACACAGCGTCCACAAAAAAATGATACAGACAGACAGACACACAGACAGACAGACATTTTCTAAAAACTATTAATTCGTAATCTAGACATCCCAAAACATGTAAATCCATCAAAAAACGGAGGTCGAAAATTTTCGCGAATCCAATACTTTCTCTATATTACATATAGAAGAAAGTAAAGAAATCGTATAATTTTTTTTTTTTTTAAATATTATTACTGAGTGAATTTGTATAGGAAAATATAGAAGAAAGTCTTGTGGTGGCCACAACATACTAGTTTTTTTAAGCAATAACTATTGGAAATGAACAGAATGCATTAAATTGCTACATAATATATTTTTTCCTCTATAACACGCTTGGAAACAGTTTATACATAGTAAAATGAAATTAACTAATTAACTAATTAAAAGTTAATAATTATTAAGTGTAATGTCATTCAAAAAAGTAAAATATTTTTTGCACTCGGTAGACAAAATATGCAGGTTATATTTAGTGTCACAGAATGTTCCTGTTACTTTAGAAATTATACTTTTATGCCTTTTATCTTTTATAAAACAATTCCAAAAATAAAAAAGAATGATTCTAAAATAATTGTGACTGCAACGTTATTTATTTTCGTGTAATTGTCTTTAATATATATATACCGTAAAATCCCGAAAGTAACCACCCTATCGAATATAACCACCCTCCCTTTTCTGGCTGAAAGTGAAATGTCTCCGCTATCCTGAAAGTAACCCCCCCCCCGTTTTTTTTTTCTTCTCCCTCCAACAAAGCTACATCTAATCTTCGGGCACACTTAGGGTACGTCGGCATTGCAAGTTAAGTTTGGCATTGAATTAAGTTTTAATATTTATATATTATTTTTAATTTGACTAATTTTTCATAAAGTGTCGGATGCATGTTATCAATGAAATCATTACACAGTTTTTTTACATTTAATGTAAGAAATTACCTTTAATATTTCCTTTTAAGTAAGTACCGTAAAATCCTGAAAGTACCCCCTCCATCGAATATAACCTCCTCTCCCTTTTCTTCATTTTTTTAAAGAATCTTGATTATAACCCCCCCCCCCACCTGAGATTTATCCGTTTTGCTTTTCAAAAAAAAGGGGGGGGGTACTTTCGGGATTTTACGATATATATTTACTTTACATTATAGGTATGAACTAATAATTCAAAAGTTAATGAAATATGAAATGGAATTTTAAAAGCTTTGAATTTTTTCGCATTAGGGCATAGCGAAAAAAAGTTTATTTATTTATTAATTTTTTGACCAGTAAACTTCCAAATATCAATGCATAAATAATATTTTGGAAATTATGGATAACTTATTGAATTTAAATTAACCAGTTGATTTTCTACAACTATTAAAATTTGCAAAGAAAACGAATAGCAATTCAATTATTATATTTAATTCCATAAAAATGGTTTCTAATATTAAGTTACAATACACAATAAATATAATTTATTAACTAAAAAGTTTATAGAAAAATTAACCTTACTGCTTAAATAATATATATATATATATATATTGTAACTATAAAAATATTTAGAATCACAAAAATTGTAAAAAAGAAAAAAAAAAAAATGAAGACAAAAATTAAAAATTTAATAAAAAACCGTGACTGTAATTACATTAAAAGTAAAATATCTATATATGCAAATGCGTTTATTAAATGTAGGTCAATTGTTTCAAGATTTCATACAAAATTCAACTCTGTAAATTTAATTTGGAAATTATAAGTTATATCAAGCAGAAGAAATCTCGTGCATATCCAAAGATAGTATTGTTTTAAACTAGGGCATGCAAGATAAAACAGCAACAGTCATTCGTATGTTTTGAACACATACTTAAAACAAATAAGTGCATTAATATGCTATTATTATGCTACTTATATAAGTCCCCAGCAGTACTCACACTATTTTCTCTTACCAACTAATTATATAAGATGTTTTATTACGCATGCTGTGTGAAAGGAATTTCATCAATCTGAATCTACCATTTTAATAACTGTACCTAAATTAATAAAATTTAACTTAAAAAATTTTCAGACTATTTATAGAACTTTGAATATTGCTGATATTAGTTAGAATTTTCAAATGACAATTATGATCTTGAAAACATCAATTATGGATTTCGTCCTTTTTTTGTTTTTAAATGCTGAAAATGGATACAAAGAAAAAAACACAAAAATTGGCATATGTATTCAGAGGAGTTCGATATATATACATATATACAGAGAGAGAAAAAATGCAACGTTTAAAAATTGAGCTCCAAAACTTTTTTTTTAACCACATGACTAAGAGAAAGTAATTAACTATTATTCCTAATGTATTTTCCTGTACAGGCATAAATTACTAAATATCTTTTATTAATATCAATGCAAAATAATATATTTTCTAAATTTTAGGTAGCCAAGTGCATTAACTATTATTTTATAACGCACCACATAGTGTACTTTAGAACAATAATATAAACGTATATCACCCTTTAAAAAATTTGCATTTCGATGAATTTCACGTATAGAACTTCAAAAATTCGAGTTATTTTGTATGACTCTCTAAACAAATAATGGGTGCCTTTCATAACATATTGTTAATGAAACAAGTTTATATGCTTATAAGAAATACACATATTTAACGTAGCAGTCACATCTAAAAAAAGTCTTCACAAAAAAAAAAAAAACTATAAAAAATGAAGAAACACTGCAGATAATGTTAAGGTATTTGGGACAATCCCAACTTAAAAAGAAAAAAAAAAAAAAAAAAAAGCTGTAAAAATGAAGAGAAGCTGCAGAAAACTGCAGATAAACTCCAGATAAACTGAAGGTACATGGAACAGCAAAAATTTGCAGGTAAATTTTCCCCTCCATAAACATTCCTCTTAAACTCCCACTCCCCTTAAACTCCCACTCCCCTTAAACTTCATTTTCCCCTTAAACTGCCACCCCCTTAAACTACATTTTCCCCTTAAACTCCCACTCCCGTTAAACTTCATTTTCCCCTTAAACCTCATTTTAAACTAAAGTTTTTCTTCATTTTCATAGGTTTTTTTTTTTTTTTTTTTTTTTTTTTTTTAAGACTTTTTAAGCTGAGATTGTTCCAAATACCTGCAGTTTTTCTTCATTTTTTATAGTTTTTTGAAGATGTTTTTTTAGCTGAGGAATAATGCATTTTAATAATTTTGTACACGATGTATATTTCTGATTTTCATGAAACATTTCAAGTAACATCGCCTTGTTAGAACCCTGATGATATGCATATCTGAGTTATGATGATACTATTTATGTACACACAGACCGACATATGTGCAGAAAGACACAAACAAATTGAGATATCATAGACTAGCCGTAAAAACACTTACTTTTTCGATATAGGGGACGGGTAATCTTACAACTTTATTAAAAATACAGACCAGAAATCAATACTTTCTCTACCCGTGTATGTGTTATACAATGATACTATTAATTAATCGACTTACGAGGAAATTGTTAGGTGTTTCATTTTTAGAACCAATTTTAAGTCTTTTGATCACACAATCTCCAAAAACGTATATGTGTGTGTGTAATATTGGGTAATTGAATTCATGTGGTTTTTTACACACCATACATTTACTGAAATGTATTTCTTTCGATTTTTTTTTTTTTTTTTTTTTTTTTTTTTTATTCATTTCAAAGTATTTATACTTAAAAAATATATCTTAGATAAATTTAAAATGAAGAATAAAATATCAACCCTAAAATGTCTTTTGTAAATATTTAAAAGTAACACTGTATTTGATAATGCTTTTCTAATAAATTTAAAATATACTTTTATTACATAGCTACGCTCAGTATGAATGTTTAGAAATACGAAGATTTATAGCTGAATCCGTTTCTGTTTTTAAAATGTCCTCGAAAACATGTATAAACAATTGTAATATATATTTCTCATGCCAATCGTATTCAGTATATCGTTTAACACATTGCGAGTCACGTAAATAATTTATTTTTTCCGCAAGAAAAACGTACTCCGATATTAGGTGTTTCTCTAAAAAAGTAGTTTGTTTTAAAAACGATTTTGAGGTTTTCGGTTTAGCAGTTGGTGTGCCGCAGGCATGTATGTACGCCAACGATATTTACTAAATTATTTACTGACAACAAATTTTAAATAATTTATTTATTACGAGAAATCATTTTGTACTTTTTTGTGTAACTCCAAAAGTTATAGCTTGCTGACTAAAATAGAAAGATAATCACAGCTCAATATGTTTAAAACACAAAGATAGGATCACTAGAGTATTTTGCGTTTTTTTTTTTTTTTTTTTTTTTTTTTTTAATAGGTATCTATCAAATGTTTTTTAATATTTATCACACTCAAAAAAAAAGTACAGTTTGACATGATTCTTGCATTACAAGATGATATTAAAAAAAAAAAAAAAATGCTGTAACACACTAAAACAGTTCCAATCTCTATGTCCTTCTAGAAAGCAAGCAACGTATATTTTACACAAGGTAATTCAAATTTTAAACTTGTCTCTTAAGGCAGTCGTGAGGGAATCATTGTAACTGTCTGACAGACTGTTTTAGATAGAAGTGATTACAATCTGATCTGATTCTTCTTTAATAAAAATATATTATTTATTTAATAATATGAAGCCTATTAAATTTATATAAATGTTTCCCATTTAGCTCATGATTATTCCTTTCAATTACACTTATGTCAATAATTCCATGTATTACTGCTTGCAAACATGTATATATATGGGTAAAAAAAATGCGAATTTAAAAAATCATGTTATTAATATTTTTTAAAAGTATCTTCCAGTGCTTGCTTTAGAAAACTTATTATTTTTATTATTTTTTATTTTTTTTATTTAAAGGTTTTGCGAAAAATATCTAAAAAATAAAATTTTACAAGATTTTTAAGCCTCCCCCCCCCGACTATTTTATTTTTTAAGAAAAGTGTGTACATAAAAAATTCAAAATCTCACAATCATTTATGTAATAATTATTTTCATTAAATTATCAAATACTCTTGTGGTGTATTTCGTCATTGTATTCCTGATTCAATCTATTGGACTGTTGGTAAGTGACGTCACGTCCAATCAATGATCTGTTCATTCCTCTTTACTTTATCTCTGCTAAAACAGATCAGTCTTAAAAATGTAGTCGTTTATGTTACTTGTGTATTTCATCTGCAATTGTCATAGTCATCTATTAAATTTTATGTGTTTAAAATGAAACGCCTCGTCATATCCTAGTTATGGCTGAATCATAAATCTTCTCCTGCCTATAAAATACTATAATGGCGACGAAATAAAAAAAAAAAGAAAAAAAGTTTTGCTCTTATACATTTACAAATATTTACTTGAAAATAATTAAAAATGAAATCTGCAATTCATAAAAAAAGAGAACGGAATATGTTCTAAATATCTCACGGGAAGAAATTGGTTATTTGAAATGAATCATAAGGCAAATCGGAGACAGCTGCGGTGAGTTTTCTGTCTACTGTCGGGGCGGAAGTGCATAGGCGCCATCGATAATTACTCCTCTACGATTTTTTATTTTTCGAGAAAGAGAGGGAAAAAGGTATTTACACATTTATTTTATTTTTTTTTCTTTCTGTTCTTTTATTTGATTGCATCTTTTTATTATTAAAAGTAGCATATTTTCATTAAAAATGTTTCAAAATTTTAAAGAATTCAATGATTCTGTTGAATCTTTTGACACTTATATTCGGCGATTAGAACAGAATTTTATATTGTTTGATATAAAAGATAAAAAAAAAACTTAGTGCTTTAATTTCGTTTATAGGACCGAAATTGTATAATTTACTTACAAATTTATTGTTCCCAGATCTTCCTGAATCAAAAACTTACACTGAATTAGTAGATGTCTTAACAAACATCTATGTAAAATTCCTAACAAAATTACAGAACGCATTAAATTTAGAAAATGTTATCAAGGAGATTCTGAATCAGTTCAAGATTTTAGTGTTCGTTTAAAGAAATTTACAACACATTGCGCGTTTAAGGGCGATTCGCTGTCAGAAAATTTGTTAGAACAATTTTTACGCGGATTAAAAAATGAAACAATCCAAAGTAAATCAATGTCTCAGGTTGAAGATTTGACTTTTGAAAAAGCAGTAGAAAAAGCCGTGACTATGCAAAGTACTGAAAATGACATGATAGAATTACAAAATAAAAATTTGAATTTGAATAAAGTTTCTGTTAGTGTTAGGAAACCAAAACAAAATTATTCTCAAAATATCTTAAGTAAACAAAACGTGAACAAAACTGCGAGTACAAATAAAAGTAAAACTTATTGTTATCGTTGTGGAAATAGCTCTCATTTAGCAAATGTTTGTAAATTTATTAATGCACTTTGCAATTTTTGTAAGAAATGTGGTCATTTTAGTAAGGTATGTCGGAACGCACAAAACAATGTTACTCAAAAGAAAAATGTAAACGTTCTTGATACTGTAGACATTTTGTCATTACAATCTGAAGGCACTAAACCTATAAAAATTTGGGTTTTGATAGAAAATAGTGCTAAAGCAGAAATGGAGCTTGATACAGGATCGGCGATTTCCGCCGTACCGATAAATCGTTTTCGGAGATTATTTCCAGAACATAAAATGTTTCCTGCTGATGTAAAATTAAAAACAGCCACGGGAGAAATTTTCCAGCCCGAGGGATTTGTCAGAGTAAATGTAACTTACGAAAACAAAACTAGGAATGTTAAGTTATATTTAGTAAAAAAAGACAATTTTCCTTTATTGCTAGGTAGGGATTGGATAACTACATTTAATATATTCCCAAACAATTTACAAACTGTTCCGGTAAACAAAGTACAAATCTCGGAAAATTTAAATAATTTACTGAATGAATTTCCGGATTTATTTACAAATACCGTAGGTGAAATTAAAAATGTTAAAGCTGAATTACATTTAGAGAAAGACTCATCACCAATATTTTGTAAATCGCGAACAGTTACGTATGCATTAAGGAATGCTGTAAATGAAGAATTGGAAAGATTAGAAAATGAAGGGATAATAAAAGCTGTTAGTACTAGTAAATGGGCAACACCTATTGTTCCGGTGGTAAAACCTAATGGGAAAATTCGTTTATGCGGCGATTTTAAAGTCACGGTAAATAAATTTTTAAAAGTTGACAAATACCCGCTACCAAAAACTGAGGATATATTAGCAACTTTAGGGGGTGGATTACATTTTACAAAGATTGACTTAAATCAAGCATACTTGCATTTACCGGTAGAGGAAAATTCACAAGAATTACTTACTATTAACACTCCTAAAGGCTTATTTCAATTTACGCGATTACCATACGGAATTGCCAGTTCGCCAGCAATATGGCAGAGAACTATAGAACAAATTTTAAAAGGTATAGAGGGTATTTCTGTTTTTATTGACGATATATGTATCTCAGGGGAAACGGATGAAATACATTTAGAGCGATTAAAACAAGTGCTAGAAAGGTTACGTGAATATAATCTTAAAGAAAAATCTTTTTTCATGAATGATGAAATTACATACTGCGGTTACAAAATTCATAAAAAGGGCATACACAAAACGCAAGAAAAATTTTCTGCTATTTTAAATGCTCCAATACCTAAAAACGTAACTCAGGTAAAATCATTCTTAGGCTTAGTATCTTACTATTCTAGATTTGTTCCTAAATTATCTACGATTGCTTATCCTCTAAATGAATTATTACGTAAAAATGTAAATTTTCAGTGGACTAAAAAATGTGAAAATTCATTTAATGCAATTAAACAGGAAATTACTTCCTAAAGGATTCTCACCCACTTTAATCCTAAATTACCCTTAATTTTAGCCACTGATGCTTCTCCTTATGGAATTTCGACAGTACTTTCGCATACAATGCCAGATAACTCCGAAAAACCCATAGCTTTTGCTTCTAGAACTTTGTCTTCTGCAGAAAAGCGGTATAGTCAGGTAGATAAAGAAGCGTTATCAATAATTTTTGGAGTAAAGAAATTTTTTCAATTTTTATATGGTAGGAGATTTACTCTGTATACTGATAGTAAACCCCTAGTTTCCATATTTTCACCCGTAAAAAGTATCCGGTACTTTCGGCAGCTAGAATGCAAAGATATGCATTATACTTACAGGCATTTAATTATGATATTAAATATAAAAAATCTGCAGAGCACGGAAATGCCGATGCTCTATCACGTCTTCCATTACGCAGTGGAGACTGCCGTCGTCCGATCCGCTACATCCAGAAAAAGTGTCACCAACTTTGTCACCAAATTTATTTGGCAACCCTGATGAATCCGATTGTTTATTTATTCATCAAATCACTTCGTTACCGTTAACTACAAAACGTTGTGTGCAAGTTCTAAGCGAGATCCAACATTGAAAGAAATGTACCAGCATTTAATATCAGGCACACAGATGCCAAATTACTTACTTTTCGGACATAAACAAGAAGATTTTTCTATACTAAATAATTGCATACTACAAGGGAATCGTGTTGTAATTCCTACTGTTCATAGACAAAAAAATTAGAAGATTTATATTTTGGCCATTTTGGCATAGTTAAAATAAAAGCGCTGGCACGTAGTTTTCTATGGTGACCAGGTATTGATAAAGACATTGAGAATTTAGCAAATAACTGTTCTGTTTGTATTAAATTAAAACATAACCCTCCTAAAATGGACAACCATCACTGGGAATGGCCTACAACACCTTGGAACAGAATACATGTAGACTTTTTTGGTCCAATGATGGGGAAAATGTTTTTAATCGTAGTAGATGCCCACAGTAAATGGACAGAAGTGTTCATTGTTCCTAATACTACTGCTGAGAACACTATAAACTGTCTTTCTTCGCTTTTTGCCAGATATGGCTATCCTGTGTCCCTTGTGTCTGACAATGGGCCACAATTCATTTCAGAACAATTCGAACATTTTCTACAAAGTAAAGGCATAAAACATAGCTTAACTGCACCATATCATCCCTCTACAAATGGTCAGACTGAAAGATATGTCCAAATAATTAAAAAAGGATTGAAATCCTTAAGTTCAGAACCCGGAAATCTCCAATTTAAGTTAAACGAATTTCTATTCCAATACCGAATAATGCCTCATATTACAACAGGGGAGAGTCCCGCATCATTATTTCTCAAGAGAAATATCAGATCAAAACTGGATTTACTTGTACCAAATATTAAAAATTATGTTGAAAACAAACAACATAAAAATGTTTTTAACAAGAAAAAGATAAGAGAATTTCATGTAAATGAAAAAGTTGCAGTACGCAATTACACATCAGGAGATAAATGGAAAATAGGTAAAGTAATTGCCAGACTAGGTAAACTGCATTACGAAATTCAAGTAGGTTCATGTGTATGGAAAAGACACGTTGATCAACTGAAAAGTGTAGGTTCTAGAGTACAACTGGAGGAAACTACAAGTCCTGGTGCAAATATTTCCATGGTTCCCGATAGCAAGAGTCCACACCTACAAAGCAATGGAGAATCTAAGTCTGGTAGGAGGCCTGCCATTATACCAGATCCAGTGCCAACCGATCCTTCCATTACACCAGATCCAGTGCCAACCGAGCCTTCCATTACACCAGATCCAGTGCCAACCAATCCTTCCATTACACCAGATCCAGTGCCAACCGACAGTAGATCAGTGTCTACAAAGCCTGGAGAAATTGACTGTGATAAAAATATCAACAGTACTGTAAATAAAAAAGAACTAAAATCTGAACATTCAAAACGTAAAAATACTAATTTGTCTTTTTCTGAACAGGTTGTAAGAAGATCATCTAGAGTAAGAAAACCTCCCATCAGGTATGGTATACGGAATTAAGGGGAGGGGAGTTGTGGTGTATTTCGTCATTGTATTCCTGATTCAATCTATTGGACTGTTGGTAAGTGACGTCACGTCCAATCAATGATCTGTTCATTCCTCTTTACTTTATCTCTGCTAAAACAGATCAGTCTTAAAAATGTAGTCGTTTATGTTACTTGTGTATTTCATCTGTAATTGTCATAGTCATCTATTAAATTTTATGTGTTTAAAATGAAACGCCTCGTCATATCCTAGTTATGGCTGAATCCTAAATCTTCTCCTGCCTATAAAATATTATAACTCTCGTATAAAAATTTATTGTTGAAAGGTGAACTTTCAATGAAACTCCCCGATAAAGAAGCACTTTTGCATACTTTTGAAAAAAAAATGCTTATTAAAGGTTTACGAAAGATAGAAAAAATGTATTTTAATTAAAATTAATAATTTCGAAGACTTCTTTTTTGTTACACTTATAAGCTATAGTAACATAATATCGCACACTGCATTCATATTCCACACTGAAATGTGCCCAATATTTACCAGTAATGGTCCTTGAAAATATCGGTAACCATCAAACATACACACATTCAAAATAATACTACATGCCTAAAATCAGGAACGTTTCATGGACGAAAACCTGTTATTCTCAGGAACCTGTCCCAAACTTATTGAAACCAGAAACGTATCCGATGTATAAGAGTAACGTTAGTATAAGAGTACGATGTATAAGAGTAATTTTTTTATAATGCATTGCCTGTTTCGTAATTTAAGACAAGACTTCTACAATTTTACGAAAAAATAGGAGGTTACTTAATTATATTTTTTTAATTATAACAAAAGGTAATAATATGAATTTAAAATTTGTATGATCCTTTTATTAGCCTTTGCAAAACAAATATGTCTTATACGGTTATTTAATAACAGTCTATAATTAAAAAATTACATTTTTTTCAACATTTCATTAAAATACTAATTATTAACTTCACTTACTTTGTTATTCTTGAAGTATAGCGAAAGTAGTATTATATATTTACTATTTTATTATTGGTAAACATTAATCCTTTATTTTCCTTCCTCAAGTAAAATTGTTTTGAAGAAATAAAAGAGATTTATTTAAGCTAGAATCCTCATGTTCTTTTATTTTAATCCCTGCGAGAAGTCTTAGAATTAACGATATTTACGAAATAAATACTCCTGAGAGAGGTTTTTAGATATGCTAAAAGCAGAGTAAACACACATTCCAAGGTTAATAGTTAAAGAATTTAAAATTCTGTGGATAAGAGAGAATTTCCTAAGCACAAAAGATAAAATTTACAAACTTTAAGCACTTGTGAACAGTTTGCAATAAATTAAAATGTAAGAATAATCTACTGTATTAGGATTAAGTATTTTATCTCATTATTTTGTAAAGTTAAAAAAAAAAAAAAAAAAAAAAAAAAAAAAAAAAAGAATTTATATTTATTTTAAAAATTAGTACGCAAAACAACATTTTGTATATCAAGAATTTAGTAATTTAATATTTATATGTCATTGGATAACATTGTTTAGAAAAAGTGATAATGGCAAAATAAAAAACATTGCAATTTTCTTTTGCATTTTCTAAAACATTGTTATTCTATTGCCTTCCTAATATTTCTCAAAGTTGGTTTCTTTTGAATTTTCCTATTTTATTACTATAATAATTTATATTATTCTGCAAATACTGTATAAGATGAATAAGATTTCTATGTTTTAATTACTGAGGAGAATTGGTTGCTTAGTCCTTTATTTATGGAGACTCCCTTTAACATAGTAAATAATGTTGACTGGAATGGTTAACAAACATTTATTTAAAGCTAAAATTATCGTTTGCTCTCGTTTTAAAGGCTCTTCTCACCTGACATCAAAGCTCACATGACATAGTTAAACAAAGAGCAGACGGAGTCTTCCATATCTATAGTGATTGTAAAAAGTAACACATTTCCTATTCTTATTTTTGATCAATCTGATTTAATCTATGTAAAAATTATTATTTTTTGTATACATCATCATTATTTTATATCATTATTTATCATGTTTTGTTTACTGTATGCATTTACACTCATCATTTAGTTTATATTTGTTATTAATGTTGATGGAGAACATGTGAAATACTTGATTTTTGGTGCTTATATCATTAAAAGTGCAAGATCGTACGGTTTAAACCCATTTCGGCCAGTAGCTAAGTTAATTATGTTCTTGTAACACCTTTACGCGATTAAATTTAACATAAAACATTTTAAATTAATTTCAAGTTATAGTCCATAAACATTCCCCTATGTATTTCTAGATCAGTTAATGTAACAGTTTCACTACAACATACAAAATATTCTATTCTTACTTGTGAAAGTAAATAAAGATGTAATATGTTTCTTAAAAATTATTAAACTTACAAATAAAATTATTCTACTGTTTACAAATGTACAATATTACTTTTATTTTATTTTATATTAAATATTAAAACTTTTGTTTTTAAGAACAATATTTAACTGAATTTGCTTCTAAGAATTAACTTTTTTGTTTTTTTTATATCACGTGATTGAGCAGACGACGTTGGGAGGAGCTCATTCCTGTGAGAGATCTTATAATCTATAAAATATTTCTCTAACGTGGACCAGTTTCAATTATTTTTTGTCGAAACATACGATACGCGAGGATAAAAAAATAATATTTTTACATAAACAATATTTAAGCACGCGGACTTAGCTCAATGGACTAATAAGAAAAAAATGACGACATTTGTCTAATGAGATTATTTCACGAAAAAAAATGTATTTTTAACTGTTTTTTCTTCAGAATCTTTGCAAGCATCATTTTAAAACTAGCGATATTTTAAAGATATATACAGAATATGAACTTTTGTTTCATAAATTGACTAAAAAACGCAATTATAAAAAATATAATGAAAATAGGAATTATTTTAATTTATTTTATTTATTTATTTATTTAAAAAAAAAAAAAAAAAAAAAAAGTTATACTAAAATCAATAAAAAGTCATCGCCAACAGGACGACAAAAAATTTAAAAGGCGTCGTAGTAGTCCTATATTAAAATTGTACTGCCTGTGGAAGTATGGAAATTGGGTCGTGAACCATGAATTTTATTTAGAAACCTTTCTTTGAATGATCTTGGTTTCACTATACGCAAGCGAAGTGTGACGTCACTGACCTTCCATCAATGCATGAAAAAGATTCTCTATGTTAATCGCCCATTGGATTTTTTGTAAAAAATTATTAAAAATCGAGGAAAATTATTTCCCAATTTTAATCTCCGTATTTGGGTATATATATATATATGTATTATGTATCGTATGCATGTGTTAGCTTGAGTTATTTTGCTGTCAAATTGACAAAACTTTAATTTTTAAATTTCAAAACTTTGTCATCCTTGACGTTTTTGTATCTGGCGATCAAAAACGTAATACGAAAATATACATGCCAGATGTATATTTTCGTAATATGTATTCTACGAAATATTGTTTTATATTATTTATTACTCTCTTAATATAAGTTTTTGAAATAACCATGATTTTTTAAAGGAATTAATTATGTTCGCCAGCTAATTTGGCGAATTTTTTTTTCCGCCAAGGATGACAGTTATGAAATCTATTTCGCTACAACATATGAATATCCTATATCAGACACTTCATTTAGACATTTTGAAACAAATTTGACTTCAAATTATTATAAAATAATTATAATTTTCCTTTTAATTAATATATTAATTGGATGTTTATGGTGTAAATATCATCCTTTGAAATGAAATGTTTATGTTTTCAGTCGAATATGGAAGTTTGCAATTTTTTTTCTACACAGGATATCACACGCATGCACACAATAACTAATATATAACTGTACCCAAATATGGGGATTGAAATCGGAAGATAACTTTCCTCAAATTTTAATTATTTTTTACAAGAAATCCAATGGGCGATTAGCGTAGGAATTTTTTTTTTTCTTGCATCCAGGGACGGCCAGTGACGTCATCACTTCGCTTGTATTGTACAATATTAATTTGGTTTTTTCAATAATTTGGCTTCTGGTAAATTAAAATTTTAATTAGGTGGTGAAATTGGTATAACATTTATGAGTTTCAAATTTTAAAGGTAAATAAGAAAAGAAATAAAATGCGAATATTTCGCACGGGTTTACTAGTTATGAGATAAAAGAAATAAAAAATGACATTTTCTTAATGATTGCTCAAAAGATGAATAAATCTGGCAAGAGGAAGTGTTTTACTACTAGCCTTCTATACGAACGATGGGGGTTGGATTTTCATTCAACTGTTCCTACGAACCTCGGAGAACCTTAAATGTATGCCAAAAGGTGCAATAGAAAAAGACCAACAAAAATTTTATATAAAATAAAGAGCCTCCTGATAATTCCGAATACATAATAAATGACTTTGCTTCTGGGGAAATACCAATACTTCCAATTTCTTGGAAAAATTGACGAAATTGAAGGTAAAGGGATTTACTTGTCCATGATTATCGAAAAAGAGAAAATAAATGAAGAGCGTCCGATGAAAAGTATTTAATTTTGTTCGACCATAGTAAAATTGTGCAAAAATTGTACCCAACTCTTCAAATAAACGAGAGTACAATCCGTGCATTCGAGGTTTATTTCACACGATGATTTAATTCCATTTAAATAATTATAGGTAGAGAAAATGCTACGCATAATTTGTTTTACTTGATACATTTATTACCTGTTCATACATTTAAGCAGGAATGTTTTGTTAAATAATGTTATAATAAAATTAAAATGAAATATTTTGTTAAAATAAAATATTTTCTTGGTGTGTTCTTGCTATGTAATATTATTCATATAACGTTATGATATTTCAACCTTAAGGGTGTGTCTAATATAAACTAATTCCGTCTGTGGTGTTAGTTGGCAAAATTACAAGCTGTTTAGAAAATAATTTTGGGGATGACTTAACAAATATTTATTGCTGAGTCTGAAATAATTTTGTAGGCAAAGAGTTACGCTTTCCCATGCAGTCATCTGGAAGTATATACATCAATTTTCCAAATTATTATGACCAACAGACACTTTCAGACGTTTTGTCAAATATCACAAAAATTCTGGAAGAATCATCTTGAAACTTCAAAAGAGAAATGAACATTTTATATCTCCTAAATTTCAGTCAAAGATTCCCCCGAAATCAAAAGGGGGGCCAGTATATATATATATATATATATATATATATATATATATATATATATGAAAATGTCTGCGGTCACCCTGTAAAAACTAATGCCTCCAAAGCATTCTGGGTGAAGTGTGTAATTAACCCTTAAATGCGTGATTTTTTAAATTTTTACGAAACAATTTTTTTCTTCATAGCCATGGCTTAAATAAACATGTAAAACTATTAAAAAAATTATTTAACATTTTTTATTGATTATTTCTTTAATTTTTAGGTTTGATGTATAGATGCATCATCATGCATTTACCTCTAAAATGTAAACCAGATTAAAAAATCCTTTATAATAACATAATTAATAAATATTGGCACAAAATATTTAATTATTTATTGTTTTTTAAAATATATGGACTTTAATTGAAATTTTAGTGAAACTTAATACTAATTAATTATGTTTAGAGTTTATAAAAATGAAAATTTTGATATAAATTTAAATAAAAATGACATCAAACGTTTTTACATGTACATTTATTGGGAAGTTTATGTTGTGTGGAAAATTTTGAAATAATTTCTATCCTTAGTTAAACATAATGCTACAGCCTTTTTTTCATGTCCATTAAATGTTTGGAATTTGTAATTTCGCTCTTTACAACGAGTGCGATTTTCATTCGACATGGGAACATGTTCAATATTATTCCGCCCGATGCAGGTTGAAAGAATGTATAATGCGGTGACTCTCTCTCCTTTCACATTGTAACCATTTTGTAAAAGACTACTTGGAATTCTATGCTTAGAAGCTGAATATTGAATAACATTTTCTTTACTGTATTATGAATCGTTATCATCATCACTTTTCAGAAATTCAAAATCATTTTCGCCGCCAGAAAGCAAGTTATCACTTTATTTCATCTGTAGTGAAATATTGTTTTCTCTTTCTTCTAACAAACTGACTTATATATATATATATATATATATATAATCAGTTTAATTTTAAACTGAAATTCTATCATACAGATTATTAGTAAAATAATTTATAAAATTCAAGTTTGAAATGTTGGAAAAACTATGTAACTCACATGTATGCATCACTTTTAAATGGTTTGAAAAAAATTACCCGCTGGACTAGCTGAAGTAATAATAATAAGAAGAAGAAGAATTTTCAATACAAACAAACAGTGCGCATACTACATAATTAGAGACACATAATTAATATTTTATGCTGATAATTAACAAAACTTCATGTAAATATAGAGTGCGTATTGCTCATAAAAACATTAGCATGAAGTAAAAGGCATTATGAAGTCTTATGATTAAAACTCAACTCCAAATTTTAACCTGATTCCTATATGCATCAAACTACACTCATAATCATAAATGCATAATGATGCATGAATGAATCAATCAGAATGATTGAAATATTTCATTTTTAAAAGTTTCTGTGTTTATGCCCTCAGTTATAATATAAGGTAAAGTTCTCAAGCTTCTAATATCGAATTTATGAATTACACAAAGCTAGATTTATCACCGAAAAAAACAAAAATAAATTCTGAATTCTTGGCTGCAATTTTTGCCCTTTACTGTTTAATGCTGCCATATACTGGAGAAAGCAAGAGTTAAACAATGATATGGATATATTAAGATTAAAATCAGCCTAGTTGACCGCTTGTTTTGTAGTACTTTTAATGCAAAATCAGAAAAAAATAGTATGATTCATATATGCATTACCATGCATTGAACGGTTAAAACGCTTCCTCTTATTATGTGTCCAAATTTTTATGAGGCTACCATATATATTCATGGAGATACAGTGCTTTCTTTAAAACACTGCACAAAAATTGCCTCTTTCTTAATTATAACATTCATGATATTAAAACACAGAACAAAGTCATTTTTAGGAAACTTACCACACTACATTAAAAATAGCATACTGCAAACAAGATACAAATATATTAAATATATAATGAAATATGATCTTTTTAGCTAAATATTTTTAAGTACGCATGCGCAAGATTTAACTAAATTTCATTTGCATAATATAATTGCTAATAGTTTTCAGCTACTTATATAAAAACCCCAAACAAATATCGTGTAAATTTAAAAAGTTGTATGAGATACAATGAATTGAATTTCAGGTTATTTCGAAAGTAATGGTAAGGGGTTTATATATATATTTATTTACAATTAGCGAACACTGCATTACCGTTTATTGAATGAAAGTAAAAAAGGAAGTAAAATCATACGTAGTCTAGCACTTTTTTTGAGATGAACTGGACAGTTCATTCTATCGGGTACAACATTTTGAATTTAATGATATTTGTTTGGGGATTTATTTAAGTGGCTCAATACTTTTGGCTATTAGATTATGCAAATGGAATTTTGCTAAAGCTTGAGTATGCACAATTAATTATTATTAGTAAAATTCCTTAGATATTTATTACTTCCTTAGATATTTATTATTTTTATATTCTAATTGCAATAGGAGATGTCTAATGTAGAGCGTCAAATTTTGTTATAAAAGAAAAAAAAAAAAAAAAAAACGCTTTGGGTTAAATAAGCACCAAATAAGTAGCTCGGTTATTTTTCGCCAAGGACTCTTCTAACATAACGGCGATTGCCGTTTTAATTCATCGCCAAAATGTAAAATAAATTTAAGTTTCAACAAGATATACTAAAAATGTGCACTAAAGATGTGCCTAAGTTATTTAAAGAACACAATCTTTTCTGATAAATTAGTATTACTTTATTTACAAATTACTTTAAAATTAGCAAAAGTACTTTTTATTTGTTTGATTGTTTTGGAATGTGGAAACTAATAACATATTAACTTTTATTAATAGACCTGTTAATTTATTAAACGAAACATTGCTTTATTAGGGCAATATAAGGAAGACGAATAGTGTCAAAGATGAGTCAAATAATTGCAGGGAGAATGTTTTGGCAATTATCGCGTCATTGGCAATTACTTATTTATTTATTTATTTATTTTTAATTAAAAGTTAAAGCAAACAAAATTTTTCAGCTTTTCACTTCCATTTTTTTTTTAATACAATAATCTAGGCATAACTCTCATTAATTATCATTTACTACTATAAAATATTCTTTTTTTTTCCGTACAAAAGGACTATTTTTTTTCAATCTGCGGTATTGCGTTGTAGCCCTATTGTATTTTTCTACCTTCAATTTTATAATTCTTTTTATTTTGAAAAAAAAAAAAAAAAAAAAAAAAAAAAAAACCATTGAAATGAAATGAGCCTACAAGCATACTGTTACTGAAAATAATGTTAATGTTTCTAAAATAATGATGGCAATGTCAAATAAGTTAAAATGAATGGAAACAATTTCTTTCCATTTCCGATAGTCATTTTATTTCCTTGTAAAAATGACAACAAAATTTTAAAAGTCGCCAAAGGTATTCTGTGCTACAGCTATACCAAAAAAACTTTAAAAAATTAATGTAGTTAGTGATATTAGGGAATGAAACACAGTTAATGCATGCATTTATATAAAAGAATAGATTAAAATAAGTCTTGTCGTACTAATATAAATTTTGTTTACAAAAAATGTAAGCAGAATTTTCTGTTTTTTGTTTTCTCTAATATAGTCATTTTAAAATATCTAAATACATACATATAATTTTTAATTGATTACAGAAGCGTTTTTTCTCATGTATCTGTAAATCTAATTAAAAGTTTTAAAAATTCGATGGATATAATCTTAAGTTTGGTGCATAGCTAAACCTGAGCAGAGTATCATTCCTTTCTATCCCTCCGTTTTCCGGTGATCTCCGATCGAATAAAAATAAATAAATAAAATAAACGTTATGTATACCACTATTCCTCCCATGATCACAGAAAAAAATATTCTGAAATCATTTTGTGGTTCCTTGACGTCTAAAACGTAAAGTTAACTCAACTTTATTCTCCATCCAATGCGTTTTACTGACAAAAACCTTATGGCGCATGCGCAGAAGTTTTTTACCCATATCTCTAAATCGAAATTTTTAAATTTTAGATATATATAATATTAAGTTGGGTAAAGACCTAAATTCTTACCAAGAGGCGCCAGACATTCTTGTGTGATACTCTGATAAAAATAGCGTTATCGACATACGGGCACAACGATACACACGCACACGGAAAATTTTCTGAAGTCCTCTTTTGGCTTTCATGGTGTGTAAAATGTGAAGATACTGCATAATGTTTTGATTCTGACAAATTTACAGACAAAAGTATGATTTTATTAATATAGATAAAGTTTTCCTAGACCGCTAAAATTATAATCCACACTAATACAATAGAGCAATATTTTCAGAGAAAAAAAAAAAAAAAAAAGTCGTCTCATGATATTGTTGCGTACATTTTAGAAGGTTATTTAAATATTTATTTACATTTGGACAAATATATATATATATATTAGGTTGTAACAAATGAAATGTCCGATTCTCACAAGTAAAATTTTTGAGATTTGGTTCCTTATAAACTTTTTTGATACAGTCGTTAATTATGTATCATTTTAAAGCTAAAACCTTCTCCTTTTCATCTGATGTGTTTCAAATAAAAATATTGTGATTTGGTGGTAAGCTTATAGCTTTAATCGTAAGATGAATTCTAGAGATTTTAGAGTGCTATTTTTGTATGAGGGGAAAAGTAAGCATAATGCTGGAGCAGCTGCTCGAAACATTAATGCTGCATTTGGAAACGGTTCTGTAAATGAACGTACCATTCGACGTTGGTATGCAAAGTTCGAAACTGCGGATGAGAGTCTCACAAACGAAGACCGGGGAAGACCAGAGACTGCTGTAGACAATGAAGTTTTACGAGCAATAGTTGAAACAAATACAGGCAATATTGTTAGAGTTTATGCAGAAGTACTAGGTGTATCTCCTACAACCATTTCACGTCATTTAAAATTGATTGGCAAAGTTAACAAAATGGATAAATGGGTTCCTCATGAATTGAATGAGAATCAGAAACGCAAACGGTATGAAATCTCGTCTGTCCTTCTTCTTCGCAACCAAAATTATCCTTTTCTCAATCGAAATGTAACTTGTGAAGAAAAGTTGATTCTGTACGACAATCGTAAACGTTCAGCGCAGTGGCTGGATGCTGTCAAGGCTCCACAACACTTCCCAAAACCGAAACTCTATCAAAAGAAGGTTATGGTGACTGTTTGGGGGTCCTCAGCTGGTTTAATTCACAATAGCTTTCTAAAACCTGGCGAAACCATCCCAGCGGAGAAATATTGTAGAGAAATCGATTAAATGCAACAGAAACTTACACGTAAACAGCCGGCATCGGTCAATAGGAAGGTCCCTATTCTTCTCCATGATAACGCTAGTCCACATGTTTCAATGATCACTCGTCAAAAGCTGCACGCGTTAAACTATGAAGTTTTAGACCATCCACCATATTCACCTGACATCTCACCTACAGATTTTCACTTTTTCAAACCTCTCGATAACTTCCTGCAGGAGAAATGCTTCAGAAATCCAAAGGATGCTGAAACGGCATTCAATGAATTTGTTGCCTCCAGGACAACTACATTTTATGATACCGGCTTAAAAAAAACTTGTTTCTCGTTGGAAAATGTGTATTGAATGGTTCCTATTTTGATTAAAAAAGTTTGTTCTGTAAAAATATATTCTTTCTTTAAGTAGACCATGAAAATCGGACATTTCATATGTTACAACCTGATAGATTGATAGACTTGTCGTATTAAGTTTAAATAATAAATTTTTCATAATAACTAAAGAAGTAAAGTAATTAAAGAAACAGAGAATTGAAATTTCAATAATGAAATGTATATAATTTTTATAAAATTAAGTTTGTGAGGTGGCCACATAAATGTTTTTACTCATCGCGTTAAACTTAATGATCTTTTTAGCTATTGGTGTTACTTATTATTTTAAAATTTAGCTCATACAAAACACTAACATTTCATAAAAAAAAAAATGAAAAAGAAAAAGAAAAAGAAAACGCCGTCAGTTGGTACTCCTACTCGCCATATAAATGTTTAATAATTAAATTATTTGCGATTACTAATTCAAAGATATTCATTGCAAATTTAAATGTAATATAACAATAATAGTATAGAGCATACATATATAATATTTTATTTTAAAAATGCATACAACATGTTCCAAAATTATACGCAATTTATATTAAATATTTAAAAAAAACTAAAAAATCAGGTACATTTATTTTAGTCAAACAGTAGTTTTTAGAGGGTGAAGATAAATATAAAACCAACACTATACTTCTTCTGGTGCTTATTTTCTTCAGACATTTTAAAGCTATATTGAACAATATATAAAATTAGAAATATAATTTAAAATATTAGCTAATCTAAAAAATATGCCTTTTAAATTGCTTGTTCAAAGTAATTCTTAAAAAATCTTTTTAATGATTATGTATATATTCTATAGTTATTTAACTTCGTATAACTTTAATTTCTAACTTACTGTTTGTAAATTGTCTCTAATACTAGATATAAGTCATCTGCGCAGATAATTAATTACTATTCGGTGTTTCAGAACGCCACTCTTTATGCATAATATGCACTTCTGAATGGAGTTCGGTTTATGTGTCAACTGGGATGAAACATAACTTCGTCTTGACACTACATCTTTAATAAGTAGTAGGAAACATTAATGCATAAACTCGCAGAATTTCTGTCTAATATAATGCATAATAAATACCAAACACTTGAAAATAATTTTATCTCTTTTAAAATTATTGTATTAAAGCTTAAATATACTGTATGTATTGCGTACAATTAAAAAATACAGCATGTATATAAAAACTGCTTTAAAACAAGAAAGATGAATTTAAGGAATCTGAAACACCTTGTAATAATTACAAATTTTTAAAACTTCTATGACAAAAATATTCAAAGAATTTTTTTCTATTATTACTTTAGTACATAGTAAAAGTACTTCAGTACATAGGAAAACAATTTTTCGTACACAAATTAAAATTTTTAATTGCATTTTACATATAATATTTAATATAAAGATTTTGTGCTATTTTGTAACTCAGTAGTTCTGAAAGGAAGAAAAGATCTTGTTACGTTTGACTAACACAATAAAAAATTAAACATTTTTCTAATTAAATAAAAATATGAATGAAAATACTAAATATTAAATTGTAAATAGTAATAAAAAAATATTAATTTTATTAATATGCTGTGTCACTACTTTAATATACTATTACGGACAGTGTAAGTTTTATATATGGAATCCTGTATTTAAAAATGCCACCCCCACCACCCTTCCGAAAGAAAAAAAAACAATAAAAATAAATAAACATTTAAAAAAATATATATAAATATATATTTCACATTTTATTTATTTCTTTAAGGATTACTGTCGCCTACACCAATAATTAAAACTTATTGGATTTACTTTTAGAAGACCTCTATTTTGCGCAGAAATTTTATACGCAGTAAACTGTTGACATAAAGTTTCATCGACAATAAAATAAATAAAATTAAAATTAAAACGAAAGGGAATATATATATATATATACATATAAACAAATATAAATATTAATATAAGAAAAAACACATAAACAATAAAAAATGCCCTTAAATTCATTTTTACTTCCATCACACTACTATCGTAGGTAATGGAAGTGTTGTATTTGGTCCAAAAATTCGATATCGAGATTGCACCTGATTTACACGTTTTAAGGTCCCTTGAGTCCAAAAAAAGTGGTTTTTGGCAATTGATCATTGTCGGTGTACACTAAGCGACAAAAAAAAAAAAAAAAAAAAAAAAAAAAAAAAGCCGCACTTGCATATTTTCCTTTTTTTTTTTTTTTTTTTTTTTCTGTAATCGCTAATTTTATTATTTCAAAAGTAAATTTTTGACAGATTTTATTACGTTGTGTTCCACGTGCAATTTAGGATTTAGTCAGGTGTTAAAAACAAGATGCAATTGTTTGGAAAATTGTAATTTTAGAAAGAATTTCAAAAATGGCAAGAACATGGCAATTAATTGTGCCACAAAAAATATTAATTTTAGAGCGAAAAAAAAAATTAATACGTGGGATGTTAACATGATTAAATAATAACAAATATTAATGATCTGGTTTTTAGCAAGATATATCATTTTTTGGCTGTTTAAACTACACATTTTTCCTTAAGCGGCCACGTTACTCATCCAGTCCAGATGACCGCAAGTTAAAAAGCCAGTGCTTAAAAAATCAGCTTGTATTACATTTAGAACATAGAACGGATTCAGAAAAAGTGTTTAGTAACATAAATTATCTAAATACAGTGCAATAACAATTAAATAAAGCAGGTTTAATTGCCAGAAAATCTGAAAAAATCCATTGTTAACGAAAAGAATTAGAAAACCAAGACTTTAAAAGGTTAAAAAAAAAGATTGGGTTAATTGTTGGGTTGAGGTGGTCTCTCTGATGAGTCAAGTTTAACTTATTTCCAACTGACAGAAACAAGCAGATCCGATCACGAAAATGTGACTGACTTAATGAAAATCGCACTTTTAAAACAATGACATATTCCCCGTACATCACGATACGAAAAGGCATAATTTTTCAGTGAGTCTGGCAAATTTTTAAGTTCAAGGGATCAACTAACCCAAAATAAAACTTGCCGATTAAAAAATTGATACCTGACCGACTACTTTGGAGGTATTTCAGACTCTTCCATTATCAGCATTTCAAGATGATAATAAAATTTTCTACATGGCGCCTGAGGTTCGTTTATTTGATTCATGTTTTTAAAATTACTTATCCATTCTCATGAGCATCTATAATTTTGTAAGTTATCATACCTTTTTTTCACTTAAAATTACGTCCTACAAAGACTTTCTTCTTTATTAGACCTGAAAATTTTCCTAATCTCATTCCGTTCGAAAATGTTTCCTCTATAAAGCAGTGTGTGGATTAGAAACTTGTAGCCTACAACCTTGAAAGAACAAGAAAAAAAAATATTTATGATATTTAGCACAGTGAAATTTCTGAGTTTCATGTTAAAAACTGTAAAATACCATGCCATTGCGCATTAAAGTAGTCATTCCATACAAAGGCGGAATTATCCAATCCAGAATACATATTTTTATTAAATAATTGTTTAGATCAAACAAATAAATAGTATTATTTCATACATTAAAATAGTACTTGTTTATTTCATGTAATAAATCGTAATAGAATACAAAGTATATGTATATTATATCATGTTTAAAAAGAAAATTTTCTGTAGATTTTTATTAAATACTTCATAGAGTATAATAAATCGAATTATTAAATCCACAGTATACACAGGTATCATGTTATGACTTCCATATTATAGAAACATAACAATTTTATTTGCGGCAATCATTAGTTTTTAAATTATTAGAATCTCAAAAGCTAAAAGTCAAATTTTCTGCTGTGTGGCTTTTTTTTTTTTTTTTTTTGTCGCTTAGTGTATGTCTGTATGAGTGGAATCTTTTGGCTATTATATCTCCGAAACTAATAAAGATAGAACTACAGATCTGGTGTACAAATGAATATTCCAAATTTTAGTGAAAATTGAAACACCGGAAGTTGGACATCGGAGACCGGAAGTCCGTATCTCAAAAATGGCTCTGACGATTTTCTTCAAATTTGGTATATAAAGAATCTTTTAGGTGTCCTTTCGAATTATATAGTTGGTTAGTTCAGGAAAATTGATAGGCGTCCTGTATAAATAGCTCAATTCCAGGTTTCGCAAGCGCGTTCCTTTAAAAACGGCTGTACGGATTTTTTTCAAAGTCGCCATATTAACTCACTTTTTTATATACTTTTGTGTGTAATTATTGTTTTTTGGTCAATAATTGATTTTTTGTAAAAATTGGTATCTCAAAAACGGCTATAACGATTTTCTTGAAAATTGTTATATACATCCATTTCCTTCTCGTGTATTACGTGGCTATTAGAGGAAAATTAACAGTATTCCTGTTTAGGTAGGTGATCTTCAAATCTTGGAAATTTGTGTTTCAAAAAATAACTCTACCATTTTTTTCTCTTATTTTTTATCTCGCTATAGGTAAGCTTCGTTTTATATGTCTTCATAAGTTTATCTTACAGGAAAAATTTTAGGTTTCAACTTCTTAAGGTCACTTTTATGTTTTCTTATCACATTATCTCTCAAAAATGCATATAATACGTGTAATGGAAGTCGTGTAGTTGTTTCACACCAGATTTTTTATTACATAACTGAAGTATCAAAGTTATTTTATATGGCGCTACAACTTTTACGACAATATAAATATTTTCCGCACACGAATGAAGAATATTAGGAGTCTGTTTCATATAGATTAAATATATATATATATATATATATATATATACATGTGTGTGTAATATTTTCATTTTGTTTAATGCAATCAAATGGTATTAATTTGAAATATTTAAAAATATTGCCTATTAACATATGTCCATTGAAACAAATTTGTTCTATCTAAATAAAGATTATGAAGTATCATTAGAACATTATTCTCATATATAATACCAATTATTACGATTCACTGTTAATTCGCTATTGTAATTAAACAATCCAGATGACAGAATCACACACAGACACAACTATTCAAACCACCTACTAAAAATTTATTTTTGGCTTCTGAGGAATTCAAAGTTTATAAATATCGCAAAAACTTAAATTAAGAAAGTAAACTCTGAAAGAATACTATTTCTGCGTATATGAATATGAAAATGTAAAAACAGTTCAACATAAAGTATAGTAGATTATATCTTAAATATCTTTGTCAGCCTTCAAAGTTCTACAGCGTTTTCTGAAGTTGCCTGTTACTATATAGATGTTATTTTTTTTAAATCTGTAAATTATTATTATTATATGCAAAATGAACTTTTAAAATTAAAGAACATGCATAATTAAACAATAAATGTATATACATATATATATATATATATATATATATATATATATTTTTTTTTTTTTTTTTTTTTTTTTTTTTACCACTATATTAAATATTAAAGCACAACTAATTTATTTCCCGTTCCATCGAAGCTCAAACTAGAGAATGAGCATTAGGGTGTACAGATTTTTTTTTTAATCAAATTTTCAATTGTGTGGTAAAGTTGCCTTATGCTATTGTTAGTATGCGTCCAAAATATTGTTGATCTGAGTTAATATCTGCAGTTGCCTCTGGGGACGTTCTTTATACAAAATTCGTTAATTTTATCGTTTGTTCAATATATATTTTTTTAATAAGAAATTGGAATCCTTAGTTCTAATAGGGTCGAAAAATTGCCATATGGTATCCTTAGAGCTTGTGCAAATTTTTATTCATGTGGGTCAATGGCTTCAGTTACCTCTACGGGTCACTTATCAGGCCAAATTCACTCATTTTAATGATTTCCTTCAACACTTCTACGACTGTAATTCTTTTAATTATGGTTATTTCTATTCACTTTTTTTTTCGTATGAACAAATTACTCATTTGTGCAAGTATGCAAGGCGTAACATAATAAAACAGAATACACAGTGGTTCATTCTAATAATTGTTTATTACAGTGCAAACAATAAAACATTCAGGTTGACATAAAAAAAGTAATAGAAATAACCATAATTAAAAGAATTACAGTCGTAGAAGTGTTGAAGAAAAATTGTTAAAATGAGCGAATTTGGCCAGATAGAGGCAACTGAGGCCATGGACTCACACCAATAAAATTTGCACACACTTTAAGGATACCATATGGCAATTTTTCGTCCATATTGAAACTAAGGATTAAATTTCTTATTAAAAAAAATATTGAAAAAACAATAAAATTAACGATTTTTGCATAATGAACGACCCCAGAGGCAACTAAATATATTAACTCAGATTAACAAAATTTTGCGCATATACTAAAAATAGCATAAGGCAAATTTTCCGTACTATTGGAAATTTTATTAAATAATAATAATAATAATAATAATCGATGCAGCATAGATAAATGATTTTTTATCTGACCTAATTATTATTATTTATACCACATATTTATAATAGAAGAGGTTATAAGAGTTTATATCTGAAATTTAGATTATCAACGACATCGGAGTTCAAGTCCAGATATTCAGTTAAATTATTTTTATTAACTGTCAGTCTCAGTATTACCTGATTTTTACAGATAGTATTCAGATTCGCTCCTTCAATGCGCACATATACATCGAAAAAATATTGCAAAAATTATTTCAATGCTTGTTGAAAAAAAAAAGAAAAGAAACTGGACTCATCTCGAATTGTTAGTCCGTAACATACATATTGCAGCATTGTGACTTTTATTCTTCGTTCTCTCGTAGTAAATGCATTTTGTACGTTTGCGCCATATTATTGTGGTTATTTTAGTATCACAATTTCTCAAAAAAATAATAATAATAATAATAATAATAATAAAATAAATAAAAAATAAAGATTAAACAACTGGACATATTAAATTTAAAACGGAAACATTTCGTATTCTACCATTTATTTTTGTAAACCGAATCACATTTCGTTCAAAACGTTCACTAGCAACGGTACTAAAGTTCATTTTGTTAAAAGGCAAATTAAAACAGAAACTATAAAATTAAAACATACTTACTGAGCTTCAAAAACATAAATGATAAACAAATGTTAGAGCTTAAAAAATATAAAAATTAAATTCAGAAATTAAGCTAAATTACGGTCCATTGCCTTTTATTTTAAGAACTCTGCATATACATATTTAACAGCTTTCTTCTATGTAAATTTTAAATACAAAATTTACGTGTGTAGAACGAAAATGTGTATAAAAATAAAGGTACTTTTGTCTGCATTCTTGGAATTATATATGAAATTTCTTTCCTTTTCTTTTCTTTTCCTTTCCTTTTTTTTCAACAACCCACACCAAAACATACATTTCGAACGATATACTACTTTTAAGAATATATAAATCATACAATAAATAATTTTCTAAATAATTACTTTTAATATAATAAGTTGTAAGCATTTATCTATAAAAATAAAAGAAGATGTCTGTCTGTCACTCTAACTGTCTGTCTGAGTACCTATATGTTTAGCCCCTACTGAACGTAGAAGTACGGAATTTGACATAAGGATGCTCAGAAGCCTTCCCGAGGGAATAGTGAAAAAAGAATTTAAAAATTTTAATAAGTTGTGGAGATATTAATTAAAATGTCGACTTATGTCTAATCAAAATGCGATCTCAATGACTGAGAATTTACCGCGATTCCCTAAAATTAGATATTTTAACGGAGTTAAAGCAGAAAAAGTGGAAAATAAATTAGAAATATTAGTCCGCTTGTTACGAATTCGGTACCAAATGAAAGGGGCGATTTTTCTGAATCTATGAGGGCAAGCAGCTTATCGATTCAACAATCATATATATTTTTTAATTAACTAAAATATGAAATTTAGGTGGAAACATCCTATCAACTGCCAGACGACTGTGTGCGAGGAAAAAGGAAATGATTGTAACCAATTAAGATGTCACGTGTTTTATTGTGGGGGAAAATTGCAATTTTGAATTTTTTCCAAATTTTCCTTCATGTACACATAACTTGATATTCGGTCTAGTCAGCATATTATAGAGTTCAATTTTCAGAAATCAGTTCAATTTTTATGAAAGCATGTGAATAAAAAAAAAAAAAAAAAAAAAAATGGAATTATATTTATTACGACTCACGTGACTAAAATACAATGTAAGATTAAGCTTTCATTTATATTTTGTAGTATTTTTAATTGAGATATGCCGTTGAAATTTCGTAATATTTTGTTTTAACCCCCGACAATTCGATTGTGAATACTTTTGAAAGTGTAGAATTGTTAGGAACGGCTTCAATTCCACTCTTCTTTTCATTTTTTTTTTTTTTTTTTAAACTCGATTACATTTTTTCTCTCTTTCATCTGTTCCATTACACATTCTTCTGTTGATGAGGGAGAAACAGTATAAATAAATTTTGCACCCAATTTCTCACATGCGATAATTCGGATGAAAAAAAAAAATCAGTACCAAGACCTGACAATTAAGTGCAAAAAAACATGAACTTGTATAAGAGTTGCTTAAGAAAGATACATACATTTTAGAAAAAAAAAATGATTTGTTGCAGCACTTTTTAACAAAAACAGTTGTGAAGAAGTAGAAACTGAAGTTTCAAAATCATTTCTCTACGAAATGATTAATATGTGACAATTTGTTGCAAGAACACACCAAACATGTTAAACTATAACAATAATCACTTGTAACAATCAGTTGGTGCTTAACATACCTAAAACTAGGTATCACGGCTTAAATCATAGTTATAGCCGTTTGCCAGAAATTAAATAAATTCTAAACTACTAATAAATTCTTACTACGCTCTCACTCAAATCCCCCTTCTTTTCTGTAAAGAAAATTGTATATATAGATTGACACTAAATATATTTCTCAGTAAAGCCGAAATAGTCATTTGTAAAATATAGAATTTTCCTTAACTGTTTTTAGTATATACGGTTTTCAGTAGTAACAATTCTAATACCAGCATTTTATTACTAAGGAAGGTAAACGCATATATTTGCTATTGAAGAGATGAAAATCATCTCTAATATAAACGCCTACTTCAAAGTATTCACAATTTTGAAAGTTTCACACATGAAGAAGTTTCAATGAACTACAAACAGTCTTTCTTTTACAAACTATTTTCCATTGAATAAAGTATGAGTAGCATTAGATTTATTGGACCACACAAAGTTTTCAGTTACATTAATGGGTATTAATGGAAATTTGCTGGAATTGCATTTTAGTTTATATTAATTTTTTTTATCATTTTCTAAGTGTTTTTTACACTTTCCAATAAGGTTAAAAAGTGTTAATGCATTCGGTTTGTCTGTCTGTCTATACGCGCTCTCGTGTAAATATCCATGGAATTTCTTGAAACTGATATATGATATTGAAGTTCACTCTCGATTGTTCTCTAAAGAAATTGGGGTGATTATCTCTTCTGGCTTGTGTACAGGGACACCCAAAAGTATTATAAAGAATTGTGTTCTATGAAAGGAATTTTCATGAACAATATTTTTATTCCTCTATTTTACTCAAATTTCATTAAAATTGAAATATGTTGTTCAAGTTCATTATCGGTGTTTGCTATAGAAAACAGAGTAAATACCACCACTGGTTTGTCTACAGGGACATCCAAAAGTATTCCAAAGCATTCGTCATATTAGAAGTATTTCATTAAACCAAATTTTAATAATTTTACTTCGAACAGTTCTTAATGGTTATAAATTATGTTATTTATATGCACAAAAAAATGCTTTCTACAGAATATAGTATGATTAGCCATAGATTTACAGGGCCACAGAAAAATATTCAGTTACACTAAAGGTTTTCAATACAAATTTGCTGAAATTGCATTTTCGTTTACAATAAACGATATAACACACTTTAACATTTTTTAAGTGGGAATATGATTTCAATTTATGTATCTATCTGTCCGATTGTCCATTTGTCTCTCTTTCTATCAGCCCGACTAAGCGTCCGTAAATATTTTTAGTATTTTCACAAAATTATATATGCTATTCAAATTAACTATGGAATGTTCCCCCTTTTAAATGACATCAGTAGGTTCTGTGCAACTGGTTTGTTTACAGGGACCCCCCCCCCCCCAAAAAAAAATGGGAATGCATTGCATTTTAGGACAGACATTTTTATAAATTAAATTTAAAGAACTTTCTATTGTAAAAATCATAAAGAAATTGTCATTGAATTTTAATATGCTAAAATAATATTTTGTTTAGAATATGGTTTTGTAATCCTTCAGATTTACAGGGGTACACTAAAATTTTCAGATACATTATGGACTGCAATTGAAATATGAGGACTACGATTCCTTTAGTGTTAAGAATTTTTACTACTTTCTAACAATGTTTGAGAATAATTAGGAATTTTAATTAGTCTATCTACATTCCTTTTAGAACTGCATTCTGTGATTACCTAGGCAAAGATTATAAAAAGGTACGCAATACAACAATTACCAATTACGTACATTTGGAAAGTGTTAATAATCAATGCGTACTGCATGGTTTTTTCGTTTCCTTTTTTTTTTTTTTTTTTTTTTTTTTAAGTCAATACTTTTAAAATTTGATCTTTTTTTTCTCTGTTTAGCGTTTTTTCAGTGATTTCAATGAATTAAATGATGATGATAAAAATGATAAAAAATAAATAAATTAGATCAATGAATTAAAAAAGGAAAATTTGGTATAAAGCAGCAAGAATTTATAGGCAAATTAAAGAAATACTGTACTTGGAAATACGATAAACGAAAGCATTAAATGTATTTTAAAATTTCCCATAGAGACTTAATACAAGATTTATAATTTACAAAGTAAAACATAAAAACCCACACATGATTTTTTTTTTTTTTTTTTTTTTTTTTTTTTTTTTAATGAGCATTTTGTAAGAGAACGAATACATTGAACTAACAGAGAGTTTTAACACTTTCCAACAAAGTTGTAAAGTTTTAATGTCTTCTGTTTCCCTGTCTGTCTGTCCGTCCGTCTGTCTATCTGCCCTGTAACTCCCGTAAATATTCATAGAATTTCTCGAAATTCATATATGTTATTTAAGTTCGCAATTGAATGTCTATTACTTAAAATTGAGTGTGCACCACTACTGGTTTGCGTACAGGGACGCCCGAAAGTATTACAAAGCATTTGTTCCATTGTATTCCATTGTTCTCTAAGAGAGGTATTTCTATAAACTATATTTTCATACACTTATTTTCCACAAATATTAATGAAATTGAAATTTATTATCCAAGTTCACTATGAGATATATTTTATGTATACAGTAAATATCACTATTGGTTTGTATACAGAGACGCCCGAAATTATTCCAAATCATTGAGTTCTATGAAATGTATTTTTATAAATCAAATTTTAATAACTTTACTTTGCACAAATCTTAAAGAAATTGAAATATGTTACTCATGTGCTCAAAAGAATGTTTTCTATAGAATAGTATGATTAGTATTAATATTTACATGGCTACACAAAAATATTCAGTTACATTGAATGAATATTATTGAAAATTTACTGGAATTGAATTTTCGTTCACATTAAGCGTTTTTAACATTTTCTAACAATTTTTAAGTTTGATTATGATTTGAATTTCTTTATGTCTGTCCAGCTGTCCATATGTCGATCTGTTCGTCTGCCCGACTCCAGCGCCCATTTTTTTTTTAGAATTAATATATATATATATACATAAGTGTGTGTTATTTAAGTTCACTGTGGAATGTTTCTTATTTAAATTTCATTAATAGGTCTTGTACAGACCGGTTCGTGTTCAAGAACACTCAAAAAATGACAGTGCATTGTGTTTTACGACAGACATTTAAATAAATCCCTTTTAAAAATACTTTCTTCTGCAAAATCCTTAAAACAAAAAAGACATTTATTGTTAATATGTTAAAATAATATCTTGTATAGAATAAGATATAGTTAACCTACCAATTTACAGTGTTGCACTGAAATATTCAAATACGTTTAGAGCTGCATTTTCTTTTGCGTTGAGCATTTCTAACTCCTTCCAACGATGTTTAAGAATTATTATGAATTCAGTAAGTCTGTCTGTATTTTCTTTAGACCTTCTGTCCATCCGTTGTATATAACATAGGTAATGTATATAACATAGTTCGGAATTGTTAATAATCAATGCGCATCACATTATTTTTCGTTCTTGTTTATGTAATATTTTGATAGGTTTTTTTTTTTTCTTTTCGCAGTCATTTGTTTTGCAGCCATACATATTATGAAAAAAAATCTTGTAAAATATATATATATATATATATATATATATATATACAGTGCGTATCGAAATGATAGGTCCACCCGCATTTTTCAAAATTTCGACTCTTAATTGAGAATAGGAACCACTTTTTTGGTAGAGGTAATTAATCAGTAATTGTTATAACTATTTATGAAGGAATTTCTTAAAAATAAATAATTCCTTTTTATTTTATGCAAATTTTCATTTTCAGACCGTTTCGAAAAGATAGGTCCGCCTTCGGAAATTTTGCACCAATCACGTTTATTTCCAAAAAAATTGCATAAATATCGTTTCTTAGTCTTACTGCGGGATTATGCTGGCTGCTGTGGAGGTATTTAAACAGATTTGAACATCACGTTGTAATCAAACGAAATGGGTCGTCGTTGCAGTCTTTCGCTGGTTGAGCAAGGTAAAATTGATGCATTTAAAACGTGTGGAAAATCGAATAGAGAAATAGGTAAACTTTTAAACAGATCACATAATGTTGTAAACAATTATTTGCGACTTAGAAACGCTTATGGCAGTAAAAAATAATCTGGCCGCCCATCAAAAGTGACACCCCGACAAAGAAGGACTATCGTAAAGAAGTTAAAATCTGAAAATCTGAGCTTATCCACTGTGGCCAGACAACAAAACCCTCCAATATCAAAATCTACAGTCCATAGAGTGGTAAAGAAGTTCGGCAATATAGTTTACGTGAAGAGCAAAGCGGCTCCGAAATTGACTAAAAAGCACAAAGAAAAGAGATTGAAATTCGCACATGAAGTGATGTCCTGGAAACAAGATTGAAATCGTGTAATATTCAGTGATGAAAAGAAATTCAAACTGGATGGTCCAGATGCTGGCAGTACTACTGGCACGATCTGCGTTACGATAGACAGATATTCTCGAAAAGGCAAGCTGGTGGTGGTTCCGTTCTGGTATGGGCCGGATTCGGAGGTGCAGGAAAAACTGATATAGCATTTGTAGACAATCGTTTGAATGCTGCAGGCTATCAACAGCTGCTTGAACAATATTTTCTTCCACAAGCAGAGCACATTGGGGGCCCATTCTTCGTGTTCCAACAGGACAATGCTCCTGTGCACACTGCTAAGTCCACTTTCGAATGGTTTCTGGATAATGGTGTACATGCTATCTATTGGCCACCTTGCAGCCCCGACCTGAATCCAGTAGGAAACATGTGGGGTATACTCGATGTATGCAGCGATGTATGCAGGTGGAAGGCAGTACAACAGTACTGCAGACTTGAAAAAGGCTATTTCCTCCGAATGGTCAAAAATCGAGAAAAAGTGTTTGCAAAAACTTGTAGAAACCATGTCGAATAGGATTTATGAGCTTATTCTGAAACAACGTGGAAAAATTTCTCATTAATTCAACATTAATTTGATGCTTGGTTCAGTGGACCTATCTTTTTGAAACAGCTTTTTCATGTAATTTTTGTTTTCCTTATTATTCCTATTATTTGTATATTATTCATGTATTATTTTACATTGAATGAAGTAATGTAGTTAATAAAATAGTACTTTGTACACAATAAAACCTTTTTTTACCAACATAACTTTCGTTTTTACTAGTGGACCTATCATTTCGACACGCACTGTATATATATATATATATATTGAGAATTAAATTTAATAATATTATAAAATTTTCAAACAATTACAATTTACCCAATACAGTATAGTTGCATTTTTTATTTATTTATTTATTTTAATAAATAAAGACTATTATTTATATGACTGGGATTTATATGATTCTCTTGTTAAATACTAATTTGAAGTTATGGCACAGCCATTTTTTTTGGCAAGTACTTGTTTTTTCTGCATTTTTCCTCTGAAACTATAGGGTAATTAATAAATCGGGTTTATATATATATTTCAATTTCTTCTTTGTTTATATTAGAAGTAAGGGATATCGATATAAATACAAACAAAATAAATATATGTATTAAGTTATATATCTGAAAGCATTTTTTTTTTTTTTTTTTTTTTTTTTTTGCAAAGGTACAGTTAAAAAAAAAATTCACATTTTTCCCATTATTTTTCATTTTTTGTAGTATTGTTAACTCTGTCTAGAATTTATTCTAATATGAATGTTTTTTTTTTGTTTTTTTTTTTTTTTTAGGTGTAAGAACTAAGTATTATAAATTATATACATAATATTATTTAATGATAGCATTTAAACAAAATTCAATGTTATTCTAAGTTAGTCTAAATAATTATTACATACTAAACAAAAATCCCCAGGAGAATTGGAAAATTTAATAATTCTAATCTACATTTTACAATCCTTCCTAGATTTTGGTTTTAATGGGGATTAGATAAAATAAACAATTAAAATAATACATTACACAATTTTTTGACTTAGACATTTTATATTATTTGAATTTCCACTTATTTCATAACTTTGCCTTTCAGAATTTAGGTTACAATATACAAAGATTTAGAATCTCCTTAGTTTGAGCTCCTCGTAACTTATCATACATTTCAAGTTAAAATTAATTATATCCACACTTCTATCTTAAAATTAGAACCAATGTAAAGTGAAAATTTAATGTCTAAAAGAGATTAGCTTGCTAAAGCAGAATAGTGTTTATGATTTCGTATATAGCATACATTTACATTATAACTAAAAAAGTGTTATTGCATTTTATAATTTGTATGCAAAGAGTAGGATTATTCTTAAAAAGATGCATTTGAGTATTTTAATATATCAACTGACAATTATTAGTGAGTACGAGCACACTGCTTCTTAACTAACAAATTTAAGAATTTATCTCGTTAAATTATTCGTTTAAAGAGTTTTCAGAATTTTAAATTAGTAAAAATGAAATATACCATTAAGAGTAATCATAAAAAAATGTTATGCGGACATTGTCTGAAAATAACAGATTTTTAGCATTAGTTAATTCAGAATATTTAATTAAATGGTATTATTTAAGATTACTATAATGAATGTTTTAAAACTACTAACATAAATAAAGACACATATAATGTGAAATTTTAATGAAGGAAAAATTACATTTTTTTTTACCTTAAATAATAACATGAAAACGTATTTTGTAAATTGTTTTATACTTGTAATAATTACAACAACAATAATAATGTTAAACACACATTAAAAAATTTGATCTAATCCATTGAGGGAAATTTATAACTTTATAAAATTTTAAAATAACACTAAATTCTGTGTAAAAATAATTTTGAATTAAAAATATGTTGTAAAGATCAGAACAGTTCAGATAGAAGGTATATACACTAAGCGACCAGAAAAAAAAAAAAAAAAAAAAAAAAGCTGCACTGCAGAAAAAATGACTTATACCTTTTTTATTTGTAACTAGCCGGCTACGCCCGCTTCGCTGGTCACTATTTTTAAATGAATCACAATAATTAATGTATTCTCAAAATTGCATTAATTTTTATCATTCGATAAAAAAAGAGAAAAAAAAGTTCTGATCGGGAAAAAATGTCGCACCGGGTCCCCACTGCCTTTGGCAGCTTAGACCCGCTCGCTGCGCGCATGTATTCCTTCACCATCCTTATGACTTCTCAAAATTCCATGTTATTACTCATAAACTTCCAGTCTTAAGAAACGGAATTAAAAATATATAATTTAGCATCGGGTAAAAACTCACACCGGGACCCCACTGCCTTAAGCAGCGCAGACCCATGCGCGCTACGCGCGCTCGTGTGAGGATATACGTGCGCTGTACACGCATATTCCTTCTCAACTCAAACTTTTATTATTAAGAAAATAAAATAAAAAAAAAAAAAATCTTTTATCATGGGGTAAAAACTCGCACCGGGTCCCAAACCTATGCGCGCTGCAAGCGCACGTGTTAATATATACGTGCGGTGCTCGCACATATTCCTTCTGAAATCAAACTTTTATTCTTAAGAAAAGAAAAAAAAAAAAATCAGTTCTCATCAGGTAAAATGTCGGACCGGGTCCCCACTGCCTTCGGCAGCGCAGTCTCGTGCGCACTGCGCGCACCTATACCTTCCCCACCCTTCCAGCACCTCCTAATTAACTTACATATACCAATTTTGAACGGTCTAACTCAATTAACTGAGATGCAAAAGAAAACCTCATCAAGACACCTCAAAACGTGGAAATCAGGTGAAATCTCGAATTCAACTTTCGATAATATAAAAGTTCTTTAAAATATCTTTCGAGTGATGTATTAAAGATAATTTAATGATAATTAGAATTTGAAATATTGGAATTTTAAAATATTACAGCGCCATCTGACGGTAAAAATTTCTGTAAACTATTCTTCGATTCCAAATCAACAAAGCTTTTAAATGATGTATTACTTATGAAATTATTTTAATTAGTAGCTGAGATACAAAAGCAAACCTAATCAGGACACCTCAAAACATGTAAATCGGGTGAAATCTCGAATTCCACTTTCGATAATATAAAAGTACTTTAAAATATCTTTCGAATGATGTTTTAAAGATAATTTAATCATAATTAGAATTTGAAATATTGGAATTTTAAAATATTACAGCGCCATCTGGCGGTAGAAATTTCTGTAATCTACTCTTCGATTCCGAATCAACAAAGCTTTCAAATAATGTATTACTTATGACATTATTTCAATTAGTAGCTGAGATACAATAGATAACCAATTCAGGATACCTCAAAACGTGTAAATAATGTGAAATCTTGAATCCCACTTTCGATAATATAAAAGTACTTTAAATTATCTTTCGAATGATGTATTAAAAATAATTTAATCATAATTAGTATTTGAAATATTGCAATTTTAAAATATTACAGCGCCATCTGGCGGTAGAAATTTCTGTAATCTACTGTTCGATTCCAAGTCAACAAAGCTGTCAAATGATGTATTACTTAATATATTATTTTAATTAGTAGCTGAGATACAATAGATAACCAATTCAGGTAACCTCAAAACGTGTAAATCAGGTGAAATCTTAAATCCCACTTTCGATAATATGAAAGTACTTTAAATTATCTTTTGAATGATGTATTAAAAATAATTTAATCATAATTAGTATTTGAAATATTGCAATTTTAAAATATTACAGCGCCATCTGGCGGTAGAAATTTCTGTAATCTGCTGTTCAATTCCAAATCAACAAAGCTTTCAAACAATGTATTACTTATGAAATTATTTTAATTAGTAGCTGAGATACAAAAGAAAACCTAAACAGAACACCTCAAAACGTGTAAATCAGGTTAAATCTCGAATTTCACTTTCGATAATATAAAAGTATTTAAAAATATCTTTCGAATGATGTAATCCAAATCAACAAAGCTTTCAAATGATGTATTACTTATAAAATTATTTTAATTAGTAGCTGAGATACAAAAGAAAACCTAATCAGGACATTCTAAAACATGTAAATCACGTGAAATCTCTAATTCCCTTCTCTACGGTTGTCGGTTAATGGAAGTAAAAAGAAAAATAAATATTTTTTTAAGTCCCCAAAACCTGTATATGCCACGGTAGTCGGGTAATGGAAGTAAAAATAAAAATAAAAAGTATTTTTTTAGTACCTTCAAATGTATTTCGTTGCTATGGAAACTCCTATCGTCTACTGAAAGATAGATTACGTGTTAGAATAAAATTTAATTTGCAATTAAAATGTAACTGCTTTGTTTATTAACCCAAATTTATGAAATTTGAACTGCATGTTGGTTTTGTTGTATATTAAATGTTGTGTGCGGAAAAGAAAATTTGAAGCATTTTGAAATTTGCAATTTTTAACCCCAGTTCAAGGTCACGTGACATTAGTGACTTCCACATGTTTTGTTTCCGTTCGAGACAGCCGTTAAAATCGTCTGCTGATAGATTGCCTCTTTTTAAGCAATAAGCCGTGGATTTTTGGTCATTTTTCGATCGACATGGGTCAATATTTTATTATTATCTCCGAAACTAATTCAAATTTTTAAATTCTGTTTTCAGGTGCCCCTCGGGAGGGCTCCTGAGCATCCGTGTGTCAATATTTGTACTTCTGCGTTCGGTAGGTGCTGAACGTATAGAAGAACAGACAGACAGACAGACGGACAAACAGACAGACAGACAAACTTTTTCTTTTATTATTATAGATAACTTTAAAATTAATGGTGGAAACGCATAAAACTGTCATATTTGCATAATACCAAAGGGATGAAATGATGCCTATGTACATTTTCGATTTAATAATTCACTTTATTACACTCTACGAAGTGCTTTATAAAAATCTACATAAAACTTTCCTTTTAAACATAATGCAATAACCATATACTTTGTATTCTATATTAATTTATTATATGAAATAAACAAACTGTACTTTAATATATGAAATAAAACTATTTATTTGTTATATCTAAGCAATTTTTTAATAAAAGTATGCATTCTGTATTGTGTTAATTCCACTTTATATGGAATTATTACTTTAATGCACAGTAGCATAGTATTATACTGATTTTTGATATAAATCTCAAAAATTTGACTGAACTAAATATTGTAAATAATTTTTCTAGTTCTTGCAAAGTTGTAAGCTGCAAATTTCGAATTATCCTCTCTCTCTCTCCAAGCGCCTTTTTATGACTAAACATTTTCGAGTAAATTGAGGTTAGGACTGTTTCCAAGTCTAATAAAGAAGAAATTCTACAATATTCTTCGTGTAATTTAACTTAGAGGGAAAAAGTGTATTATTACTTAGAGAATTGCAGGTGCTCATGGGAGCGGATAAGCAATTTTAACAATTTGATTCAAATTGACGTACCACAGACACCGTACAGCAAAGTCCATTATTATCTTGTAATGCTGTTTGAAGAAAAGTCTGAAATACCTCCAAAATAGTCGGTCAGGCGCCACTTTTATAATCACCGTGTTTTTTTTTTTTGTTTTTTTTGTTTTTTTTCTTGAGTTAATTGATCCCTTGAGCATGAACAATTGTCTGATTCTTTGAAAAAGTATGCACCTCCGTACCATAATGTACGGATAATGTGTCGATGTTTTAAGAGACCAGTTTACATTAACTCAGTCCTACTAGTTTTTTTCATCAGCTCAAAAAAAATTTAAGTTGACTCATTAGAGAAATTCAGTTCAGCCCGGTAATTAACTGCAATTTTTTTTTTTTTAATTTTTAGTCAACTTATGTCTGTTTTCTAAATATCTCTCCTTAATAATGGCATTTTTGCAGATCATCTGGTTTTTAACCTGCCTTGATTAATTGCTACTGGACTATTTTTGAAGAAAGTATTTTGCTATACACTTCTTTAAAATATTTTTAAGTTCTGAACATGATACAAATCGATTTTTTAAATATTTGCTTTTTAATTTGCGGTTATTTTGCTTGGATGACTTACGTGGCCGCCTAAAGCCAAATTTCCAGTTGAAACGGCCAAAAATTTTTGTATTTTGCTAAAAACATTTTTACCAATATTTCGTTAACATTTAATTATTTTTGCCATCTCACGTATTAATATATATATATATATATATATATATATATATATATTTTTTTTTTTTTTTCATTCAAAAGTTAATACTTTTTGTGGCATCGTTAACTGCCTTATTCTTACCCTTTTTGAAATAATTTCTAAATTTCTAAAATTACAGTTTTCCTGACAATTGCATTTTGTTTTTACCACAGGAATCAATGCTAATGTGTATTTGGAGGGCACCATAATAAAATCTGTTCGAAAATGTGCTTTTTAAACGATAAAATTTGCGGTTGTAGAAGGTAAAAACTAAAATATCCAAGTGCGGATTTTTTTTTCTTTTGTCGCTTAGTGTATAGTGGCAGAACCTTTCATGAATTTAATTTAATACATACATGCGCATTTCTTTTAGAATTTTATAAATTCTGCATAATGAATAAAGAAAAAATAAATTCGATTTCGAATAATCTTTTTAAAATATCACTAAACTGTAGATTTCTAGATTTTTCAGCAACCTACCTTCCAAACACTGATAAAATTATGTCTATTCTCTTCCGTGTTATTCTTTAAATTAATGCATCAAATAAAGTTTTCATTCGAATTGAAATAACTCAAGTACTTGCACTTATTACACATTTATTTACATAAACTTGTAATCTATGTAAATTTGTAAAAACTATAATTACGTAACTTTTCTTTTGTGTTCGAATTAATCAAACGCAACACACTACAGCGTAATTCTGAAATATCCATTTATACATACATAATTGGATAAAATCACCAGAAGGAATTCAAGTTATGTTCTCAGAAACGTTACAGATAACAGTGTAGCATATTATATATATTTTGCTGAACAACTATTAATATGTATAGGGTGTATTGACTATCAATTTCAATTTTCGTTTTATCGTTGTTTTATTCGAATTAAAGAAAGTTACATTAAAGCATATTTTTTTATTTGTTTCAAATTAGAATTCGAAAAACTTCAAAGCAATAAAACATAAAAGACTAATTTTGTTTTTAATATGCAAAAAGAATATTCTCCTACTTTTGATTTTCTATCCATGGTATGTTATTCATATCATGAATATTCTTATATTTTAATTTCCTATTGCTTTTTTGTCGAAAGCAAGTTTCTTTTTTCCCCATACATTTACTGAAATTGCGCATATATATATATATATATATATACATTGTTTCCTCAATAATTTCATTTCCACAAAAAATATGATTTAAAACCAACAATTTATCGGAGAAATGCTTGTTTAAAGAGAAATTTAGAAGAACAATTTTTTGATGAGATATATTTCTGTTTCGTTCAGGAAAAATTAATTAATGAATGACAATAATATAAACAGAATATGTAAAACTTTATTTAATTTCAGAAAATAATCATCTCTCTTTAAAATTCGACCTATAATAATATCGAAGTATAATACATCATATCAAACGATAGTACCAAAAAACTTTTGAGTGATTTTAGCAACTCGCTATGCGTGTGTCTTTAATTTAATAAAAATTAAGTTACAGCCACTATAATATTTAAAAATTAGCAAGCCTTGTTCGTTTCTCTAGACGCTGCATTTATATGAATTAAAAACACAATTATATTACCATTTTTATTAAACATTATAACTAAAGGCAGAAAAAGAAAATACCTTTGAAATTGCTCAAAATTTTGCATTGTGATTCTGCTCGCACTATGTTGAAACCTTGTACTCACTGCCTACTGCCGTTTATTACCGGCCGTTACAATGTGAGTATTTAACGGACTATATGTAATGATGAGATTATTAATGATATGCGATTTTATAAGTGGCTATATCTCAGCCTCAATTAAATATTTTATTTTTGACACCATGTAAGAGTGTGACCTAGTAGCCTGTGATGTAAATTCATCACCTCACCTTTAATTCCCAAGCCAAAATATTACTTTTGCAGGCATCTCATTGCAGCTGTTCGTTCCTGGCTAAACGGACCCTCTAAAGTTTGCTTCCCGCGGCACTTGTCAACGGGAGAATCCGTGATTCTTTCTCTCGCGGGTGCAAACTATTCATTGGTTACCTTTGCGTTCCTATAAGTGAATCAAAACCGCGTATCCGTGATGTTAGGTGTGCGGACCTGTTTTTGTTTAGGGCAATTTTAAAATTGAGTTAGTTTTGTGTTCCACCTCCGTTCTAATAAGAATGGCCAGGCGCTTGCGCTTTTTTTTTTTTTTTTTTTTTTTTTTTTATGTGATTACACACCCTGATACATTTTTCATAATCTTTTTCCATCGAAAGATATTTTATTATCAGAAGTTACTATGGCTTGGAATTAAATTGTGAAATTGCCGGATATGTCACATTTAGGCATTTTTGTGAAATTATCTTGAAATGTTAAAGAAAATGGCTTTGTTTCCAAAACCTGAAATTTCTATACAGATTCTACATTATGGAAAATGAAGAAGCCTATTAATAAAATATTTCTAAATTAGTGAAATGGAATACTGCCTCCTTTTTTCAAGACTGGGTATGTTTTTCTTTGAATCTTTATTCTGAATTTTTAAATATCTTTAAATATATATATATCTTATGCTTAGTAAGTACCCATGTATAACCAGGTCGTGACCTAGGGTTATATTATACGGTCACTATTATTTAACATCTTTGTTTTGGATTAAATGCAGCCTCTAGCCATCTTTATTAAATATTTTTAAGATTAAAATCTATTCAAGAGCCTGTAAAAAATGTATCACCACATATGGTGCCGATCATAAAAACAGAAGATTGCATCTGGCCGCAACTTCTTGGTAGATGACTAGAAAATGCTTGTATCAAATCTTTAACCAGCGATCGCGCAGACTCCAGATATTCCGATATGGTTATGTTTTAGCTGCCGCTCCATGCCATCTTAAATGAGCTCTAATGGATTAAGTTCTGGCAAATTAAGTAGCCAGTACATTAATTCGAATTAATTCTAATGTTTTTCGAACCACTCCAACATAATTCGAATCTTGTGACATGGGGCGTTGTTCTTTTAGAAAGTTTCATTTTCAGCTGGGATGATAGACGCCATGTAAGATTGCAACTCATCTGCAAATATGTTCGGATAGTCTGCAACTTTCATGGTCTGTTCTACCACGGCAAAGAGTCCCAGAGTTGCTTATCAGAACGCCCCTCAAAGCATAACACCACCACCACCAGAATGTGTATGGTCTGCTGTACAAGGAGAAGCAACACTTCGCCTCGAAGACGGAGTATTTAGACACAACCATCGACATGGTGAATGAGAAATCGGGATTTATTCGACCAGGCAACTAACTCTCATTCACCAATCATGATCCAATCTCGATGTCCTCAGGCACACTGCAGACGTAGTTGAATATGTCGCTGTCAACAGAGGCACACGTTTGGGACATCTGCTGCATAGTCCTATATCCAACAACGTCTGCTCAGCTGTGTGTTCCTAAAATCTTGCACTTGAATCTGCATTGTTTTTGGCTGTCAGATGAGCCACTCTCTGGCGCGAATTTTGCTTTGCCAATTAGGATAGTCTTCAGCTTTTTTTTTTTTTTTTTTTTTTTTTTTTTTTATGGTGACGCTAGATTTTCAACACCTGGAGACTACTTCTTGTTTCACCGTCATTCCTCCATTTTCCACAAATACTAACAACTCCAGATCCGTAATAACCTACCAATCGTACAGTTTCGGAGATACTCATTTCGAATCTTATTGCCATTACAATCTGCCCTCGATCAAATTCGCTTAGATCAGAAGCCTTTCCCATCACTTTCAAAAGTAAGTGCAAGAATTATTTCTTACCTTCTCAAGCTGCAGATAAAATCCATGCCCTTTTAATCACGTTCCCCCCACATTATCCGAAAGAATTCATTGAAAAATACTGCAATGGCCGCAATATTTTCTTTTGTAAATGTATAAACCATATAGTAAAAGTTGTTAAAAATATAGACTGCTGAAATAAAAGAAACACAATTTCAATAAAATTTAAGAAAATAAATCAGAAAACTGAAAATGTAACGAAAAATTAAAAAAAAAAAAATTCCCCATTTTCTTTTTCTCTTTTTTTTTTTTTTTTTTTTTTTTTTATATATATATATTATTCAAAAATTTAAACATCTTCATGAGGTGCACCATTGCGTTTTCCAAAATAACTTTCTGTGACATCTTGTAATTTTGCTTTGTAACTGAATTCTAAAGACCCCCCCCCCCCACACACACACACATAGTTAAATACATCTTTTTATATTTTTATAGATTTTTAGCGTTACTTCCAGGCTTTATTTAAAAAAGTTCTGAAAATTTCAAAATAACAACTTAAACTAGCATGGATAAGTTAATTATGTTGTTAGTTAACTTTAAGTATTTGCTGTTTAATATAAAACATAATACTTAAAAGTAGTAGTCTCTTTCGAGGAAGTTAGCCTGGTCTTACAAAAGTTTTCAGTAACGAATTTTCATCTTAAAAAGATAAATAAAATAAATAAATAAATAAAATACTGTCATAAACAAAAGAATCTGAGATCAAAGGCTGTAATAAATTCGTACATCACAATAAAACAATTAGAACGCAAAGATTGTCTAAACACAACAATAAGACTTCCATTTATTTAATATAAGTACTCCTCTTTTTAATACTCGTGGGATTGTCTATGCAAAATGTGTTTTAATAAATAATAATTATAATAGTAAAACTTAAAAAATACTTCCATTGTAGATCTAAATAAAAAATACTTCATAATAATTGTGGAATAAACTAAAATAACAGTGATCAAAGTAAAATTAGCAAAATAAAAATAATTTATTTGAACTATGAAATGAAATATATTATAGAAATACGCACAATAAAGGTCTATATTTAAATTATTGATATAATGGCCAGTAGATTTTTAAATGTATTAAAATGTGTGATATTAACTCATTAATAATTCTAATTGAAATATTTCGAATTTTCCACTAATGCCTTCTATTGAACTTTAAATTGCTTAAAATTCAGGAGATAAATTTAAAATATGTATGCCATTAAATTAAACATTAATAGAAAGCTTCAAATTATAAACGAACTTAATTCTGCTATTCACATTCTATTCATGTTGTACTGTTTATATTTTTAAAAATTCTTAAATATAAATATCATTTTCAAGTCATTATTTTTGTAAATAAATAAATAACATAAATAACAAAAATAACATAAATAACATAAATAACAAAAATAACATAAATAACATAAATAACATAAAATAAAAAAAAATTGCAGGTTATAAATAAAACTTCAATAACTATGGCAGTTACACATGCTTAAATTTCTGCAAAAAATGACATTAAAAATTGAATATTTGATTATTATTCACCTTAAATATGATTTTGCTGTATTGTCTTTTTTATTTAATTTGTTAATTTTATGACTTCAGTATTAGTTAACACTATTTGAACTTTTCAGAGTTTGATAATATATTAGATAAGGTATAAAATGTATATACAATATTACATACATTATCTCATTGATAATGTTTTACTCTGAAACTATTCAATATCGTTTCTTAAAGCAAATTTCTGGCATTTAATTCTCTTTGGAAATTTTTGACCTATAAGGTATAAGTCTATAAATTTTCAAATCAGGAAAATTCAAAATCTTCAATTTTTATAAAAAATCACTATAAAGATTCATGTCTAGATTCAAGAAAATACAAAATCATATACAATGGATTTTCAGGATTGTCAGTGAAGAAATTTTGAACATGCTGGTATTTTCCATACGCACATACATATATTGTATGTATAAAAAATGAGATAAACATTAGATTTAATATGAAAGCTGGATAACATTAATTTTTACTGCAACATATATTACTGCAACATAAATCTATAAACTGAAGGATTTGTCAAATAATGATATTAATATTATGTTTAAATTGTTAGAAATCAAGCTAATACTATTTTATCTATAATATAAATCAACTAATCATTTGTATAATAAATATTATTTGTTTATTCACATCTATATATTCAATTGCATATAAAAAGTATAACTTCTTATCACAACTTTAGAAAAACTGAATCAATTAAAAAATAGTTGGGCACCGGATTTAACTTGGATGCGTTTGATGGACAATCTGATCCACTACCTTCTTTCAAATGACGGTAGTTTCAAAATTTTAAATTCAGATAAAACGTATTCATGCACCGATGCGTTTAAAACTTAATATATACACAGGCGATATCAATGCCTAAAAAAGGTTTATTAATAAACCCAATGAGCTCTTTATTTCTAAACTGTAACAAATTGGATAGTTTAATTTTCATTCAAAATTTCATACAAAGTACCAAGTTGAATGAAACCATACGGAAATCTCAACTATGTATATAAATCAACCAACTTTAACCGCCACTTTTTATTCCTTATATACACACTTAACAAAAACTTAATCTATTCTTTCGATTGAGACGGGAGGTTTTTTTTTTTTTTTTTTTTTCTTTCCAAAAAATTTATTTTAACTGCATGGTTTAAATTTTATTGCAAAATAATGATATTAAATATAAGTTATGGTAAAGATGTGTTCTTGCAGATAAAGCATAAACGAGCTATTTTTGCTTGAACACTTTTAAAAAGAGAAAGAATTTTGAGACAGGAAGTAATAAAATAATGTAAAATGAATGTGCGAATGTTTCTAAAATGGTTTAAGTCTACTGTGTGGTATTGCATTCTTTAACAAGCTCCAAATTTTCAAAAAATAAATAGTTTGATTTAAATGAACTATATACTTTTTTATTTGCTTTTAAATAAACTAGATATTTGTAATTGCATGTTGAAGCTCACGGTCATGGAGTATTTTTTAATACAGATTATTGTGAGATGGTTCTGTTTTACAGTAAATAAGACCCAATTCACAAATAATAGCGCGATTGAATCACCGTCTTTCCTTTTCAGGACTGTAGCTTTGTCACAAAGCCGTCCTAAAGGTTGTAAAACTTTTTAAAAAGACATGTTGTGCAATTAGTAGACCTAGATCTGACAAATCAGTTATGGGGAGGCAGTAAGTTTAATGGGATGATATATTATCATATGCTCTCATGTATCAGAAAAACAGCACAAGGCAGGTAAGTGAAAAATTTGGTCTTTCAAAAAGTTGCGTTACATATATCCTAAACAAATTAAGTTTTTTTCCATAGTGACCAACAGCTTGTTACTGACAGGGATGCAAATAGACTTTACGCATGGTGCCACATTCTCATGAACCAGAATTGTTTTCGGTCAATTTTTTGACGGTACACTGCAAACATTATGCAGAAATCATATATCTCATTACGCTTTTCCATAAATGTAATTTACAACAGGCAGAACACACATTATTCAACGCTGAGAAAAGATATACTGAGGTTTTCGATTAATGTTTGTTGCGAACTTAACAGGCTCATCTGCATTTTATATTACCAGGGTCTTTAACTGCATGATTTTTAGACAATAAATTCTACGAGACGTAACAGCCAATTTCCTTGAAAAACTGTCATTGCTTTAATTTGGAAAATATGGGTGGAACATGACGCGTCTACGAACTATACATTTCTAGTAAAGTAATACCTGATTCAAGAACTAGGTAAACAAATAATCGGGTATAATGGTTTTGAAGAATGGACTTTATGTTGACTTCAATAAGCTTTTTCTTGTAGGGATACCTTAAGGAACAGGTGTATGCGATCCATCCGCCATTATTGCAGGTCATTTAATGACGCATTGCAAATTGGTGAGCTAAAATGTCAGCTACTACTCTAAACGTTCAAACAGTGGTCTAGAATTATATTTTTGCTGACAAAAAGAAGTTCGAACATTGAAAATAAAAATATTTTGTGATAAATAATTTCCTTTATGTGATTGTTTCGTCACATCACAATGCAGTAAATTGCAAAAAAAAAAAATAATGTTCTTTAGTGAATTTATAAATGTTTTATTTTTAGTATGCATATATCCAAAATGATTTTCCTACTAAATTAGGCTTACCAGATCAAAGTATCTTTATAATTCAGAAGCGTCAAAAATTTCTACAACTGTCCAATTATGGATGTATTTTTTCATACCTAATAATTAAGGACTAAAAATAAAGTATTACTGATTAATAATTTACTTTCCAAAATTTTGTAAAACTTAGAAAAATGCATTAAAAAAAAGGAAGTCCCCATTTGTCCCTATTTGTCCCCAGAAAATGGGGACGTTTGGTCAGTATAACTAAATTGATGATACAGTAAAACTTTTTTTTTCTATCTAGTACCCATTTTGCGATAAATTGCTAACACCACAGCTCTCTACCAGTTTGCACTGTAAGCGGTTACATCTAGTGTCATGCAGACACTTTACTATACCAAGATTGCACATTAGCAACAGCTTTTCGGCGATGTAAATGGATAGGAAAGAGATTTAGTAAGCACCTTGTACATATATATATATATATATATATATATATATATATATATTTATCGTTCTAAAACTTTATTTATCATTTTACAAATAAATATTTACTGGAGCTATTAAGAGTCCGTGGCTTTTATTATAGCTCTATATTTGTTATGATACAAAGGCAACACTAGATACAGTCAGTAACAAAAGTGTCCGGACACTAGCAAATATTTCTATGTAAAAAAAGTATACTTCATACGGTTTTGTTAAAGAAATCCTTGTCGAATCCTGATCTTAATCAGTCTAAGAACATGATTTGGTAAGGATTTATTTAACAAAACCGTATGAAGTGTACATTTTTACATAGGATTTTTTGCTACTGTTCGGACACTTTTGTTACCGACTATACGTAGTTTATTTTCTTTAAATAAATTTGTAAAAAAAATGTATATGTGTTTCAAATTACTTGAAATTACTTAAAGATAAGAAATTGTTAATGCAAACTGCAATTCATAAAAGAAATGTCAAATGTAATGAAAAGTTACAGAACATTTACATACTTTTACAATGTTATAACTTGTCTATTAAAATAATGCTTATTAAAAAATTACCTATTAAATTATTATTATTATTAAAAATTGCTTATTGTTTTCAATATTTTACAAAGTCTCTTAACAAAATGCATGTAAATAAAAATAATTTCAGTATAGCCGTTCATTAGAGCCAATTTCAAATTTTTGACTACATATACGCACAGCACATTTTTATATTGATGGTTCCTGATACACAAAATTACCGTTAATAAAGATAAAAAAAAATCTATACAGATTAGCAGATATTTTAAAAAGTAATATACATATACAGGGAATTAATTAGCTAAATAATTTTTGAAAAAATTCAAACTTTAATTTTTGTACTTTGGTGACTTCTCAAAAATGCAATCATATATATATATATATATATATATATATATATATATATAATACACTCTATATCTTTTATTTCTTTTGTGATTTACTTTATAATGCCGTAAATTTAAGTATGATTAATAGAAGAATTTCAAATTTTGGAATTTTTCCATTTATAATTTTATGTAAATGATCTAACGTCAAAAGATAGAAAAAATATATTTGTTTTATATAAAAAATTCATTTGTAAAGATGATTAAATTAAAAGAAATTACAAATTCAACACTTTTGTAATATTTTAATGAATATCTGTGGTAATTTATATTAAATAATATACTTTTAATAAATATTTATTTTAATTTTTATGTATCGTGTGTCCCATAAATCTGTAAATATTTTAAAAATTCATATAAATTAAAGGAATTAGTAGAATTAAACGTGGTTAGCGATAAAGCTATTCTCGTGAAGGTTGATTTTTTATTATTTAAAGAAAAACGTAATAGTTAAAATTTTAGCTAATAGAGGGCGGGTACATAAGCAAATCACACATTTCCATGAAAAACTCTATTCATTTGCATGCAAATATTTAAATATATATAAATCCTATACTATATGTCCGCCATCACCACAAATTACAGTTTGAAAAGGAATTACAACACTGTTAATTGCTATTTCAGTTGGCGGTTCTTAGCTGAGGGAAAACATCTTCACCAATACAGATTTAGTCCCAAGTCAACATCGCAATTAAAGCATCATGTACGGACAAGTAAGTAGGAAGCAAAATGAAAATTAAACTGTGTTAATCGTAAACCGTGCTGTTTAAAGGACTCTGATTTGCATATTTTTCATTACGCATACGTGCAGAGTCCTCTATCGACGAAAAAAATAATTGTTTTTATCGTTTATCAAAAATATCTCACTCCTTGACAATGACTTTTTTGCAAACCTTGTTTTGTTCTACTTATTCCGCCATTTTTTATGATTTTTAAAAATATCTACAGACTTTTGAGGCACTCGGTACATAAAGATATTGTATATAAAATGTCATTTTATATAATATTTAATATTTTAAGAGCTTAGGGAATGAACATATTAAGCGATATATTTTTATTTATTTATTTTATTATTATTATTATTATTATTATTATTAGAAAATCAATATAAAAGGATAATGGAATAGCAAAAAATCATGTAATAACAATTTCTTTTGTAGGTAATTGCGTTATTAGTAGAGTTTGAAGTATTAGTATATGTTAGATATTTTAAAAATACTATAATAATTTCTTCCCCTATTAAATCTATTTTTGTTTTTTCCAAAAAAAAATCACTAAACTTACTTGTCCTCTCATTTGTTAATTTATTCCATTTCTCTGCCTTTATTTTTAACTTCTATAATATTTTATGTGTAAGTTAGTTGTCATTTTTAGCTTAGAAAAATAATAATCAAAGTTTTGTTTTGCAAAATAAAATGTGAAACATAAAATAAATTAGTATTTCTATTAAATACCTTTTGAAATTTATTGACAAATGAAAATCCGTTATTGTAAATGCGTTTTAAGGTTTTAAGCTTCTTTTCTATACTCAGATGAAACCGATTAGAATAAAAATCATTTTCGAAAGCTTTATTAAGTTCAGTAGAAGTTCCGTTATAAGATTACAGAATAGTTTACCGATCATAAATTTTTAAAAGAGATTTGAAATGCGTGCTATTAAAAATGTAACGATTCTAAGATTAGTCCTTGTAATAATAAATTTACACGCATTGGAAAAACATACTGTGACAGTTTTAGTGTAAGAAGACTTTGGCAATATTTAATTTCCGTAAATCTTCAGACAATGATTGCTTTTTAGTACGATAAGACTATTTCTTTCAATCCAGGATTTTGCTTTGTTGACATTCTGCGGTCTGTTAACTTGAATGTGTCTGGATGCCTGCCAATATCTAAATTTACCAATTAATTTCTTAAAATATCTTAAAATATTTAAAAATTTTGTTGATAAACTCATCAATCGAGAAAATTAGTTTTAAGTAGTTTGACATATAAGGTTTATTTTTTGTATACCAACTATATGAAAAACACCAGAGCCCGGAAATGAACCCGGTTATGAACCGAACCACTTAACGTGCAGATGCTCTTCAACTGAGCCACACTGGATGATAACCAACTCGACATTTTTCACATAATAACCGTTACCTGTGTTTTTGTACATACGGTGACCTTGCCAACGGTTATTAAGTGAGAAATGTCGAGCAGGTTATCATCCCAGTTGGATCAGTGAAAGAACATCCATTCGTTAAGCGGAGAGCCGGGTACAATTCCCTGCTCTGGCATTTTTACATAATTGATATTAAAAATCAACCTTACTCTCCAAACTGCTTAAAATATCTTAATACATTTTGTCATATCCGTAAAACAATTTACATTTATATAAACCTAATCTTAAGCTACTGATTCTTCTTCGATCACATATAGAAACCAATTGCCGATCTTGATATCCGTGATCATCAATATTCATATATCAGATGACTTCTAAATATTTGTCGGCTACAGCTTCCAAATATGTATTGATAGTGACTTCTGAATATTTTATGGTGATATCTTCTGAATATATATTGATGAGGGCTTCTGAATGTTTTTTGCGATATCTTCGGAGTACATATTCATGATGGCTTCTTACAATGTGATGGCGATATCTTTTGAATATATATTAATGATCGCTTCTGAATATTTGTTGGCGATATATTTAGAGTAGGTAATCATGATGGATTCTTACAATGTGCTGGCGATATTTCCGAATGTGTATTGGTTATAGCTTTTGAATATTTGTTAGCGATGAGTTGAGGATATGTATAGATTATAGCTTTTGAATATTTGTTCACGATAATTTGAGGATGTAAATAAAAAAATAAGTCAAATGTATACTGCAGGTTTTTCGGACTTTTTATAAAATTTGCAGGTATTTAAAAAATTTCTACAGGTATTTTGAAGAAAAATAAAAACAGTGGGTTTTGTTTTGGAAATATTAAGATTTTTAACGGTTTCATCCAGGTTTATTTCAGAAAGTCCCAAATATCTAGAGGTTATCTGTAGTAAAGTCCGAAATACCGAAATATCTGAAGATTTCATGATAAAACCTTTAAACTTTTTTTTTTTTTTTAACCTGGGGGTTTCTAAATATTTTCTGTCAAAGCCTCTAGGATATGCATAGATTATGGCTTCTAAATACTTGTTGGCTATTTCTTCTGAATATGCTTTAATAATTGCTTCTAGATAGATGGCTACACTTTCTTAATGGAGATGTCTTCTGAATAGTTGGTGAAGGTTTCTAGACATTTATTTATTTTTCTTTTCTTTAGTTACAAGATTGTAATACATAATCTAGTCCTGCTGCACTAAATTAAATTCTATCAAAGACAGAATTTTTCATTTCTTATTTTCTTTCTTTCTTTTTTCCTTTTCTTTAAATAAATTGATAAATAAACGTTTAAAAATATGTATAAATTCTACTTAAATTAAGAGCACGTAGTTTGACAAACTTTTATATTACTATATTTTTTGTTGTTTTAGTATTCGATATTGTGTTAATATTTTTTAAGTACAGATAGTGTTTATATGGTGCTGGTAAAAGGAAAAATACATTTTTAAGATAAGCATTTTTCTGTAAAATGGTCTAGCCAAATAAATTTAAAATAGAAGGAATAGATGAGATTTATTTTGCTTCGTGAATTTTTAAAAGTATTTTAAAATTCTTTACTATTTTAGAACACGGGGCTATGTTTATAGAAACATTTTTGAAAATATATTAATTTAACTTTAGTACGCTTAAAGATTGAAATAACTGGTTACTTTAGCGTTGAAATTTCAAAATGGGCTTAATCATATCAACTTTTTGTTTCTACCAATTTTCGTTTTTAATGGGTATTTTATGGGGAAATGTAAGTCTACTGTACCTGTAGTTATTTTAAGAACTTCCTAAATAGTCCCAAAATGTTATCAAACGAACCATATACTGTTCAGTAAAACCATGTATTCTTCGTTACAAACAAAATCTATACTTAAATTAACAAGCTTGTGTTTTAACCTTAGGTGTGATCCGGAAACATGTCCAGAACAGATTTTGTTCTCCTCAGACGCCATGGTTATCATTCTTCTATTACCTGGAGGTATTAATTTTATGAATCATTAAATTAAAAAGAATATAATACAAAAATGAATTTACATTATATGCAATATTCATATATATACATACACATATATATATATATATATATATATATACCCAAGTAGCACAGGAACGTTCTGTGAACGTCTAATAACGGTTTCAATAGTTCAAACACCGTGTTTCGTGTCAAAAGAAAGTTCTAAAACACGTTCAGAAATAGTATTATTTAGAACGTTCTGAAAATGTTTGATTTGTACCATCTATAAAACGTGCAATTCTAGTTCTATATAGAACGTTCAAGTGTGACACCGTCATAACACGTTCTGTAACAGTGTAATTATAACGAATATGACAAAATGACTTTTTAGTACTATTGGTTGGGAAACTAGGTTAACCTTTAAAATTTTTGACTTCAGCTTTTGATTTTTTTACACGTTTTGTGGCGTGAGGAATCCGGAAGTCAAAAGGTTGGTATGGTATCTGTTAATGTGTATCGGCACCTATTAGTGTGATAGCCCGTTAGTTCATGTACACGATATCTCAAGAACAAATGATTGCAGAGAGATCGGACCAGTTTTAAAATATCACTTATGATATTGATAAGAATCTTATTGAGAGATTTGCAACATTCTAATTTAAAAACTTCGTAAGTTATTCGAAATTTATAATTTTTAGCATGATAGAGAATAGAGCATTTTTTACATTTTCAGTTTAACGTTTTGTTAGCACGTCAGTAAAGAATGCTTCCCAATAATCAGTAGCGGTGAGGTGAAAAAAAATTACAAAATTTTAAACTCATGGAAAAATTTTGTGGATTTTGTATTTCAGGAATCAATGTATGGAATTCGACCAAACTTGTTACAATATTAGATCTTGCCCTAAATTGGAGTTTATTTGAATTTCATTTGGGATATATCGCCCGACAGATTACGGTGCTATGCAATGAAACCCTCCATTTATGGGACGGCTATATCTCAGCTTCTATAGAGTACAAATGTATTAAACATGATATATTGGCATATATCATCATAACCTCTGCTAATACAATTTGGATGTATACATTGTCCAACAGGTGGCGTTGCTAATCTGCAATTTAATCATTTTAACGGAAAGGCAATATTTTAACTCTTGTGATTTAACAATAAATTTTGTGATACACTAAAGTTATAAGTGAAATCGATTTTATGTAAAGCTTTACTGGTCCATTTTGGATGCACATCGGCCAACAGGTGGCGTGGCTATGTTGCAATTTAATCTCATAACAGAAACGAAAAATCTCAACTTCTGTGATTTATAAATATTGTAAATTTGGTAAGTGAAATTAATATTACGTAAAACTCTACAGATTGCCTTTGGGTGCATATCGGACGACAGGTGGCACTGCCACGTTCCAATATTTTCCATTCACAGAAAGGCTATCTATCAGCTTCTGTAATATATATACTCACCAAACCTACTGCGTGACATACATTTGATATATAATATTGATTCAATTTGGCTGTATAACGAGTAATAGTCAAACAGTTTTTTTTTTATTATTATCATTCATAGGACATTGTTTTTTCCCCTAGGAATAAGTATACATCATCCCTGGGGGATGGGGGAAGGGTGGATAAAAATTTTCACTATAATTATCTTTCAAAAGAATTCGATATCACCTTTAAAACGAATAATTGAAACATCGTTTTCTGATGATTTAAAACAAATTGACCGTTTTTTTTTTTTTTTTTTTTTTTTTTCATTTGTAATAATAATAATAATAAACCCTTAGAAAAATACATTTTCTAAGATCTTCTATACAGCATAAAAATGATTGTCTTCTGTCATGAAAATCTATGCATTCCCCAGACCCAAAGTTTAGATACAAAAAGCTAATCACGGATGTTATTGAATAAGTAATATAGTGCTTTACGCGAGTTTCAAAGAAAATCACGGGAAAACTCCGAAAACCTAAGTCGACGAGCGTTACCAGGAATCGACGCCAACACTTCCCGTCTGTAAGGTTCGAGAGTAGAACCTCGCGGTCTCTAATACTCATCGGGAAGTTACAGAATGAGTTTTTCTTCTTCTTTTCTTTAAGCATAATTTTAAACTTTTATTATATTTTATTTATGATTCTATTAAGTTTAAATGTTACTGATAAATTATCAATATTGATAATGTTGTTAAATCGTTACTCTGTTTGATTGTTCTTATTTTATTTTATTTATTTTCACTGAATATTTTATTCAATACTAAAATATACACTAAAACAAAATATGCTTTTCCGTTTAATTCGAGATTTTAAAATGGAAAAATAAAGTGATCTCATAAGTTTTTCAAATACTTTATAAAAATTTAAATAATTGTTTAACTCAGCTCCATTTTTCCTTAAAATATTGACCATATGTTTTCTACAGCTATAAATGCTTAATAAATTTATGTTTCAAACGTTGAACTTTGAAACATGATTATTCCGGATGTAAGAAGGGAAGAGCAGATGAAACTGACATCTGTGGATTGCATTTATTTAATTCTCGCTGACCGTGCAAATTCAAAGGTCTTGGGAATGTCGTGCCGTTATGTGAAGCGGTAATTTTAAAACGTGTAATGTAATCTGTTTTGTTCAGTTTTCGCGTTATAATGACTTGGATAAGCTTTAGAAAAGGTAAAAATGTAATATTTTTAACCTGTAATATTCTCTATTTTCTATTTATTAAAGTCTTATTTTAATATCAATTAAACAATCATTTTCATATCTGCGTAAGTTCTTAAGCCTAACATTTGATACTTGTAAGTAGCATTGTATCGCAGAAAAAACTGCTCCTGTTACAGAAAACCGCTTAGAAATTATGGATTCATTTTATTAATTCAGTCTTCTGAGATGGAAATTGTTAAAATGACTATTTTTGGTTATTATGCTTCTGAATGAAGTAACATAAAGAATTTAAAAGATGAGAGCTAATTTTAAGTGAATACCCTTCCAGACTGGTCATTATGTATTTTAAAATGCTAGCTGGAAGGGTGTTTTCTTGGAGAAATTCTTATGAAGAAAATGAGGAAGGTATGTAATTCTTTTTTTTTTCTTTTCTTTTTAAATTCTGAAGTATTTATTTAATGTTTATATGATAATATATATACAATCTAGGTTATGCAAATTGCATATTTTTAAAATAATATCCTAAGTTTCACCGACTTACAATTTTAAATATCTCTTTACTGTTATTTATTAAATAAAATATATGAAATTGTTTAACTGCATAATAAAACAAAGATTCAATTCAATTTTATTCCACATCTTTATAAAAAAAAGATATTCTGCTTAAAAAAAAGGACGATTTACTGTATTATTTATTAATACTAATAATATTTACATTTATCAATTATTTAATATGCCATGATAGCATAATTGCATCAAATGAGGTAAAAATTGCGTTGACTCAATTTAAAGAAATTTAAACATTTAAAAAATACCAATTACATTGCCATGTGGAATAAATTTAAATACCTGCAAACATCATTTTTGTAAACTGCTGCTGTAAACTGAAAATATGTATGCACACATGCACTGAAATTTAAAAATATGAAGTATGTTAAATATTTTAGAAAAATATTATGATTAAATATATATATATATATGTATTTAAGTATTTGGACATTTAAAAAATTTCCTCCTTATAACTAATTTTTAATTTTTTGTTTCAATTTCTTATTATTATAAATTAACAATATATTCTAAACTCAATTATATATTATTTTAGCGGTGTATTGGTACATTCATTTTTGAAATTATTTTTATGTTGAAATATTAAAACTTTCTATAAACTTCAGCATTCAAATATATTTATAAACTATCCATGGACTTACAAAGTAGTACCCAGAAATGTTTAGAATATACAGGGTGCAAAGTCGAGAGCAGGCCTTTATTTGCGCAACAATTGGTCTCAAACGTCCTCCAATAAGAAAATGTATTTTAAAAAAAAAATGTAAGAATTCATTATATGACATGTTTAAATTTAAAAAATCAATTTACTAAAAATCACAAAAACTGATAATTTTTATACAATTTTCATGACACTAATAGTGTAAGTTGAGTTCTAACCTAAAAAATATAACACAAAAAGTTTCACTTTTGTGCACCCAAAATTGTCTGAGTTAGTTTCAAAATTTAGGATTATTTCGCATTTTCTCGGGCTTTATTAAAAAGTCAATGAAAAATTCTTTAATAAACCCAGGGAAAATGCAAACAAAGTCCAATTAGGATTTTTAAACCGATCCCTTATTGAAGGCCGAAATATGTGAGAAAATCCAAACTTTAAATATCATGTTCCATTTTGGGAGAATAGAAATGAAACTGTTTGTTAGGATGAGTGTCAGTTTTCTAAATATGATTATAGGGATCTGGGACTATGTAAAAATTTAGTTTTTGCAATTTTGAAAAAATAGATATTTTAAATTTAAACATGTTATACCACAAATGCTCATATTCTTTAAAACATTTTGTAACTGAAACTATATATTTGCGACCAATAGTTGCGGAGATAAAGGTATTCTCGTCACAATGCTTTGCACCCTGTATTTAAAAAAAAAAAAAAACCACACATATATATATATATATATATATATATATATGTATGTATGTATAAATGAATTTTTAATCTTAGTTAAAGCCAAGCAACAGATATAAGATCCCTGAAACCACATAGGTCAATGAGAAGAAAATTACAACAAATTTAAATAACCTGGGGAGACTGATTGTGATTTATTGAAACATTTATATTTTATTTATTGATTTTTATTTTATTTAACTTCAGTCTAATCTTAAATTTATTCCTATATTGTTAGTTGCAATTTTAATAATTTTGCCGGTGCGTAAAAACCACATGAAACTCAAATCAAAAGATACAAACAAGCAACGAGGAAATAAAAAATTAAGACAGCATTTTAAACATTTTTTGTAGGAAAAGCTTAGAATGGTAGAAAAAAAAAAAAAAAAACTCGTCAAGGGTGACCCTTTTCGTCGTTGAGCACCAATGTACGATTTCGTTCGTTAGCAGCTATAATAGCAAATTGCTAGCGGGCACCCTATCGTACAAGAAATTAATTGAAGTTAGAAATGAAGAATAAATTGGAATAAATTATTTACTTCAAGAAATCAGAGAATCAAACAGAAAACATCCATGAAAAACAAACATTAATCATAGGATGACGCATTCGGAATCACAAGGATTAAAACAAGCAAAATAAATCAAGAGTTTAGTTGTATATAGCAGATGAAGAATAATGATACAACACAGCAACAGGGATATAAATTACTTTTTTTTTAAATTCAAATATTGTTTGAGAAATTTTAACATACTATTCCTTTAATTTCAACGTATATGCATGAAAAATTCCACATTTTATGACTGTAATTCCCAAAAAGTGTCATAACGTGCCTATATCCCTTTAAAAAATTCCTTAAATTTTTGCATTTTTAAAAAATTTCTTTTTTCCTCTAATCTGAAGATAATGGCGTTATAGTATTAATTAAGAAACTTTGAATAAACACCATAAAATGCAAGAACTCGCAACTGCTACAAACAAAGCACGGCTGCTACAAACAAAGCGGCAACGCATTCCACACACTCAACGTGCTTGTTTGCAGCTCTCGTGCCTACAATGTTCGCCTGATGAAGGGTTGTGTCTTCTTTTGACCCGAAACAGTTGGTGCGAGTTCTCGTATTTTATGGCGTTTATTCAAAGTTTTGTAATTAATACTATAACTTCATTATCTACAGATTACGGAAAAAAAAGAAATTTTTAAAAAATGCAAAAATTCAAGAATTTTTTTAAGGTATAAAGAGACGTTATGACACTTTTTGGGGAAAGCTGTCATAGAATATAGAATTTTTGATGCATATACGTTGAAATAATAAGAATAGTAAGTATGTTAAAATTTCTCAAACATTATTTGAATTGAAAAAAAAAGTAATTCATATCCCTGTTCATGTGTTGTATCATTATTCGTCATCAGCTATGTAATTTTTACTTCTAAACGCTCGTACTGAGGGGATTTTTTTATAAGGACGTCACATTTTTTTTTTTTTTTAACTACACTATTTTAGAACGTTTACAGTACGTTTTCTGGAACGTTCTGAAAATGTGTATAACGTTTTGAAAACGTTCTAAAAACGTTTAGAACGTTCTGAGACCGTATACATAGAACGTTCTCAGAACGCTTCTATAACACCGATGGTGATAGTTACACGTTCATTGAACGTTCTCTGAACCGTACTATTGTACGTCTTCAAGATGGACAGATAGACGTCTATAACACGTTCAAAGTGAACGTTCTTAGAACGTGTTTGCAGAACAATTTTTGAACGTTCAGAGAACGTTTCGGTGCTGCTTGGGTATATTATTTAATAAAAATAACATATAATGAACGGCATATGCATGAGCCAAATATCAGTGTAATGGAAAAGTAATAAATTAAATCTAATGTTAAAATCCTGAGTGAGAACAATTTTACGTCATGTTTGAGGATATTTAGTACATAATAATAATAATAATAAGACACAAGATTTACTGGCATTTATTAGATAATTTAAGTGTATTTTCTTTGTCAAATAACTGTCAACAGATGAGTGATTGTAAAATATGATAAAATTCTTGCAGGCTTTTATTTTCCATAATAGACGTAAATTAGATGCTATCACCATTTCAAAACTTTGTGAAAATAGGCATGCTGTACTTTGAAAATTTGAATTAAAGTTATAATCTGTTTTGGAAATGTTCTCGTTAAGAAATATTCTTTTCACAATATATATGTATATATTTTTCTTAATATTGAGTAAAATTACATTTTCAAGTAAATGATGCGTTTACAAAAAATGTTATAAATGAAAACATATATTATAGTTAACAAACTATTCTCATTTATCTAACTTCTTCCAATTATTGCTTTCATCTATAATAACATACTATTTAAACTGTAAAGATAATTTAACATTTTAAAATCATTACAAAATTGGTGACAAGAAATTCTTACAATAAATTAAAAGTTTGCCTTTTACACTAAAGCATATTATGTTAGGAAGAAAGAAACTGACAAGAATTACATAAAAATTCTTATACTAATTACAAAGGAAGATAATTAAAGTTTTGGATTGTTTGAAAAAGTAATAGAAAACTTTTAACTGTTTTATGCATTGCACTATTATTCTCATTGCATTTTTTAACATTGCTTTTATTGTATTAATCGTGGTCATATTGCAAGTTAATATTTTCAAAGTTTAAAGTTTCTATCAATTTATTAAATGCTAAATTCTGCAATTTATATATATATATATATATAGGAAAAGTGTTGATGTGTATTTCAATAATTTTGCTGCGCCGACTGTAACACAACAGAAATTTAATTTGAAATTACTTATTAATCAGTCAAAAGAAACATTATTTCGGGTAGTTTGAAAAAACGTGAAACGATTCATAAAGATTTTTGTCCGGTGGATGTATATTCCTTCTGTTTCACATACGGAGAATTGGTATCAACGAAAGATTGACATGAGCTCACCGCTTAGTAACACAATAAACTATGCTATCGTGGCAGAATGATAAAATCGTGAAACTGCAATGTGTCGTAATCTGGTTTAATCCTGGCTAATGGAACTGAAGAATTTCATTAATGTGAGAATTTTTAGACTGTGCCCTACGAAAAAAGAAAACAAAAAGTAAATAAAATAAACAAATAAAAAATAAACAAATCTGTTGCGTACGAATATGCACTGCATTCGTCTATTACAGAAAATTTTTCTCAACTTTTTTTTTTTTTTTTAGGATAGCATACTCTTATTTTCTGACACATTAGCTGCCAGATATTTTCTGTAATATAATAAAATGTTATTTGTTTATATGTTATATCTTTTACACTGTGGATGTCTTTTGTTTTCATTTCTTAGCCAATGATTTTATTTTCAGATTCATAATTACGATTTTGAAGTAAGGCAGTGAATGTACAAAATTTCCGCGTAGTAATAGAAAGTATGTATATATTGCTAAAGTAATTAAATATAATAAAAATTTGAATTATATATATATATTTATATATATATATATATATATATATATATATATTTATTTATATATATATGTGTGTGTGTGTGTGTGTGCTTAATTATTATTCCAGTACTTATTAATATTTTATTTTATAAAAAACATACAAATATAACATCTAATTCATTTATAAGAGTCAAAAACATTTTTATTTATTTATTTATTTATTTTTAGAAACTATATTTTGAAATGTTTGCTATCTGAATACTGGTTGATAATTACTCACCTTAATGAAGTCAATTTATATGTAGCGAATATAAAGCTAGTTAATTTATTTAAAAAATATATGTTTTAAGAAATTATTTATTTATTTAAAAAATATTTACATTATAAATCATGGTAATAAATCTGATAAATAATTAGAGTGTCATGTCATTAGTAAATGAACTTAATGAAGCAGATCGAAATGACACACATTTAACGACTAATCAATCCAAAATATTTTAATCTCTAGGCATGAAAAAAAAAGAACTACGGACTTAAAAAAAAATATTCGTGTTAATAATGAGCTTAAAATTGTGTTAAAATCCTGCTCTTATACAAAATAAGTTTCTTACATTTTTATATTATTGTAATTATATTTATATTTTGGCCATGAAAACTAATTTTAGAAGCTTTCTGTAACCTGCTTTCACAATTGTACAGGAATTTTAAAAACAAGAATTGAAAATGCAAGTTTAAGAAGGCATTTAAAGAATATACGAAACCTCTTTCTACCTTTATTTCAGGATGTTAAAAGAAAACAGAGAAACAGAGAAACAGATTTTGTATGATTCGATTATGGTCGTAAGCAAAAAGAAGCTTTTACACATTTTAATATGTTATTATTATTTTTATTAGTTTTAAAAATTTACTTAAGTAAAGTAGTTATAGAACTTTTCTGTTACCAGCTTACACAATTGTACGACTATACCTAAAAGAAGAATTGAAAATGATTTTTTGTGCTGCTCAAAAAGACATTTAAAAGCACGTACGAAAAAGATTTCTACTTTTATGTCAAAATGTTCAATCTTCAATTATTCTGATGGTAAACAGGTGTTATAAGCTCTCTACTTTTTTTTTTTTTATAAATATGTAAAAAAAATGATTTTCTACATTATTCAAAAATTACGTGATTGTGACCTAAATAACAATGAAAACAGTAGATAGTTAAATTATTGAATGGAATTAAAATATTGAATTATAAAAATAATTATATAGTTTACGAAATTTATGTAATGACCACACTGTCTATTTCATCAATGTTCCATCAGCAGTAAATCAATAACTGTTTTTTGTAAAACTTAAATTCTTTACAAATTAAAGTTCAAAACAGTATTTATGAAAAAGGCCTGACTGTAATAAAAGTTTTAGTGTGAATTTTATGGAATATATATATAATATATATATATATATATTTAATTTTAATTTTAATTTTTTTAATCAGAGTAATCTCACAGATGATTTGATAGAATATGTTGTGTGTCTATATATATATATATATATATTTGTGAAAGAGAAAATTTTTTTAATAAGTGTTATTTCCTGGAAATATTATAAATTTTTCTTACTTTATACGCTTTAGACGTATAAATTGAAAAATACATGAATTATTTACAGCCAGTACAGTGACATATACTACTGTTGCTTTTTCTATATAAAAGCAAAATTCGAATAGTGAAGATGTAATTTAAATGTAACATTTTATTTTTATGTATCATGTTACCAAGATATTACTTCGTGATTTTTACCAGCATCTTCTTAATGTAATTCCTATGCCTAGGTCAAATGTTGTAGTTAAAATTTACACACGAGTTTATAGTTTATGTTAATGAAATATGCATGCATTTCATTATCCTTCATAATATCTAAAGCTCCAAAAGTAATAATGAAGTGCATTACAGTTTGCCCGGATAAAACAATTAATTATTTTCAGTTAATTTATAAATAGTATTTTCTCCTTAAATATAATGTATTAAGACAATCTTAGCATGTAACTATAATTTCTTTACTGTTACTCGCACCTAGTAATGATTTCCATAAAACATCTGTTCTGCCCTTTAACTACGAAATGAAAGAAGAGTTACAAATAATAAGAAAATCACCTAAAATAATAATTAAAAAAAAACATTCTTAGCAGTGCTATTTGAAAAAAAAAAATAATAATAACTTTTTACATATATATATCAATAAAGTTACTGAATTGAAAATATATAATGAGATGCATCACATATGCAAAGGAGACCAAAGATAGATTTTGTTTTTTTATTTTTCTAACATTTTCTGTACAATAGTTGGAGAAATTTTGATGAATGCATTAGAAAGCTTAATACTTTGGTTACAAAATCATGTATAAAACATCAATTAAGTATGTGTTTATGCAACCCATTAAACATTTAAAAAATAATAAAAAAGAAAGAAAAAAAAAAAACACTTTTCTTAAGCGTTTTTAACTATGCCAACTATCCCTGAGTGCGGAACGAGTTAGCATTACGTAGAATATTTACTTAGACAGAATACAGCAATTTTTGACGAAAAACAAGTTTATACTTAAATTTATAAACAAATAATAAATCCACCAAAGAAAAAAAAAATCTGCTTAATAATACAACTATCTATAGTTATTAAAATAGAATTATTGTTTGAAATAAACCAGGAATGCTGTGTGCTTGTTTATCTGAAAATGTGGGTTCCATATTTTTACAATTTTACCTTGCTGTTATAAAACTGAATCATTCAAATCTGTCCATCTCGATTTTTTCAGTGTTTTCACTGTGGTGGACATTCGAATCTCATTTTCATGTGCTTCAATTTCCCTAAGGGACTAACGTAAATATAAAAAGACGAAAATAATTCATTTTATTCAGCGTGGTTAGGAGGCCCTAAATTTTTAATTTTTTATAGAATATTCGTTGTTCGTCTTGTTTTATTGACTTTTCCGTCTTTTTTTTTTTTTTTTTTTTTTTTTTTTTTTTTTAGGTTCATCGAGATTTGTAGAAACCTTCGAATGAAAACCTTTACCATCATTCTGGAAGGATACTAATAATGATGACTGTTAATCTTAGAGTGGTATTTCAGCCTCTGAATTATCGTTAAGATAAGTTACGCTATATCAATATTTATATTTTATCTGTGCCAACTAACCTCATAGGTAATTATGCCAACCACATCTACGGGGATACCCAACATAAGAAGAATCACAGCATCCCAAGAATTAAAAACAAAAAGATTATGCTATATATATACAACCAAAGTTAAACACTGTTTTAAAAACAACCATTAGCAGCAACTCAATTTGATCTGCAGATTCACAAGACAAATAATAATATTAATAATAATAATAATAATAATAATACTCACTACTCAGAAAATATAAAATATGTGTACAATATAATAACAGAATTTATGTACAAAAAAAAAAAAAAAAAAAAAAAAAGAGTAAAAATTTTTTTAGATTTTTTTTTCTGTTATGCTAAAAATATTTAAATGTTTTTGTTGCATTAAAATCACCGTTACCACTAGAAAATTATCTTGCACCTTACTTTCGAGGCACATAATTTCTAACTCCAAAAACTGCATTAATTTATAGTTACCAAAAATAATTCTGAATATTTATAGACCTACAAAAAGCATTTTCCCTGAACTATTAGATTTGAAATGATTTCATTATCTCTGAAGAGCTTTGATTTACATGAGCCTCTTGAGAATGAAAACTAATGAGACTTTTACTGTTCTTCTTTAGAAGAAAAGAGATAAAGTACTTCTATTTCTTGAATAGTTAATAAAATAAACTGAAGTGTTTGTTGCTCAAAGAAAGATTTTTAAAGTTATGCATTTTTTGTTTACTAATTTTCTACAGTTACTTAATATTTTTAAACGTGTAGTTCTCAAAATTGGAAAAAAAAAATGTGCAGATTTACTACATAGTTTGCACGAATTAAGAAAAAAAACCCATCTTTTTTCTTAATAATTTTTATTAATAAGGTCTATGTTAAACATACTTTTGATTATTAGAGATTTTTTTCTTTTTAATTTAACAATTTTTATAAACATCGTGCATATAAAATATGTACAAAGAAATATCCCAAAATCTGTAAAATAGAAAAATATAAGAAGTATCAGTAATAATATTTAGATTTTACGCGACGATTTTAGCAGCTACTTTTCCAATTAACCCTAATAAATCTATCTCTATCTCTATATATATTGAAAATATTGAAGTAAGAAGAACGACATTAAAAAATTGATAGGGAAATATTACAACAGTTGTAACAAATTTAACCATCCTAGGTAGCACATAACGTTGTTAAAGCTTTACAAATAAGTCTGAACAGGGAAAAATTAGTTATAACAACGTTATGTACTACTGGGGATCTGACCGCCGCTGACGGATATATACGGTCGCTAAGCTGTTCTTTTTTTCGCAATAAACTTATAATTCAAAACTAGTGGATCTGCAGATCAGGAGCCACGACTTCCTATTTGCATCGCACATTATTCAACAGGTCATTTTTATTTATTTCTTTTTATATAATGTATATATTGATTCGATTGACTTGATACATAAACTGATGTGATCTTGAGGGGGTCGGGAGCTCCCTTCCCAAACCCCTCTGTATCTGTCTTTCTACCTATCTGTATATCATATATATATGTGTTCTTAATAACAGACAGTCTTGTATTATTTCCTTGAAATTCATTTGTACCAAATTTCATGCAAAAAGGTTACATAGCATTTCGGAATTATTTTGCGTAACTCTGTAAAGTAATTATCAATTCTATTCCCACACTTTTCCACCGAAAAACACTCTTTTACATATTCAGTAAAATTCCATTATATTTAATGGGGGTATAACCATGTTCAAAAACCCTTTTAAGAAATACCGACTATAGACCGTAATAGTACAAAATTATTTTATGTATCCCGGAAAGTAGTCACAATTATTATATACGATAATAATAAGAATACATTAATTAATTATAGCTTATTATTTTTTCAGACTAATTTGACATCATTTGGATGATTACAGTAAGTCATCGGAATTATTTTGTGTGGTCCTACAAATAAATTATTTATTCCATACATTTCGCTTTTAAGAGTAAGAATAATTTTAAGAGTCTTCACAATGTCTGTTAATTTCATTCTTTTCAATGGAGCATAAACACACTAACATCCGCTTAAATTGAAAATTGTCCCTAGGCTCTAATGTCACGAAATTCTTTTCTGTGTCCTTCTAAACGAACCAAAACCATTGTATACACCAGTAAAAACTATTAAACTTATTCTTCGTTTTTCATTAATAATTGTTCCAAATTTAACATAGTTTGGATGATTACGTGACATTGTCAGAACACGGGCCTGTACAGTAATTAGAAAGCCTAAGAGCACATATTTTCTTCAAACAACAAAAGTTTAAGCATCTTACTTGTATGTACGCGAATTTTATTTTGTTGATTGCAAAGTAATGATGTTAAAATGCGTTTACACGAAATTCACCCCATACGCCGCAATGTTAAGAATTTTGGTGTGTCTCTGTACAGAGTTTATAAACAATACAGCGATAAACAAAAATATGCAGCTATTTTTATGCACGTGTGTGCCAATTTTCAAGTCAATCGAATGATTTTTGAGGCCGCTATTGCGGTACATATAAATTCTCCCCATAAGCTATAATGATATGAACATTTTGGCGTGTCCCCGTACACGAACGGGAACCCTTTGCTCTATACAGCTATTTCTGTTGAGTTCATGAACATGTGTACCAAATTTCCAGTAAATAGTGTGATTTTTGGGACTGCTATCGTGGTACATACAAATTCTTTCCATAGGCCGTAATGATAAGAAAACCTTTGGCATGTCCCTGTACCCGAACTACAAATGGAATGCACACCCAAAATTATACAGCTAATTTCATGGGGATAATGAACATGTGTAACAAATTTCAAGTCAACATTGGGGGTTTTGCGGCCGCTATCTCGCGACAAACAATCAAACAGACAGAACCCAAAACCGTTTTGAGTCTCAACAGAGGGCCTACACTAACGTTTCGGCAATTATTTACTTATGAAATTTTAACTTATTTTTAAAATATATTACGATAGTTGTAACAAATTTAAACTTAGCCAAGTTTATATAGAGTGCACTATGATTACACCTCTTTAAATTATAGCATATCATTCTGACTTAACACAAAGTAACTTAATTCAAATTCCCCTTTAAACATAATTGTCGTTTTGTTAAAATGTGCATTAATATGTTTTATACATTCGAGATTTTATTGGACGATTTACTACAAATCCGACGATAACAAGTGAAAGCTTTAATAAAATATTTAATTTAAGAAGTGTTAATGTGTAGTGTTCAAAATTTTCCTCATTTACTTTTCCAATATCACATCAAATTTAAAAGGATTTTAAATTGTTAAGAAAGTTTTCAATTAAAAGTGTTAAAGATATAAATCAGAAATATAGTGAATTTCAATCTACTAAATTCTAAAATGTCTTGAGAAGCTTTATTGCTCAACTCTGGTAATTTAACTTATAATTATAAATTAAGAAACTTGCATTGCTGTGATTACGGTTTGGTATCTAGAGCATTATCCATCGGTATAATTTCCTAAATTAATTTTATTATTTGGAATTTGTTCGTATACATAATATGAAATGTAAATATATACACAAGTTGCATTTCGTTATTTTTTCTCAATATTTACTTAGTGTAAGGTTTTAATAACAAAATTTACTGTTGCGAATAGCGTAAAAAAAAAAAAAAAAAAAAAAAGAAAAAAAAAGAAAAAAGAAAAAAAAAAAAAAAAAAAGAACTGAAGCAAATGTTATGAAATGTGGAAAATTTTACAAGAGGATATAAGGTCTTATTTACCGGGAAAAATTTAAATTACCAATAATGGGATATAGCGCCATATTTAACATTATTAAATGGGGAAAAAAGGCGTAGAAACATCGGTCGTTTTATATCGTTTTAAAACATGTTAAAAACATGTCAATTCTGTTCTCATTGTTCACGGAAAGTATGTTAAATCGCTTTATTACGTTAACAATCCCTGTTCTTAAATATGAAAAGAAATGTTTAAAAAATAATACATTTGGATCGCTTTCTATAACGCATAATCATTTATTTTTACACCTTAAGCGTGATGCTGAGATAATCCTGTAACAAAAAACTGCAAGTGATTTGACCTGACTATTGAATAACCAAGAATTCTTTTAAATTTTACGTGTTTTAAATACCACATTGCTGAAATTCAGATACTTTGAATCGCCTTAAGCTCAATTACAAGCTAGCAGCTGTTCCAACATATGTCCTGGAGTCAGTTGTCGATTGCTTTAAAAAAAGAAACAAAAATCCAGTTTTATCACTAGATTTAATACATTTTGTTTTAAGATAATTAAATGAACCTGAATATATAACATAAGCGCATTTTATGACATGAATTCAGCAGTTGTAGACACTAAAATACCCAATTACAGCAGTTAGCAAAAGAAATAGACCACTCTCATTTAGCGCAAAAGCTTTTCAACAATAGTCTGCCATGCACATTTAAAAAAAAGAAAGAAAAATACGGAAGATAAACATTAAAAATTCCGATTACATAGATGTTATTATTTAGAAATATTGTGTAGTATAATATCACGTAATATTGCGAGACCTAAGGGAAAATGAAATTGAATCAATCATGAATTCTGAAGTAAGCCCATACAAAGTATCTTTGTCATACACAGGCTAGGAAGATGTGCGTCAAACTTTTGACAGAGGACTCAAATAAAGTATAAGAACATGAAGCTAAAGATGCCTATATCCAAGCAAGACTGAAGTTTAGATTGGTTCTGATTAATTTCTCGAAACAATCAGACTTTAAGTCTATTGTAGAGTACTAAATGTGTAATAAATAGTCGCAAATAGATGTAATTATAACGTAAATACCACTTTCAACAAATGGATGGTTGGTTGAGTAGGGTGAGAGTGAGTTTTAGTGAAACACTATAACTAAGTATTATCCCCCCGAGTGTCTGAGATATAATATCCGACGTGTAACCACCTCCATGTAGTGAGTTCTGGGTCTTTTATTTTTACGACCAAAACGAGCAAAGAGCAGTAAATCTCTAAATGTTAACAAGGTTCTTAAAAAAAAAAAAACGCAAACGGGAAAAGTTAGATTATTGATGACAATTTAATTTAGTTAATTTATTTAAACCATAAAATGAGCATAAGATACAAATGCGTGTTTATTTTAAAAGTTTTAACAAACTTTAAAAAAATTTACTTAAAATGCGCGATTTTTGCAATTTTTTCTAACTTTAAATTCGTTGCGTGAGCGGAATATGTCAATTTTCTTATTATACCAATTTTCTTCTTATTGCAATTGATAACTTTTCCGCGCTAAAGCGTTCCGAAAAAGATTTTTTTTTTTTCAGGCCCGCTCTTATCATTATGCCTTATTCTTTTGAACAATATTGTATAAATGCAACAAAAAAAAAAAAAAAAAAAAAAATCTTTAAAAAGGTGGTATTAAACAAAGCTGGGGCTAACAATGTTGTGGGAAAAGTGAAAAGGTGGCAACTCTGTAAAGATATTGATGATATAACTGAAAATTTCATTTGCTCTTTAATGAAAATGAAATCTGACGATTTCTAGTGAAACACTGTAACTAAGTTTTATCCCTCCGATATTCTGATATGCAATTTCCCTTTTCCTAAACCACTTGAAATTCGAAAGTGCAAAAATATATATTCTAAGTTTGTTTTCATGTATGAAACTCATATACAGAAGTTTTCACGTTTATATATAAATGAATAGTTATATTTTTCAACTTAAGCTGAATCAATTATTGAAACGTCATAGAAGTAAAAAAAAAAAATAAATAAATAAAAAATAAAAAATATTTGTACAATATACCCGGAGTGTTTATTTCTTAGGCAAAGTAATTTTCTTTTTTAATTTATTGCAAATTTATTTAATTTAATTTGGTTTATTAAAAGTCAAAATTCAATTATAAAAAACGTATTATGTACATGTGTTAAAAAATATGTAATTAAATAAATAAAAAAATAATAATTCAAATAAGTGACAATTCTCATATCTCATAAGTAAAATTATGCATTAAGGTTTTTACAATATATTAATATCCACATGAACATAATTATTTTATTATGATATATCTTTTATAACGTATGTATGATAAATAAATTTAATTAAATTAACATATTAACGCTTGTAAGATAATTTATTATTTATGTTTTTAGAAATCTGCATCCATTCCAACTTTTCAAGAAATGATGAAAAATAACAGTTTTAAAGAAAGTAACAATAAAAATATCTGTACATTTTCAATAAATTAAGCAGTATTATTAGCATTGTGAATTTTTATTGAATAAGAACAGTCTAGAGTGCAATAAATTAAAAAATACAGTATGTATGCCATATTAATTATAAACGGATGTTTATCGTAAAATAACTATTTTCTGGTGCATACATATAACGTGAATTTTTTTTTTTTTTTTCGTCAAAACATTTAGACGCTGACCTTTACATGTGTTATAAAGATATTTCTAGTATTAAATTAGTTTTACTATGTATATACTGGACATAAAAAGTCCAATTAATATGTGGGTCCTTTGTATCGAAATTTTAAAGTGAATTTATAGCTTCATTTCATGTATTTTTATGCGCAGTATAATTCTTATTTTTTTTTTTTTTTTCAAACTTATATATTTTTTATAATGATAATATTACTTTTAAAAGACAATATTAATAAGCTTTTCCTACTTTAACGTAAGATAATATTATTTATTTCCCTGTGCTTATTTCGGCTAGTGTAAAACAATGTTTTAGCATTAAAATAAGAATTTTTTGTTGTTGTTGTTGTTGTTAAATATATATATATATATATATATATATATATTTTTTTTTTTTATGACAGAAATGGTTAGAACGATTGTACTAAAGAATGATTACGTACATGTTTTCCGTAATATATAAAAATAAAGATATTTGATCTTTAGTAATTCAATAAATTCATTTATCAGTATTTCGTACAATGAAAAAGAGGCTTTCCTTGTTAAAGAAGTCTCAAGAGACAGTTTTGTCTTCAGTAAGTTTCTGTGTGGAATATATATTTCTAACACACTTTATTAAATTACTTATAAAACTGAAGAAGTATCTTTTCTCGTACAAAAAATAAAATATTTATCTGGTTGAAATACATAGTTATAAATATATATACTTATAAAGTACAATTTACTTTAAGTTTAATGTAACATATATATTAAAATAAGTAAAGTTAAAATAAATACATATACATATAATTCTATTTACTTTATCTAATAGCATTAAATATATATTTTTTTTTTAACGGGTCTAGTTACAATGTATTGAAACTTCCTTCTTATTAGCAGGTGTGATAATAATATTAAGAAAAAAAAAATGTGGGATTGTTTAAACAAATGAATAATATACACTAAGAATTCATTCTGCATTCCCCGGCATTCACACAAAAATTTGAAAAACGACACAGAAATATATAAATAATATTAATAATAGTAAATTGTAAATATATACATATATATATATGTTATACGGAGACTTAAAAAAAAAAAAACTATTAATACGATAATTAAAACGTGATGTAGTAAATAACGCGAATAATAGTCTTTCATTCGAGAATTATATGTATCCATAAAAGTCAAATTACCATAATATCTTCTGAAAATTTTATAAGTTAACAGAGATGAATTTTTAGATTTAAATATTTGAATATACAAAAGAATTTTTTTTTTTTTTTATGTACACATAAACATTTTATATTATTTAATTTGCGTAGGTATAGGCGAGTTTTTCTTTAAAGAAATGCATCAATGAAACATTAAAAAAGACATCATAAAACTCAAGCTTTAGCACCAATAGTACACAATGAACTTAAATTACATAATTAAGTAACTTATAAAATTTATTGTATCTAAGACTTCTGAAAGAAAATTACCACTTTTTTGGGATGTGTGTGTGTGGGGGGGGGGAGGATCTAACTGAATTTATTGACTAAATAATAATAATAATAATAAATGAATGAACGTAAAAAAAATAATAATAATAATAAAAAGACACGAATATCTGCTAAAATACATCATTTCTAAAGCAATAGCTCGAAAACACATTCGCAACACGCGCTCATGATTTTCATACTTTTTTAAAAAATAAATAATAATTTTTCTTTACGCAAAATATGTACTTATATATATATTACGAAACATTTATATATATATATATATATATATATATATATATATATATATATAACTAATTATAACACAAAATTAGTCTTACTTTTGTTAAAATAAACTAATTAAATCATATATTTGGTATACAATTTAACAAATCATGTCATTTAATATAGAAAAACATAGTATCTTGTCCAGTTACGTAGAATTATTTAACATATCAGATGCTGACATATTGATATAGGAATATATTAAATTAATAATATGATGTATATTGGAAAATTTATGTATATATTATTTAAATAATAATCTAAAATAAATAAATAAATATATATTCGTTTAGATAAGGTTTTATAGTCATGTTAAATAAAATTACAACGGTATATAAACATGTTTTTATACGACAGAGGGCAGCATTGATCTGCTGTGCTGTACTTGGGTATTATTTTCCTCTTCTTGTATATTAAAGTAACGGAAAACATAGTTTATTAGTTCTTTTATGATTTTAATTTAATTTATTTTAATATTATTGCTTAAAATATTTTTAAATAATGTAATGGATTGCAAATCGGTATATTTTCCTTTTATTATGAAAGTAAAAATTAATTGAGATACTTCTTAGATATATTTTCTCATCCAATAAACTTGAGAAACAATAAAGACAACTCAACTCTTTCAGTATTTAGGATGCCACTGAACGTGTGTCTGTATATCTTGCTGCAGCTAGAGTAACTTCGCCTTTTTTTTTTCTTTTCTTTTTTTTTTTTTTTTTTTTTTTACTTTGTGCACTTTACATTTAAAATCTATTTATTTTTCCCTGCACGATATATCATACAAGTATTTTTAGTTAATACGGTCGCTGAAATCTTACAGATATTTATGCTCGCTGAAACGCTGTATAATTCTGATGATGAAACTCTTTGGCTTTTGAACTTTTTTCAACAATTTCAGTTTTTAATAAGAGTTTCATTGATCCTTTTTGGTTATTTTTAATTTATTTCTATGTATTTATCATTATCAGTTTGTCTGGATACGATTCTTATGGACAATCTTCAAATGACTTTTGCGGATCTTCTTCTTCTTCTTCTTCTTCTTTTTTTGTTTTTTTTTTAATAAATAAATTACACATATCTACATCTAAAAATTTTATTTCATTATTTTGGCTGATATTTATGCTTTTGGTGTGCCAAAACCGAAATTAAAGCCTGTTTTTCTCTATCACGTATACAATTTGACAATACAAGGTGTCTACCAAAACAATTTTTGTCGTGACACTTCCACGAATATGGTATCATTTATATATATATATTTCAAGCATTAATTTTAAGTAAACATGGAAACATATCAGAAAACAACAAAATTGGAAAAGAAAAATGTCGGCAAACTCTTTGTTTTAACAAACATCTATAGATTATAGAGAAAAAAAGTGCTCCAGTTTTGTTGTCAGAACACAAAATAACACCTGTAATAGTTAAAATATCAAATCACATTTTGCCAACACTACTTTTTAGACCTTTGTTATTACTGGTTTAAATTGATTTTGATATGTTTGGTTCATTGTAGATGGTCGTTGGCTATTTTTCATTCTACACATTCATTGTTGCAATATATGTATATGTAACGGTTTAATTAGTTCACTTTTGAAATACGCAATCATGATAGACATAAAAGAAGTCCGTGCATTTCAACAACTTTATTTGAAACTTAAAATATTTTAGAGTTTCTAGCATCGGAAGAGACCAGTAACACTTTAACATTTTTTAACAGAAATCAACATATAGTTGATTTAGAAAATGCCTTATAGAAAAAAAGCATCTATTTAGAGATGTATGCACTTTTATATGAGTTAAATTGAAAAGAGACTACGGAACGTTTTTTCCTACGTGACGCTATGTCACGTAATACAAAAAGGTGTTGTGATGTGTTTTTTAATTATTTAATTGGTCCTCCACTCTGAGACTGGGCAGGACCCATGTCTGTTGGGATTTTTTTCTGTCTGGAGGGAACAAGATAATTTGAAAAAAATATGTTAAAATAGTAAAAAAAAAAAAAAAGATTAATTTTGTTAACTGATTAGGTTTTAAGAAAGCGAAAATGATAATTTCGATTTAAAAGAACAGATTGGAATTATTTTTAAAGAATATATTACTTAAATTATATATTAATATAAAAAGGTTTAATTACGGGACCTTTAATTTACATCGCCCCGGCAAGTTTGAGAGGTAGAAAAACCCGCAATATCTTCTCTTACAAAAACAATTACTCTAAACAGAAACAATAACAGAATATATACACAGAATAATCATAATAAGATAATACGCTGAATATAATAAAAATAGAAATAATAAAAATACTGGTTAACTATGCGCATAGCAAATTGAGTATTCTATTTGTAGAGATTCATGATTGCAAAAACAAAACAAAAAGTCTTCCACCATTATATAAATCATAATACAATGCAATATTAATATCAAATAGTAACAATAAAAGAATAATAATAAATTCAATTTAATAAAACAAAAAATATATTAAAAGCAATGATACAAGAAACATATGGGAAATTATAGAATTAACATTATTTAAATTTTTCATAGGGGATAGATTTTGATTTATATATTCACATGTAATAAAAGTTCCTATTCATGGTCATTTTAAATGTTTTAGGTTCATTATGTTTCCTGAATCTAGAGACATGTACTATCTCATTATTATCTTTAGTGTACATATATGGATTAACAATTTGATAATTTACCTCAGAATTTTTTTTAAAGATAATATAAGGGCCACTGAAAGGCTTTGCCAATTTTCTCGTATTAGGATTCTTGAACTCGTCATATTTAACTAACAAGGAAACATTCAAAAGGTGTCATCTTCAAAAAGTATAGAGAAAAATATATGTGATTCTACTCTTCATAAAACACCAGAAAATGAAAAAAATATCGGTTGAAATTAATTACAGAGACCACAAAAAATTATCAAAATTAAGCATATTTGGCGATTTTACACTGCTAGGCGATTGATTTTGAGTACTTGACGGAGAAGCAAAACACTGTTCTAATCGTACACGGCAATCTAGGTGCTAGCAAACGTATCGCCTAACAGCGCTCAATCGCCAAATATGCTTAATTTTGATAATTTTTTGTGGTCGCTGTCATTAATTTCAGCCGATATTTTTTTCATTTTCTGGTGTTTTATGAAGAGTAGAATCACATATATTTTTTTCTATACTTTTTAAAGATGACACCTTTTGAATGTTTCCTTGTAAGCCATTTGGATTAAATTTTGCATCAGTAAAACGGTCATCATAATGCACCTTATTCATTTCATGATACATTTTAGTCCATTCAACAGCTAACTTTCTAGCTTCTTCTATTGTTGGATAGATATATTTATTTAAAGGACTTGAAAATTTTGAAAAATTAATTGTTGCATACATGAAGTATGCTGGTGGAAATTTGTTACGGAATGAGGAGTAGAATTATATTCTTCGATTACTTGCTCTTGTAATTTAATCCATGGATCTTTCTTAGATGACTCATTAACTTTACATCTCAAACGCGTAGTTATTGTTTGGTTCAGTCTCTCAAGTTTACCATTACAATCAGGTGTATGAGCTGTTGTCAAGAGTTCTTAAACCTTATTATGCTTCAAATATTTCTTAAAATGAAATGATGTAAAAGATGGATTTCTATAACTTTTAGTGTTTTTAGGGATATGAATTTGGAAAATTTGCTAAAGAAAATTAGTGTAAGTTTCAACAGTAATTGATCCTGAGGCAAATGCTCATATATATCTCGTATATGATCTACAATTAAAGTAAGATATTTTTTTGCGGAATTGTAATAATTGAAACCATCCACACTATCAATTGAAATCAGTTTGAAAAGATCATAAACTAGAGGCATAGAAGCCAAGACTTTTTTGACGTTATTTTTTATTCAACTGGAAAATGTGATAATGTTTCACAAAATTCGTGATATCTGCAGTTTGTAAAATGTTTGTAAAACTTTTCTTACGGAGGCATAAAACATTATTTACTTCATTAAATTTTCCTGTTAAATTATCAATTTTTTTTTCCTCTTGAATTTTATATAATTGCAAGGGATGTGTAAGATTATTTCCTTCATTTTTTTCTTAAATATATTCCTCATTATTACTTTTTCCTGGTATATCTCTAGACAACATATCAGACTCAATGTTTTCGGTCCCTTCTGTATATTTAATACCATATTCATACACACATACAATTTTAAGGACCACCGGAACAAACTACCTTTTAAGTTTTTCACATTTCTTAACCAATCTAATGCCGCATACTCCGTATGTATGGTAAATTTTCCCTGAACAAATAGCAAGACAATCCAGCTCAGTAATACAATATTTTTTTTCTCATAATCTTTTAATGACAGAGGGTGTACGCTATAGGGGTCAAGACACCGGAAACAGATGGCTGTTTTAAAATAGCTCCAACTCCATTTTGACTGGCATCAACAATGACATGACTCTCTTTTTTAGGATTAAATATTTTAAAAACAGGCTTACAAATCAGAGAAGTTCAAAGGCATCTTGGCATTTATCATTATATCACCAAGTTGTGTCTTTTTTTAATAATACATTTAAGTGGTTCCTAACTATTGAATATTTAATTATTTGAATATTTTTCTGCCTAAAGGTTGTCTGAGAGAGTAATGCTGACCGGTTTGTCGGCCTGGATAGCTCAATTGGTAGAGCCTTGACTTTGTAAGTCAAAGATCCGGGGTTCGACTCCCGGTCCAGGCATTATTTTCACTCAGTCGGAAAAATAAAATTTCATTAAATATTAAATATTTGTCTATAAATTTACAGTAAACATTAATTGTGCCTAAAAATCTCTGTGAAGATTTAACGTTAGTTGGTGGTTTTAGCTTTTTAATCACTTCGATGTTACTTTTATCCGGAGCTACCATTAGAGACCGGAGCTACCATTAGATTTATTATTATACCATTAGAGATTTCGTACACAAAAAAATGTATTTTAGTTTGTAAAAATAAACAAATAGAATCTTTTAATTTTAAGTTTTCCCATCTGCAAATTTGAAAAATATATTGGATTTGATTTAAGTTTTCTGTTAGAATTTCCGAAAATATTATGTCATCAAATTAATTAGCCGCATTTTATTTTATGTTTAGTGAGAATTCTAAGTAATGTAAAGCTAGGAGAGTTTGCGCACAATTCAACAAAATGATATAAAAAATCCAAATATTAATTTTTTGCAAAACTTTTGGTGCATAACTTTGAATTGATACTTCTTCTATGCATTTCCATTGCTATTTTGTTTCTCTGTTTTAATTTAAAACAACAGTAGTAAAAAACAAAAAAAAAACATGAGAGCTATTTTGCGCAATCTTTCCTTATAGGGTAGGAGTGATTACGCACATGGGTGGGAGAGATTGTGCTGTATTATAACCACAATTACGTCATGATAATAATAATTCATTTCATTGTAGTAAGGTATTTGTATTTTTTTTTTTGCATCGAGAGTGGATATTTATATTCAATAATTAAAAAAATCAGAAAAATAAAATAAATTTAAAAATAACTACAAAAACATTTTTAAAGAAAAAAAAATATTAAAGAAACAGAAAAAAGAACAAAATTAGCTAAATAACAAGACCAGAAAATAATATTAAGTAACTAGTTAACGTTTAACTTAAAATTAGGACATTACCTTTTCAGCTAGGATGGCTTCTTGTTTGCTGATCGAATCTCTCGTTGTCCTTAATCATTGCAGATATTATTGTACATGTGAAGTTATTGTGCAACCACCTGCACAAGTGAACCTATTCGAGACGGTGTATCCGTCTCCAACAGGCATTTTCGAGAAAGAAAAAAAAATAGCACACTGTACGTGCAATGATATGCGGCTAGTCCAGCACATTTTTAAGCACAGAATACGGCCACCATTTACTATTTATTAAAGTTTTTTTCTTTTTTTTCTTTTTTCACGAAATCTTCCGCTAAAAAATCCTTCACGCTTTAAAATATTTTACGATTATTTTATTTATTTTAGTTTATTGAAATTTAGACGATTACATTCTTTAAAAAGAAGATTGAGTAGGCTGATACTTTTTGCTTGTATTTAGATTTATCTCTTTTATTTAAGTAGCCGACAGCTGCACAACATTTGAGCATCATACTTGAAAGTATTGGAAAACTAAATAGATATACAATAAAATTTAAATCCTTTGTGATAAATTTCTCATGGGCTAACAGCATTCTAGAGGTAAATCACATCAGAGGTGTGGTTTTTCTCGATTGTGCCAGTCCTAAATAATGTTCAATTTCTATGGATAGTCTCCATAAAGGTGGGGTGCCGTCTCGAATGGTTTCAACTAGTCTAATGACTTTTAGAAGTTAGGTTTGGGCACAGTCCCAGACATTGAACAAACTCATAATCATTGTCTTGTTATCACCAATAAGCTGCGAAATCTTTGTTAGTATAGAATTTTAAATGCGCAATATCTCCTAAACAGCAAAAGCGCACCCCCATTTTGGTAGGAGTGATTGCGCGGTGTTTTATTAAGTAATTACCCAACTTTAGAATAAATTGTGGTGCTTGTGCCGTTAGTCTAAATCAATAGGTTATGAGAATTTGTTTAATTAAAAAAATATTTTGTACTACTACCATTGTATTGAAATTCTTAAGAAGGGTTATGAAAATTTAAGCAATTATATTTCAGAACGAGACAAAATAATCACGTTTTACCTTAAACTCTTGAAGCAATCAAAATGCAAATTCAAGTCGGTACTTCACTATTGGTGTTGTACAACCACCTAAAATTTCAATTCGCCCACTCTACTCTTTCCCTCCGATCCCCTACGTGCGCAATCTCTCCTAGCTTTACTTTATAGTTCTTTGAAAAATTCTAGGGAGGTTTTCCTACCCAAAAAGTAACCGCTGCCACACGTATAATCCACTGTTAGTTACAAAAGCAAGTTTTTCGGTATCATCGGAATGAATTGGTATGCGCCAACATCCTGAAGCCGTATCTAGTTTGGAAAAATATCTACTTCTACCTAACTTGTCAAATGTGTTTCTACTAGTGGCAGTGGTTTTGTATCTGATTTAGTAATATTCCATTTCAGAATCTCTTTTATATGTGTTATCAGATGACAAGTAATTTTGAGGTGGAACAACATTTTGCTTAAAAGTTGCTGATGTCTAAAAATGTCTTTCGAGTTCAAATGCATCAGCTCTATTTGATTCTTAATTAGTTTAAGTTACCAGGTTCGAAAAATTAAGCCTAAACATTGGGAACATTTATCTTCTTTATTTTTTATTTTACTTTTACAATAATTATTATCTGTTCGAATTTCTTAAGAATAAGCATGTTTTTGTTGTTCCGACCCTTTCATGAGAAAGCGAAATTCTCTGAAATCCACCATGAGAAGGTTATTTCGACCACAAAATGCACATTTCGTTTTTCCATAACTATAATTAAATTTTGATCTCTGTGAAGATCTATCTTTGTTATAGTAATTTTTTCTATAATTGTTATAAGGAAAACGCGTTTTATTATATTTATTTTTACAGTACTCAGATTCATATTTACTTTTATCTTGATCTTGTTTTTGATGAGTGGCAACATTAATTTGTTATTCCAAGGAATTTATTTCATTATTTAGATAATTTATTTGAGTAACAGATGAGTTCGAGGACACGGTAGCTGAGATCTCTATCTACTGAATCTGTTGAGCTCGTTTAACGGTCTCATTAAAGTCTTTAATGTTTTTTTTTTCTTTTAACAGTGTAACTCTAATAGACTATGGTAAGCTGCCAAAAAATAAGTCAGTTTCACAGTGTTTCTGCCTTATTCATCAGTCGAATCGGGGTAGATTACTGAAATGATCGTGTTCAAGCGGTGTGATAAATTATTCTCATACTCTGATGGTAACATCTGTAAAGTTTGAAGGGCGTACACATTAGTGGCAGAAGCAGTATTTCTGAAATAACTTTTAAACTTTTAGAAAATTTGGTCTAGTTTTAAGCCTTCTCTAAACATGGAATCGTTACAATAATATTGAAGAGCCGGTCCGACAAGTTGGGGCCTAAAAAATGAAATCGCCTGTTCTTTATCGTATTTATTAATTTTACAAACATCCTTAATTTCACTCATGAAAAAATCCACAACAAGAGGGTCTCAGAATTAGGCAGGATTGGAATATGAAAAAGACACGTTTTAATAAGTTTGTCATATCTGAGTGGTCACTTTTATCCGTTTTTTTCTTTGGTTAGGCATTTCTGGTTCTTTATTACTAAGCATGAAAGACTACCCAAAATTTCGCTATATAAAAATAATGGTAAAGTAATAATAATAATAATAATAATAATAATAATAATAATAAATAATTATAATGCACCATCTCTTTTCTTTTCGTTTTCTCTCCTTTCTTTCTTTTTTTTCATAATTTTATATTTAAATGTTTTTATAAAAAATTATCTTGAAACAAATGAACATAATTAACTATGTAAATTATCTTGAAACAAATGAACTTAATTAACTACGTAAATTAGAAGTTTATTTTAGGTGTATATTACGTGCTTGTATTTTGAGTTTATTTATACTACATACTTTATGTATGGAGAATTCAAACTACACAAAAACATTTTTGTTCAAAAACACTTTTTCTCTTTTCTCCAGAAACTGTGTAAATAAAGAAAAAAAAAAAAGAAAGGAAAGAAGAGAAAGGAAAAGAAAAAGAAATTAAAAAAAATCTTGACTTTGCATATAAATAGACAATTTAGTCAAGATTTTTTATTTTAACTTCTATCACTCTTTGTAACAAATCACACACATTCATTTTGAACGTATAATACCCACTATTAAATGAGAATACCTAAAACTAAACTTTAAAAATAAGCATTCTCATTTAGATATTAACATGTTTACTTTTGCTTTATTTTATTTATTTATTTTTTGTTTACGATTATTATTACTTTAAAACTAAGAAAGAATAAGGATTCTATTAATTTTTAATAACGAGTATTTTTTTTTCAAGTACACTAGTTCAAATTATTTCTAGAAATAATAAATTCCAAATTGTAAAATTATGTCATTACCTAAATGTTCAAAAACTACAAATAGTATATAACATCACTCTTTTTATTTTTCTTTAGTGAAATTAAAACTTTGTCAGGTGCAATTAAATTATTATATTCAAAAAACATGCAACAAATAAATAAATCTGCTCTATAATATTGCTACCTTTAAACAAAAGGTATTCAAGTAATGCATTTATAAGTACCGTGCTTACCAACATGTATATAAAAAATGCACAGTTAAATTTAATATCACCCTCTCAAAAATATTTATTCTCAAAAATATTTATATTCAACTTTAACACTATCTGAAGTTTACACTACAATTTCTCAATAATATTCAATTATGAAAACAATTTATATGTATTCTCAACTTTAAATGCTATTTAAAGTATATACCATCAATACAAAAAACCCTTAACGGGTTAAAAGTTTGTGACGCAGCTACTTTATTGCTAAAATAAATTGAAATATGGGTCTTAAAAATAATGATATCAAATTTTAAGTGACGCTTTGCTATTAGTTAAAATATACATAGATTTTCTTATTTGATCATTTGCTTTTTTCTTTTATTTATATTTACAATGCAAACATAATATTTTTAACTTCAAAATAAGACAAATATGTAAAATATACTCACTGATGCTTTTTCATTTGCATTTCAATTTCAAAATAACAGTTTTAAAAGGAATGATATCAAAATTCCAGCGACGCCTCAATGTCACTTTAAAAGATTTGTTTTATATTCCACTAAAATTACCTTTGTTTTGTCTAATAAAGTATATTTACACATTGAAACATTTCTTTTAATTTTCAAATATACTGTCAAATAATCACACTTTCACTGAGTTTGCATTATAAATTTAAATTATTTATTTCAATAAATCGATTTGTCTTTTGCGTCACGCTATCCAAAACTGTAAGTAAAATTTGTGCAAATGTTTTCTTTGCACCACACTATCTCTTTGCACAAATTTTGACTTAGTTGGATACTATGATACAAAGTAACATTAACATCAATCGGTAATTCAATCAATCGGTATCAATCGGTATTTGATACATGGCTACTCGGTACTCCTCCTCGGTACTCCGTTGGTGCAACACTAAAAATGATCTTAAAGTTACTTAAAGCTATTTATCCCAGTAGCAGTAACGGTGTAGTATGGCATCGGATGCTGCATATTGTTTAAAGCTCTGTAGATGAATTTAACAACTAAAAAAATGTTTAGCTTTAAAAATACACTTGCATTATATCTCTAGATTGCTACATTGGTTGTATAGTCTTAATTTATGAAAAATTTGCATCTACAAATTAAATATTTTTTGAATTGATATTATTTCTAGAGATATGAGACTTGGTTCAGCCTTCATGGTTTGAAAATAAATTTTATTTTGCTTCAGATAGGTTCAGAAAATTATTGTTGGAATTTTTAAGTTAATTATTATTTTTATCACAAATTATTTTATGATTCATGGTATACAAGTATACATATTTTAATGAGAGATGTTTTAGGCATTTTAATTTCATGAGGAAAGGCTTATTTTATAAGCAAAAGGAGTCGGTAATAGTTGAAATTAACGGCTGTCGTTATTTGCGGTTGGTGGATATCTCCATCGATTCAGAGAATAGATGCCCTAGAATCTGGATTCTACTGTACTTGGGCAAAAGGAGTTAGTTTATTTAAAGAGAGAAATAGTTTACTTAAAGAGAGAAATACATCAATTTTTTTAATTTGTTTATATCACCCTCCATCAACGACATGGTAGTATATTGCACCGAAAGCTAGTGCTAACTAGTATGTTGTGGCCACCACAAGACTTTCTTCTATATTTACCTATACATATTCAATCAGTAACAATATTTAAAAAAAAAAAAAAAAAAAAAGTACGATTTTTTTTTTCTTTTTTTTTTTTTTTTTTTTTTTTTTTGTTAAAAGTAAAAAAAATCGATAACTTTGTTTTAAATTATCACAGATTTATAGTTCAACCATTCGTTTTAAAGGTATTGACGAGACCTTTCGAAAGATACCCATCTTGAAAATTTATCCCCCCCGGGGGTGTACTTCCCCCCCAGGGGGGAAGCGATGCCCCCCATGCAGAAAATTTTTTTTCCTAGTTACATGCTACTATTATCAATAATTCATATTAATTTTACAATCACAAGTTTAAAACAACTCTTATTATGCACATTTATACGAATTTTTGTCCTATGCTGCCATGTTAAAAATTTGATACAATGCTATCACAGCGCCACCTGTTGAGCTATTGATCCCCAAACATAATCAGCACCAGTTAATGTCGGGAACCAACTAAATACCAAGTTTGGTTAAATTTCGTTAAAAAAAAAAAAAAAAAAAAAAAAAAAAAATTGCGATTTTTTTCAAAGTTTTGTTTTTTTAAAAGTAAAAAAAAATCGATAACTTTGGTTTAAGTTATCACAGATTTATGGTTCAACCATTCGTTTTAAAGGTATTGACGAGACCTTTCGAAAGATACCCATCTTGAAACTTTGGGGGGGGGGAACCGATGCCCCCACATGCACAAAAATTTTTTCCTAGTTAACTACTACTATTATCAACCTGATCTTTCGAAAGATACCCATTGTGAAAATTTACCCCCCCCTGGGGGGTATTTCCCCCCTAGGGGGGGAAGCGATGCCCCCCCGCGCAGAAGTTTTTTTTCCTAGTTACATACTACTATTATCAATAATTCATATTAATTTTACAATCACAAGTTTAAAACAACTCTTATTATGCACATTTATACGAATTTTTGTCCTATGCTGCCATGGTTAAAAATTTAGACAAAATGCTATCACAGCGCCACCTGTTGAGCTATTGATCCCCAAACATAATCAGCACCAGTTAATGTCGGGGACCAACTAAATACCAAGTTTGGTTAAATTTCGTTAAAAAAAAAAAAAATAAATAAATAAATAAAAGTGCGATTTTTTTTTGTTTTGTTTTTTTAAAAGTAAAAAAAAAAAAAATCGATAACTTTGGTTTAAGTTATCACAGATTTATGGTTCAACCATTCGTTTTAAAGGTATTGACGAGACCTTTCGAAAGATACCCATCTTGAAACGTTGCCCCCCGGGTGGGAACTTCCCCCCCCGTTGGGGGGGAACCGATGCCCCCACATGCACAAAATTTTTTTTTTAGTTAACTACTACTATTATCAACCTGTTCTTTCGAAAGATACCCATTGTGAAAATTTACCCCCCCTGGGGGGTTATTTTCCCCCTAGGGGGGGAAGCAATGCCCCCCCCACGCAGATTTTTTTTTTCCTAGTTACATACTACTATTATCAATAATTCATATTAACTTTACAATCACAAGTTTAAAACAACTCTTATAATGCACATTTATACGAATTTTTGTCCTATTCTGCCATGTTAAAAATTTAGATAAAATGCTATCACAGCGCCACCTGTTGAGCTATTGATCCCCAAACATAAGCAGCACCAGTTTATGTCGGGGACCAAGTAAATACCAAGTTTGGTTAAATTTCGTTAAAAAAAAAAAAAATTGCGATTTTTTTCTGTTTTTTTTTTGTTAAAAGTAAAAAAAAATCGATAACTTTGTTTTAAATTATCACAGATTTATGGTTCAACCATTCGTTTTAAAGGTATTGACGAGACCTTTCGAAAGATACCCATCCTTAAACTTTGCCCCCCCCCGGGTGGGTACTTCCCCCCCCGGTGGGGGGGGAACCGATGCCCCCACATGCACAAAATTTTTTTCCCAGTTAACTATTACTATTATCAACGAGACCTTTCGAAAGATACCCATCTTGAAAATTTACTTCCCCGGGGGGGTACTTCCCCCCCAGGGGGGGGGAACCGATGCCCCCACATGCACAAATTTTTTTTCCTAGTTAACTACTACTATTATCAATAATTCATATTAATTTTACAATCACAAGTGTAAATTTACAATCACAAGTGTGTCTCTCTTTATGCCCATTTATACGGAATTTTGTCCTATGCTGCCATGTTAAAAATTTGCATAAAATGCGATCACAACGCCACCTGTTGAGCGATTGATCCCAAAATCTAATCAGCACCAGTTTATGTCAGGGTGCAACTAAATACCAAGTTTGGTTAAATTTCATTCATTAGTTCGTAAGATACAGCGTCCACAAAAAAATGATACAGACAGACACACACAGACAGACAGACAGACAGACATTTTCTAAAAACTATCAATTCGTGTTCAGGACATCCCAAAACGTGTAGATCCGTCAAAAAACGGAGGTCGAAAATTTTCGCGAATCCAATACTTTCTTTATATTACATATAGAAGAAAGTAAAAAAAAACCATTCGCATGACTGCAGCATCAAAATTACTAAGTTTTAAATTTATTATTTATCTAATGTTCACAGAAAAGTATGTCAGTATGGAGCCAGTTTGGCTTTTGATTGTGTAATTTGGGTGGTTTAAATGCCAATACGTAGCATAATAGCAGGAAAAATTCAAGAATTTTAGGATAACTAATGATATATAAAGATATTTCAGGAAATTGTTTAAGAATTCAGTAAAATCAGGACACGTATTATCTCTGATTGTGTGACTTCTTTTATTCATTTAAAATAATCTGAATGAAACTGTAATAGAAAGTTTAAATTGTTTAACTTTATACATATCATACAATATAAAACTCAATGACCTAGTTCATGAAACATAATTCGCCCCTTTCTTTCATGGACGTTTAAAATGCATGCTAAACTAAGTTTTTTTTTTTTTTTTTTTTTTTTTTTTACATTTCTTAAAATATTTCAGATGTATAAAATAAATAATATTTTTAAAGATTACGGCAACTTTTAATCTACAACGGGACACAAAAATGATAGTACGTTTATCTACCGAGTCTCTTGATTACACAGAAAAAAATATAATAAAATTATTAAAATAATATTTCTTACCTGAAATATAATAGTCCGTAAGGCTGTATTTACTGAAAAAAAACTGTTTAATCCTGTATACTTAAAAAGCTTGCTAAAGTTTCTTTTTTTTACGATTTATTCTTGTTGTTCGGCGGATTAATACATGAAAGATGAAAAGTGAAAAATTAGCCAATAGCCGAGAATGGATGGATTGATTGTTGGATGCGTTTTACATCACACTAAAAGCCAAGAAAAATGTGAAATATTTTCTCTTTTAAAAACTGTAAATTTATCATCAATAACTATGAAGTAAAATACTTATGATTACAAAATACTTCCTGATTTAAAATATTATCGAAACAGTTTTTTGACGAAATGCGAAATTTTAAAATCTTAAATATTTCCTTCATAACAAAAATATTTAAAACAAACAATTAAGTTTCTTTCTTGCATTAAAAAACAAAATCTAAATTTTTTATTGACTGCATTCAGATTGAACCAACCAAACAACTACAATACCAAACCGAATAACACCTGTTCAGAATTCTGAGAATTAGAAATAGAAATCTTTGCATCGCGGAGTAAAAATAGTTCGATTTTTAAACTGAGTTATAAAAAAAAACAGGAGTTTTCCTAGGGAAAAGGGAGATGTCAGGCACATCAGATAAAAGCGAGTAATATCATATATAAATTAAACGACATTCGCTCGAGCCATATTCGAGAAAAAATTGTACTACATATAGGCCGTCCATTTATAACTTAAATGAGCCAATACATATCTCGAAATATATTGCACGCAGAAATGTAGCGATTTCAGGGTAGAATCAGACAGAAGGTGAAAGACTATTTTGAAAATATCAGAACATAACCTCCCATATTTCCTGAGATATTAAGTGTCGGCTTCCAGCGTTTTCTTTGATCTCAAATTAGCCGTATATATGAGTGTCGCAGTTTTCGTTCGTTTTTCCGTTTCCGCTGAGTGTCGTGGCGTTCGTTTGTTTTTGCGCTTGCGTCACTTGAGACTCTGCCGAGTCTCTTGATATTTTGTCTACAAAACAGTCAAGTTATCTCTGCACTACACTCTTTCTTTCTTGGAATTTAATTTCTGAGAAAAGTTTTTTGAAACAATGATAAAAAAAAATTCCCTATTCTAGATTTTATGTTAATATATATATATATATATATATATATTAACATAAAATATATATATATATATATATATATATATATATATATATGTATATATATATTGAAAAAATCTATAATATTAAAACACAAAGCCTTTTTTGTAAGACCAAAATCGTACGATGTGGGCATGGGCGAGTAAATTTTGAACCAATTCGGAAGGGAATATCCCTTTCTCTTTATGCAGTGCATTACGAATACCGATGATAACGATTGAGCAGACGACATTAATACGTATTTCATTCATATGTCAATTGCAGACGCTAATTGAAACTCAATCATAAAAATAATTCACATGATTAATTCATTGATTCATACTTCCCAAGGAAGTATATTAAAAACAAAGTAATTCGCGAATATTTATCGGTTACATTTATCTCTGATCGGTTATCATCGTATGCTTTAACGACGAAAATTTCTTTACACAGGGACAGGATGTGGCGCCATCTGTATTTTTTTCCATTTGTTAAAAGAAATAAAAAAAAAAAAAAAGAAAGAAAAAAAAATCTTTTAAAATTAACTGAGTTTATTGTTCTTTAAAAGTAAAATTTTATCAGTTGTAAACTTTGTTTAGAAAAGATGGAGATAGATATTTAAAATCAAAGGAGGTTTTTTATTTTATTTTATTTATTTATTTTTACTCTAATTATTATAATCTCTGATACTTCATTTTGATACCATATTACAGTAAAAATAATTTAAAAAGAATAACATTGAAATATTGTTATTTTATACAAGTAACAATTTACATTGTACAGTTTATTTTTAAAAATTTAATGAGTAAATTAATTTGCTAAAGTATTAAATTCATCCTAATTTATTTATTTATTTTTAACAGTATACTTTTGTTAAAATATACTATTTTGATAGAATAAAATATTATAATACTATTCCAGTGAAAACAAATTTTAACTGCATTCCGATTTGCAGTTTATTTTTAGAATACAATGAATTAATATTTTGTTTTATAGCCAAGTGGTTTTACAAATATGAGAAGGAAAACTCAGAATCAAAACTATTATTTTACACTTAAAATGCACTTATTGTCATGGCAAACCTTGGGATTTTATTTTTAATATATGAAGTATACTTAAATTTTGTATATTGAAATTTCATGAAATGTAACCCTCTTCCCTCCAACCAAAAGATAATTGGTTAAAGCAGGGGGTTTTAAACCGGTTAAGAGCAATGCGAAATTTTCAAACAAGGGTGTTTAAAACTTTATGCCGTGAAAAGATTTTAGTTGCACATTATTCGTCAAATTTTGACGGGTTTTAACTAGTTATATATTATAGTAAGTCTTTAAACACATGTCAGCAAATAAATAACAAAAATGGTTACTCCATTTTTTTTTTTTTTTTTTTCTGTAAAACTTGTCAAAAAATGTTAAATTTTTATTACTTCAACATTCGAAAAAAAAAAAAAAATAAGAATTTGAAAGTGGAGGGAGGAGAGGCAGTGAATTCACAAAAAATAAAAATAAAAATAAAAAATAAAGAAAATATATCTATGGTTGAGAGCAACACAGTCTAAAAAAAAGGCACTGACTCTGTTACTAATGTTGGCAAGATTTTTATAATTTAATCTTTCTTTGTAATTGACCACTAGTTGAAAACAAGTAAATCAACAGTGAATTGATGACGGCACTAGACGAAACACTGTTCGAGGTATGCTTTTTCGAGCAGGAAAATCGCACTTACGCCACCGTTGATTGGGAACACAACTTAGAACATCTCAACAAAATACATACGGTAAATTAAGGTTTTTCCTGATGCATAGGTAAGGCAGACCAATCCGAAGTTGATGACAGTTACTAAAGATCATAGAATTGTGCCATTCTTCTCGCAAAGCAGACGATGACTCTACCTACATTGATCTACGACAGCTTCTAAGCACCGTTCTGATTATGTGGCAGAGTATATAGTGTGCCAGACGATGTGGCAGAGTAGAAACGGGAGAACCCACATGTTGATAAATATATATATATATATCGTATCAATGGTCTTTCCTTCGGACAAAAGTTCAGAAAAATTTACTTTTGTAAACCTTTTTAAAGTTCTAACAGAAAATTTCTAAATAAGCGAAGGCACAGAAGTAGTTCCTCCAGGTACCCCGTCGTTAAATGCGAGATTCAGCCACGGAGCCTCTGGCCTCAGATTCCCTTTTAAACATGCTTAACTTTCATAATACTTGCCTCTTTAAACATCCTACTAGGCTTGTAACGGTTTAATTAGTGCACTTTTGAAATACGCAGTCGTGATACACATAGAAGAGTTCCATGCATTTCAACAACTTCATTTGAAACTTAAAATATTTTAGGGTTTCTAGCGTAGAAAGAGGTCACTAACACTTTAACATTTTTTAACGCAAGGCATCATATATAGTTCATTTAGAAAATCACTTATAGAAAAAAGCATCTACTTAGGGATGTATGCACTTTCATATGAGTTAAACTGAAAAGAGACTAAGCGATTTCCCCCCCTACGTGGCGATATATCACGTGATTAAAAAGTTGTGGCGATGTGTTTTTTAATTATTTAATCGGCCCTCCACTCTGAGACTAGGTGAGATCTAAGTCTATTTAGATTCTTTTCTGTCTGGATTGACAAAAAAAAAATGTGAAAGAAATATGTTAAAATAATAATAATAAAGAAAAAGATTAATTTTGTTAACGGTACAGTTTTAAGAAAGCGGAAATTGTAATTTTGATTTAAAAGAACATATTAGAATTATTATTAAAGAATATATTAATTAAATTATATCTTAACATAAAAAAGACCTAATTTGGGATTTTTTATAATATATATATATATACTAATTTTTCTTTATCAGAAATTAAAATACCATGTACTTAAATACTATATAAAAGCCAAAGATATTTTTTCCTTCTAACTATAAAAAAATATTAGTTCTGAAATAAAATCCTGAAAATTCGCTATAACATATAAAACATGCTGACATATTAAAAATAAATATCTAGTTTTCAAATCTATTAATAACTCAAGACTTTAAAGAATTTCTACTTTTTATCGAGAATTTTGGAAATTTTAGAAACTCTTCAAAAGGATATGATAAGAAAGTAGGTATTACGAAATAAGTATTTTTTGACATGGGTAAATATGTCTCCATATTTTTTACAGCATTTTTATTAAATATATTGACTTGGGAATTACACTCTAAACAAATCTTATCTTAAGATAAGACTTTAAACTGATTTATTGTCATAACTTCTGCAGCTCATAGAGAGTATTCATTTTCAGCATGTTATTTTATATTTCTTTTTCCTCTAGACATTTTTTGGTGTTTCAAAAAATATAGTAAGCGTATTCATTTAAAAAAAATTCTCCAAAAATTTGGAATAGAAAACGTTTCGAATTCTCCTGAAAAATCACAAACAAAAATAAAATAGTAAACAAACTAGATATTTTTTTTCTTGTATCTTATTCTATGTACTGTTGAAGGATAAAAATTAAAGACATTTTTAAGAGTTTATTTGTTCAGATAATTTTAGGGTAATATATATATCAGTATTTAGTTTTAGCATGTTATTTTATATTTGGTTTTCATCGAGAGAATTCTTTGTATTTCAAAATAATATAGTAAGTTCATTTATTCCAATAATGTTTCTCAAACAATTGGAATAGAAAATGTTTTGAATTTTTGAAAATTCCCTAACAAAAAATAAAATATTATGCAAACTGAATATATATATATATATATATATATATACTAGCAGGCTTTGCCCGCTTCGCTGGTCATTATATTGAAATGAATCCCCAAAACAGCATATCATTAATAATAATAAAATATCTTAAAAAAAAAAACCATTGAAATCCGTCAAAATCTAATTTTAAGTTCCTGCTACTTTCTGTCACGGTATCCCCGCTCGTCACAGTCGAGTCTGGACCCCCAATGCCTTCGGCAGTCCCTTACCTGCTTTTTACTCCCCCTCCCTCGTGGTTACAGTTGAAAGCTTTACAAAATCTCATCAAAGTGCATATTTCGCACACTTAATTAACACCCACACACCAAAATTCGCCATTCTTAGGTAATTTGGACGGATTTAAGCTTCAAAATGTGGTTTTTGCCCCGCCCGCCCCAAGGGGAAGGGGGGGGGGGGGGTAAATTTCCAAAATTATTTTATATTGCATGTTGCATACACATACCTAACCGACACATAAAAAAAATTGAGATCCTGAAATTATTTAAAGCTGAGCTATGCTTTAAAACTTTTTTTTTTTAAATCTCTCCCCCCGTTCTTAAAGGAGGGAAGGAGGAGGGAATTTCGCAAAATCTCTTCATACTATGAGTTAGATACATATAATCGTCCCTTACATAAAAAAATTCCAACCTCAGATAACTTAGTGCAGCGTTACGCATGAATACATGTTTTTGCCCCCCATTCTCCAAAGGGCGGTAGGGTGGAATTTATAAAATCCCTTTGTAGTGTGTGTTCAGTTCGATTTCCTCGTGTGTTGAGTACCCTTCTTCCAAAACCTTTTCCCTTCCCTCCCCCCCTTAAAAATCCAAAATTCCAAAATCGCAGAAAATAATTTTTTTGTACTCAGGTCTGGTCTTTCCATCTGCAATTTCTTCACCGTTAAGTAATTTGGAGCCGAGTTAAGCCTTCTGCCTCCCAAGGGGGACAGGGAGGGGGGTATTTTGCAAAGTTTCGTCTTAGTTGGGGGTCAGGCTCCGAAAACCAACATGGTCACTAAAATTTGTGACCCTCTTTCCCACAGAATCGTCATGGCCGTTTTGAGTCAGTGAATCAGTGAGTTTACTCTTTTATATGTACAGATTTGTTTATATTTTTTATGGACTACTTGGCTTAAGGTTGCTGTCACAAAAATAGAGTCCTTGGCGTAAAATGTCCTATCTACTTCAGTATTAAAATTAAAAATATACCCAGGATTATCAACTAATAAAGCTCTTTAGTACAGATCTGAATTAGCTTTCATTTTCTTATTATTTAATTTTGATAATGACGTTATGTTGTCATGTGCCTAAGCAAATTTAATATTTATTATTATTATTTTTATTATTATTCGCGTGAAATATTCTTTGGCAACAATTAAAAATTAAAATAAATTATTTTAAAGTTTTATTATAGTAGAAATATCTATATTATATAGAAGATTAATTAAAAATTTACATTTTTCCCGGTATAAATAGTAGCCTATGTCTTATTCCAGACTATTATCTATCTCTGTACAAAATTTCATCCTGATCCGTTTATCCGTTGTGGCGTGATTGAGTAACAAACATCCATCCAAACTTTCGCATTTATAATATTAGTATAGATTACTTATCATGTGCATGTGTTAGATTGAGTTATTTTGCTGTCAAATTGACAAAATTTTAATTTTGAATTTCAAAACTCTGTCGTTCTTGTCGCTTATTGTATTTGGTGATCAAAAACGTAATACGAAAATATGCATGCCAGATGTATATTTTCGTAATATGCATTGTACGAAATATTGTTTCATATTATTCATTACTCTCTTAATATAAGTTGTTAAAATAACTATGATTTTTAAATAGAATTAAATTATGTTCGCCAAATAATATGGCGATATTTTTTTTTTCTGCTAAGGATGACCGATATCAAATCTATTCCGCTGCAACATATTAGTATCTTATATCAGATATTTTATTTAGACATTTGAAAACAAATTTCACTTCAAATTATGATAGAATATTTATAATTTTCCTTTTAATAAGTATATTAGTTGGATATTTATTGTGTAAATATCATCTTTTGAAGTGAAATGCTTGTGTTTTCAATCGAATATGGAAATTTGCCATTTTTTTCCCCTAGAGTTTTGAAATTAAAAATTCAAATTTTGTCAATTTTACAAAAAAAAAAAAAAAAACCTAATCTAACGCATGGACATGATAATTAATACATACCTATACCTAAATATATGGATTAAAATCGGAAAATAATTTTCCGCGATTTTTAATATTTTTTTACAAAAAACCCAATGGACGTTTAACATAAGAAATATTTTTCTTGCATCCACGAACGGCCAGTGACGTCATCACTTCGCTTGCGTATTAGCACTTTATCAATGTGTAAAAGAAATTTTTAATTAAAAATGACGTCAATTTTTGTGAGATGCATAATTTTTTTTTATAATTTTTTATCGTTCACGTTTAGATAAATGTATTTATTTTCCTGTTGAAAAAAATATATAAGTTCGTTTTTTTTTTTTTTTTTTTTGGCAACAATTAAATTATGGAAAAATATAAATGGCTAATTTTTTGCTATTATTAGCTTACAAAGTTGCTATTTTATGCATAAAAATCGCAAAAACAAATTTTTTTTCGGAATAAAAGGTAGCCAACTTTTTAAGTTAGGGCTCTTTGACGTTAGGAACACACCTAAATTGCTTAGACAACAGTGAGTGATTATAATTTAATATGAACTTTATTGAATAGCAATAAAGTTCAAATTGACTCTAGAAAACGTTTGTATGGGAAATAGAAAAGGGCTGTTTTTAGGGTTTTCCCGGAAATTATTCGATTTTTTCTCGCCTTTTAAACCTTCCCTAGACCTCCACGAACATTTCAAGACTAAGATAAGATAAATCCGTTCAGCCGTTCTCGAGTTTTAGTGAGACTAACGAACAGCAATTCATTTTTATATATATATATATAATATATATATATATATATATATATATATATATATATATATAAATCTCTTATTCTATATCTTGTTAAAGAATACTATTTAAAGGCATTTTTAATAGTTTATCTCTTCAAATATCTTTGGGTTAATATATAAATATATATATATATATATATATATAAGTGGTTTATAGAATTACGAAGGGTGAATTAGGAAGGATCTTAGACCAACTGGCTTGATTGACGATTTAGAACTTTAAAACTTCCGCGAGAAATCTAAAATTAAGTGGAAAACACACGCACACACACACACACACACACACACACACACACACACACACACATATATATATATACATATATATATGCTTGATTCAATGTAGGTTTGTATTGGTGATTTATCTCTTTCTTTTTTCGTTTGGTTTTGTTTCAAGATAGAAACTTGAACTGTATTTTTGGCTTGAATTAGCTATACAGTTTTCCGAAATCTTGCGTAATGCTTGGTCATAGAAATGCAAGTTTCCTGACGAGAGCACATTTCTAATTTTCAGCATTTATTATTCCAATTCCCAATTCAAGAATTCCTTTTTTGTTTTCATATCTTTGATATTTTTTAATCCTTTTCTCATTTCCCATTACCTTTTTCATAACATTGATGGTGTAAGTATGATTACTTTACTGGAATAAGCAAACATTTATCTCATCGATTGGCTTATTGTTATGGTTATAGAAGTTCATTTATGCTTAAGTAATTTAAAATGATTTAACTATTAATAGGTATTGTAATTAAATTATAAAAAATCTGCGAAAACATTTAAAATGAACTACAATCTCTTTTAATTTTGTATTGTTGGTATTTTCGTTTATCTTTTGATTGCTGAGTATTATAATAGTATTGAATTATTCAATTTATATATATATATATATACGGTGGTTAGTCAGTAATTCACCACAGGCTAGTAACTGAGGAAAGCTTGAAAAACAAGAATTAATTAAATAAAATTATTATTCTGATTAGTAGAATACAAAAATAGAATAAATCGCTGTGTTATAATTTACATTAGCAACAAATGCTTTGATTTTACGTTAACATGGGACACTTACAAAGTTATTCTAAAAGCTTGAAGTAAGTAGCTGTTAGTATAGTCAGGTGCTACGAGGTGTTCAATTTAATTCTAAAGCATCAAATGAAATTTATATGTGCATATATACATGTTTTTAATAAGTTATCAATTTTATTAGAATTAAGTGCTGGTTAACCAATTAGATATTGAAAATATTCTTTGTGCATTGCTATTAAATGACCAAATTAGTCAACTACTTAATTAAAGTTACTTTCAACAATCGAGCAATGTAGTAAATTACTAAATATGTGAGCAACTCACGTAAGTTTTCGCAGAGAATTCTGAGCTTCCGCAGTTTTCCAGCGTTCTATTTTTTCTTTCTTTTTTTGCATTGTCCGATAATTTAAGTGATTTAACAAAGCGTTGGAGTCATTTTTTTGTACAAAGCCGTTGAAGGAAGTGTTTTAAAATTATGGACGTTCTTTACTTTTCTACACAAAGATATGTTTAACGGGTTTATTGCTGTCCAAAGGGGCGAAGAGCACCAGATCGCCGCATGGCGACCCTTATTCTGCAAGTAAACTAAAAGTTCCAGATAAATGAGTTGAGTAGAAATTCTTCGTTTTCATTTCTGACTGCAAACTGAACTAGACCTATCCCTATCACCAACTGAAACTCAGGCTCACACTTTCGCCTATCCTAGACAACTCCAAAGAAATGCCGTGATGAGGATTGACGGTGTCAGTGTCCGACACGTTCAGCAAATCAAAATCCTAGGAGTCACTGTCGACAGGAAGCTTAACTGGCTCGCTCGTATTGGCGAGATTAAATTAAAGACCTTTTCCCACAATCACAGTGCGCCTAAAATGTTAGGAAGGAGGTGGGGTATCTCCACCTCTTTCCTCAAAATTTGGTACACAGCTACCATTGATAAGATCCTTATAAGATCCATTTGGGGTTTCACCTGTTGAGAGACGCAAAAACTAAACTCGACTCAGACCAACGCCCTTTTCTCCTCCAAATCATAAGAGGGTACAAAACAGTCTCCAATGTCGTCCTCACTGTGATCACGGGAATTCTTCATGCCCATTTCCAGGCATATCATAGCTTCCTAAGATCAAATATTCTCCAACTTAAAAATATTGAAATAATTCCATACTCCCTAATCTCCCAATCCAATACTCCATCAAAAGGTGGAAAATTCAGCCGGCGAAAGATGTTGCTCCATTAATAACTTACTGGAATAAAAACAGCCTCTCACCCTTTGCACCTGTGTCTGTCTTTACTGATGGATCTAAGACAGAGCACGGGCGTTGCGGCAGCGCTTTGCGTTCTGGTCAGTAACAAAGTTATCCATCGGTGGGCGAGCTAGCCAGAGACGTATAAGTCTGTCCTCCAGGAAGAACTGTATGCTATACAACTGGCGGTTGAGTGGGCGGAGTCCAACTTCCACCTTTACTCACAATTCACATATTCAGTGACTGCCTATCTGGTTTGCTCTCTCTCGTTCGCCACAGGTGCAGACATCCACAAATAATAGCATTAAAACTCAAACTATGTAATCTCAGACATCTTATCTCCCTGGCACACGTTTCTACTCACAGGGGGTGTCTTCGGCAATGAACTTGCAAATGAATTAGCAAAAGCCGCATTTGAAAACATCATGCGCAACTTTGCCTTTCTCACGGGTCATCATCCCTTTCCCTCTTACCTTAAGATATTACATTGTCGACGTCCATCCCTGCGTCCTTGCGACGAGGAAGGAACTCCCCATCATTACTTCTTAGAATACAGCTTAACTGCCCAATTTAATATGAGAAATCCCTCTCCCCTACCAGTTAACTGGCTCGAAAACATTGCCACGCGTAATAGCTTAATTATAAACTTAATAAAATTTACTCCTATCTAATGAACATAACAAACTTAAGTGACTAGTACCAACTACCTCTCTTCCTTTTTCTTCTTCCTTCTTGCTACAGGAATACTTACGTCGAGTCTAGGAACTGGCAGCCAATGTCTAAACCCTCTCATCAAATGGACCTTCCTCAACCACACCCAAGTCAAGACTAAGGATTGACAATCTTTGTTAAAACCCTACTATAAATGGACTCTCCTCAGCCTCAAGAATTTCTATCATTTATGAACTAATCGCTTTGGACTGCCTGTCATAATATTGTGAAATAGCGACACAAGTTTCTATAACTTGTACAGACTACCTAAAGACTTTCAACAGAACCTCCATTAGTGCCCACTGCTGTGAGAGGCATACGCGTAGCACGCCACATTACAATTTGGATTGCCCACTGTTCTGAACTTTCTTCAGGTCAGCCATCCATGTTCTCTTCATCTTAACCGCCGCTCCTTGTCGCGAGGGAGACCTGTCTCTAGCGACCCTTGTTTTTTATTTTATTTTTTTTTTAATTAACGTTCCGGAGGAGGGGTCAAGCATAGCTAGAAGCGCTCGACACTACTCTTGGAGAGGTGAGCGGCACCTCCTTTCTGTTAATCCCTGTTATCATTTAAGAGTGGAGCTCTGTCAGTACAGTATCATTTCAATTATCTGTTTGGACACAACAATCCATCGGCACATTATGCCTCGGTATCGCAGTAGGCAGCGCGTCAGTCTCATAATCACTCCGTCTAAGAATCCATCGGCACACTCACACCTCCAAGAATGCATGATATGAGTGCACAAACCACGCACCAGGAGAAATAAATTTTGAACTAAGTACAGAGGTAGTGTGGAGAGAAAGAAAAGTATAGAATAAAATAAAATTAATTAATATAAAAATGAAAATAATAAAAATAAAAATATTTTTAATAGGACAGAAATGATCAGAGAAACGTAGAAAATTGTTTTGTACAGAAAAATTACTAACCGAGATAATGGAGGTTCTTAAAAAGGCGGGGAAAATATAATAGCTTTAATATCTTTGTATAGAATCGCTGAATAAAGATAATAGCTGAAAACTAATATCCAGAAAAAATATTAAAGTTAATAATTCTGAAAGAGGTACTGGGAGAGGACAATGTGATTTGTGTTGTGTAACATAATATTTAAAAACTGTATTAGGAGTGACAGAGAGTTATTGGCCGAAATAAGAATCTGTGTTGAACGGGAACTATCTAACAGAAAAGAAGGATCATTTCAATTTTGATCTATCACGGAAAGAAGAGTTAGTTTCCACGGGTTGATTAACAATACATTAATATATCTTATATATTTACACTAAAGTATAATAATTAATGTATCTACCGGGTGTTACATAAACTATATTTAGTTGCATGAAAATATTTACACTCATATAAAACATATACTATGTGTCATCTATCACCACAAATTACAGATTGAATACGAATTACAACATTGCAAATTCCAGTTTCAGCCTGCTATTCTTAGCGGAGCTAAAACATCTTCACCAACAATGGTTTATTCATCAAGTTAGCATCGCAATTTAAACTTCATGTATGCACAAGTAGGGGGGGAGATAAAGAAATTATTCTCGTAAAAGATTTTTTTTTTAAATATAGAGGACGCTGCACAGACGCATAACGAGAAATATGCAAACCAGAATCCTATAAAAAGGACACTTTTACCATTAACAACTTATTTTATCATTGTTCCCTCCTTCTTCTCCATACATGAAGTTTTAATAACGATGCTTATCAGGTGAATAATGCTTTATTGCTAAAGAAGATTTTCCTCAGCTAACAATCGCCAAATGAAGATACAGTTAGCATTGTTGTAGGGGTGAGGATGGCGGATACATAGTATAAAATTTATAAGCTTGTAAGTATCTGCATGAAAATAAGTACAGTTTTTTATAGATATGTGTGTTTTTCTCACGTACAGCGATCTATCGACGAATTTTTTAATTATTTTTAATTTACAAAAAAAAAAAAAAAAAACTCCTTTCATCAGAATATTTTTTTGACAAACCTCGTTTAAATTATGAATTTTTAAAATGTCTACAGAATAATGGGACACACACAATATATATATATATATATACTGAGGCTTGTGAAAATTGCAACACCATGAATGAATTGTCAGAAACTAATGAAATTTATTCCACATATTACTGATAGTGGAAAAAAAAACTACCAAATGGACAAGACAAAAAAACAAAAAGAACTTCTGAAATCAGTACCTTGTGTGTCCGCCACGCTGAGCGATGAGTGTACACGTCGTGCCATTGAATCATACAGGTTCTGAATGTAATCCTGGGGAATGACATTCCAAATGGCTTTGACTTGATGTCAGAGTTTAATCTTAGTGTGCGCCCCACCAGCTGCACAAGCGAGACGCCGACCAATGAAATGCCAGACATGCTCGATGGACGACATATCCTGGGAATAAGCAGGCCTTGGAAGAAGAGAAACCTTTTGTGCACTGAAGAAGGCTTGTGCAGTCTGAGAAACATGTGCACGGGCATTATTCTGCTGAAATACAGCACCCGGAATGCGTCAAAGAATATGAAGTACTTCTGGCTCTAAAATTTCCCTTATGTAGCGATCACTGTTGAGGTTGCCCACAGTATGCACTAGATGGAATCTTTAGTTATACCCAATAGCTCCCTACATCATTACGCTAGGTATTTAGGCAGTATGACCCTGGACAACAGACTGTGGAAGCACACGTTCCCCCCTGTAACATCTGACGCGTACTCTTCCATCATTGTACTCCAGATTGTAGCGAGATTCATCGAAGAAAAGCATTTGTTGCACGCCACGTGCTGTATTGCTGAGCCCATTAAAGTCGGAGGCGTCTGTGATTCAGTGAAAAGGGAAATCTGCGCAGAGGAATCCTTGCACGCAGTTCATGCTGCAGCAAACGGCGACGAACCGTGGAGATAGACAACAAAACACCTATAGCCGAGCTCCAGCGTTGTGCTAATACACGAGAGGACGCTGTACGATCCGTTACAGCCATGCGGATTAGGTGTCTGCCGTCTCATGCCGTTGTTCTATTGCGTGCCACACTGCCAGGATTGTGGCTTGATTGATTCTCCTCTGTGCATTCCATCCAAACACGCATCGCTGTTGCGGCAATACACTGCGTGCGGGCTGCGATTTCTCGATATGAATATCCACCTTCTCGCTTACCAACGATGCGGCCTCGTACGAACTCCGTTAGTTGTTGATATGGCACCCTTCGCTTTTGATGAGGCATATTGACCCCAGTGTTGGGCATAATTGATTAAAAAGTAATTGAATTACAATTGAATTACAATTAAATTATAATTATTTTACTGTCAGTCGATTAACAAGTGATTGATTACAAATAAATTGATTTACTTATTCAATAAATTTAACTACTTATTCAATATATTTGTAAGCAATTACTTGTTAATCGATTGACAGTAAAATAATTATAATTTAATTGTAATTCATTTGTTATTCAATTACTTTTTAATCAATTATGCCCAACACTGTTGATCACCAATGAAACGTTTACCGCAGACAGAGGATGATAAACAACTTGCTTTTTTTACATACATTGACCAAACGTCCCCATTTTCTTGGGACAAATGGGGACGCTTTCTTTTTAAGGCATTTTTCTATGTTTAAAAAAAAATGTAGAAACTAAATTATTATTCAATAACACTTTATTTTTAGTCCTTATTTATTAGGAATGAAAAAATGCATCCATAATTTGATAATTGTAGCGATTTTTAATTCTTCTCTATTATAAAGGTACTTTGATCTGGTCAGCCTACTTTACAGTCCCTTATATACCTAGAACAAACGACTGAAAAGGAGTCGGTTCTCGTTCCACGCATGCGCAATCGCTTTGTAATTCTAATCATTTGCATCTCTTACCTTACTTTACATTTCTTGTAAGTTTGTTTCAATTTGCATAATCTATTCCTGGTGTTACAATTTTCAAAACATGAGTGTATATATACACTGCATAAAAAAAGTAGACGGACACTTCTTTACAATTTTTTAAAACCCCGTCTTTGTTTAATAGGAAATGTCAATTAAAATTCTTTAACATGTTTTCACTTATCAATCTTCATATTTTTGACAGACAAATAAAAGAATTCAATTATTTATAATTTTAATGCAGGAAAATGCAGAAAGGAGAAAATATATACATTTGTACAATACTTTTTTTTTTAAAAAGTAGACGGACACTGGTCAAAAACTGCAGTTATCTAAGTGGGTGTTTTTTGCGGAATACCAGTTTTGCATGTACATGTACATTTGGCATTTTGCCAATTGCTAACGTCCTTGACAAGATGTTTTTATGTAATTAAATTTCTTGAATGCGCCATGCCACGAGGAATTCCTCTAACTGATTACCAGAAAGGACAGATTATAGCGCTGAAAAATGTTAATAAAGGAGTCAGAGAAATTAGTAGGCTACTTTTAATAAGCAAAAGTAGCATCAGCGATTTTCTACGTGCTCCTGAAGCTCATGGCGTAAAGAAAAAGAGTGGCCGACCAAAGAAACTTTCACTTAGAGACCAAAGAAAAATTTTTACTGAGTTGAAAAAAACTGGAGCATCAATTCCCAGAGTTCGAATAAGCACAGGAATTACTAACTTAACTTCTCAGACAATTTATAACTACATTAAGCACTCAGAGCTCTTTCAATATAAGAAGAGAAAACATCATCCATGCTGGAAGGATTACCACATGACAGAACGTCTACAGTGGGCTCAAAACCATATGTCTTGGACTACAGAATGGATATCTGTAGTTTTTTCAGATGAGAAAAAATTTAATTTAGACGGCCCAGATGGATATCAATATTATTGGCACATTTTGGAGAAAGAAGACGAAGTGCACTCTACTCGACAAGTTGGTGGTGGTGGCGTGATGGCGTGGCTAGCTGTTGGCTATGGTGGAAGGACAAATTTAGTGTTCCTAAGTAAGAAGGAGACTCACAAAGATTATATTGAAACACTAAGCAATGAGCTTTTGCCATTTGCGTGTGATCTTGGAGGAGAAAACTGGATTTTCCAACAAGATGGAGCGCCAATACACACCGCTAACAACGTTAAAAAATGGTTTCATGAGAACAACTTCAATGTTTTACCCTGGCCAGCCAAGAGTCCGGATATGAATCCTGTAGAAAACATTTGGGCTATGCTTGTTCATAAAATTTATGAGGGTGGACTCCAGTATGAATCAACTCACCAACACAAAGAAGCTCTCACAAACATTTGGGAAATTTTCTGTCAAAAAAAGATTCAGAATCTCATTGATTCGATGCCTAACAGAGTATACGAACTTATTAAAGCAAATGGGAGACGAACCCCTTACTAAAAACGTTTTTTTTTAAAGATACAAGATGTGTCCGTCTACTTTTTTAAAGAAAAATTACAGTGCAAACATGCCCCATTTTTGTTTTCTGAATTTTTCCACTACATAATTCAAAAGGATTCAATCTATATCCAAAAAATAATAATAAATTATGTCTCAAGAATATAATTATATTAGAGAAATGAACCTCATACTTCTAATTAAAGAAATAAACGGCTTTAAAGTATTACAAGTAAGTATCCGTCTACCTTTTCCACTAAGTGGTTAATTACTGGTCGATACATCTTATATGGAAAAATGAACATAAAAGACTTATGCTTTTACTAAATTGTTCTTCATAATCATCTTCAAATTAAAATTGGATTTTTATATTTAAATGAGGAAGCTGTGCTTGAAAAGCACTAAAAACAGTTATGTTGTAGCCATCACAAAAATTTCTCTATTTCATTTAATATAACAACACAGCCTGCTGATTAAGATACAGATATTTTTATAATTTATTTTACAAATTGCATTTTATGTATACAGCTACCTGGCTTTTTAGCGGTCCCTATATTAAAATGAATATCCTAAAAATTATAAATTTCACGCTATAAACTCTAAAAAAATATAGAGATTCTGAAGCGAAATTCTATTAAAATGGGGTTGATAAATTCTATTAAATATTATTATTTTCAATTGTTATGGAATTGTAAGGATTGTTTTGTAAGGATTGAAGACAGTAAATAAATAAATAAATAAATAAAAATAAAATAATAATTTTATAGGATTTTTATTTATTTATTTATTTATTTATTAATAAATACATAAAATATTATTTGTTTAAAAAAATGTGATAACTTTGAGAAATGCAATTTTTTTTCGGAATGCTCATTTTTAAAGTAAATAGTTTTTCCGCAAATTTTTTTTTTTTTCCCATTAGAATGAAAATATTACACATATTTAAAAAAATATTTGAAATGAAATCCTAGTTAAACTTAGAAAATTCCGCAGTTTATAAAAAAAAAAAAAAAAGAAAGAAAGAAATAGAAGAACGAACTTTTTTTCAAAGAAATATTTTTATTTGTCTCATAGCATTGTTATATATATATATATATATATTCCTTATAAAAAAATGAATACTAACTGAAGAATTTTTTTCGATCGTAATTTTTTGAGCAAAAGAGTTTCTGTATAACAAAGCCAATCTCATTTTTATTGCAGTAATAAGCGTAGATTTGTTTAATAAAAAACTGAAGATTCGGTATGAATAATGAGTAGAGAAGAAAAATATTCAATATCAGACAATTTACTAGGCAGTGCATTTTCTTTTGCACATTTTATGTGTGAAAAAAAAAATAAAAGAAATGAAAACTACGGTAAAAGTGAACAGAGCTAAATTAACTTTATAAAGACATATAAAAACTATGAGTTTAAAAAAAGAATGACATATTTTTTTTTTATTATTATTTTTGAATTTATATTAATTTTTGGCAAAAATCAGTTTGATTTACAATTGAAAAACTAAACTTAAACTAAGTATGGAAACAAAAAAAAAAAAAAAAAAAAAAAAAAAAAGAATCAAAATGTGGAAATTTAAATTATGTATATTTTCTATAGTACCAATATGTGATATAATATATAATTATTATTTTGTTTTGTTAATAAAATAGCATTGAAAATGAACGATAGGAAGCATTAAACTTTTAAGAATTGAATTTTAAAGTCTTCTAAATTTTATGGTTAAATGTGACCTTTTTAAAAACATTTTTTCATTGTTAATATGTATTACCTCAAATTAATAAAATATAACGTTCTATTGTTAATGTTCTATTGTAATGTCTAAATACTCTGCTTTCCTCAAACGTAATTGTTCAGTTAACTTCGTTGATAGCACAGGTTTGCGAATACTTTTTGTCAAGTGAAAACAAACTAAATGCTACTTTTAAGCATGAAACTTCGTACAAGTTACTTCTTCTCACCCTGTATTTCAAATATTAATAAAATAGAAAAATTAAGCGATATGCAAGGATTAAAAACACTTCTTAACTCTACTTACGTAGTCGCTCATGTAAACTTTAATGCATTTAATACCCGTGATGACACAATAAAAAAAAAAAAAAAAAAAAAAAGTTTTTATACATGAGAAGTAAATTCTAAAATTTATATATATATATATATATATATTAAATGTATACCAAGCAATACATTAAATTTGTTCCGCATTGTTTATTGTACAATAAAGCAAGGTTGGAAAAACATATTTCTCTTTTATCTGTGGAGAAGAAATCTCATAAAATCATCTTTAAAGTTTAATTTAACATAAACAGGAATCATTAAAAATTTTTGTTTTTTTCTTAATCTATATATCGTCTAAAATACTGTATGCACATCTATAGCGTAATGAAATATTTTCTTATAACGATGAAACTTTATATTGAATATTTCTAAATTATATTGCTTAATGTATTTAAATAATTTTCTGTAACACTTAAACTAATCATTTACGCTAGTTACGTGTAATTAGAAAACGATCAAATGAAGAGTTAGACAGATAGACAGTCACACAGACAAATATAGAAACTGAAGTAAAAATTGTTCTTGCACATTTATGGAAAATGTTAAAAGAATTTAACATAACAGAAAATGAAATTTCAGTTATTTTCAATTATATCCTCGAATGTCTAGATATTTTTCTGAATCTAGACAGTAGAATGTGTAAATATACAGGATCTAAGCATTTTAATCTGAGGATTTAACTTCTCTATTTGATAATTCTTTAAAAGGTGCATCACTAGTAGAAAGGGAAAGCCCCCTTCCGCAAATTTTAAAAATGTTTATGGATAAACTGAACTAATTAACATTGCAAATGTAACTTCACTAACATTTCTCTCTTTCACAACATTTTATGTCTTGACGTTAAAAAAGACAGAACCACAAAATAGTAGAAGATGCTCATTCTCCATATATTTTTCAGCTCATTAAAATGAATCTTCGCATTCCTGATTGACGATCAGTAAGTAGAAAGTGTTCAGAACCATCAGACCTCAGAACAAGCTGTGGTGTCATTGAAGAAGCATTAGCTGTGCCTAACTCAATGTGAGCTTCATCCTTCACAGCAAGACATAAATAGACAAAAGCATCATCACTGAAGGAATCATCAACTCCTACTGGATTCCAAATTGGAAAAAAAAAATATTTCAGCCTTTTTGGAGAATTACGGACCATCTGCTGAGAGCCTAACCTCGGCACATCTACTCCATGATGAGACGCCGACAACAAAGGTAACTTATTATGTGCATCAGTTCCAAATTTTTCTTTATTATTGAAAAATGTATATATTAATCTGCAATAGCTGAAACACCTCGATGCTGAGAAAAATAATATTTAAGAGATAAAATGTTGTTAGCTTTTTATATACAAACATTTGTATGTTGAACTTACTCTCAAATGATTCTATCGTTCGAGGTTGTACAATTTGTAAATTGTATATTCTGTAAAACGTGTTTTATTCAATGTATTTCTTTATTACATTTTCTTTTATACATTTTCTTTTATCGTAATACATTTACTTTTATCGAAAGTATATAATACAACATGATATATAATCGAAGCAGGACACTTTGGTCTCGCCGTTTTGGTCCCGCCATTTTGGTTCTGCCGTTTTGGTCCCGAGGAAATTTTGGTCCCTGGCCATTTTGATCCCGAGACATTTTGGGCACGCTGATTTTTTGCTATTTTTTAAATATATATCAGTTTTTTAATATGATAGCCTATTTGTTCATATGGGAAAAATTGAAGTGCTCTTAGAATACCTTTAATTAAGGAATATCTTATAGATAAATACATAAATTTTCTACATTATGATTGCTTCCTAGCCATTGAGTTTCGGAGAATTTTGTTTTGATTTTTTACGAACATTTAATATATTTAAACTTTTTTTTTATGCAATTGCACTTTCTTTTCTTTTCTCTCTCTCTCTCTCTTTTTTTTTTAATAGACATTTTTTTTTTCATTTGATTTCGATTTAACTTACTTTAATTGTAATTTGATTTTTAATTTACTATTAGTGACACATTTTTTGATTTTAAAATTATTGCTAATAATAACAACAGTACTTTCTTATTAAAAAAGAATCCCCTTTTGAATGTATTTATTGATAAAGTCTGAATTAATTTAAAAATAATAATATACAGAAAAATTTTGGTAAAAAAAAAAAGGGAAAAAGAAAGAAAGAAAATCTTAGGATGTTAAATATAATCTGCTTTTAGTAACAAAATTCTGTTTCTTCCAAAGAAATAATTATTGACCTGCAGACGCTTCTTCATAAGTATAAGATTGTGATCATTTATGAAGTTTTTGAATTTACATATGAATTTATTCATATATATATATATATATATATATATATATATATATAGGGTAAGTGCACCGATGATTGACACTTTTAGAGCAATCTCTGATGTTTTTATTATTCTAGCCATGAGAAAATATTTTTAGAAGTCTCAAGTTAGTACATATGGTATGAAAGACATTTAGAACCACATATATGTTAAAATATATACATTTCATAACAATTTTTCTTTTTTTATGACTTTTTATTTGACACCCACTCAATGTTCCAGTAATTGACACTGCCAGTTTTTCATTTTATCAGTAATTGGCCCCCTATGTTTCAGTGTTTGACACTGCTAGTTATTCATTTTACCAGTTATTAGCCAGTGTTTGACATAAAATGTTAAAATTCTTATATATAAAATATATTATTTTATTATTTTTCTTATTTATTAATTATTTCGGGATAGATGTCAATTACTTGAGCATGCCAATCACTGGAACACCTACCCTATATATATGTGTGTGTGCGAGAAAGAGAGAGAGAGAGAGAGAGAGATACGTTTCATTCAAATTGATTGTGATATAATTTTTACCATTAATCTAAGAGGAATTTATTTCAAAATCTGTGTTATATTAATAATAATAATAATAAATGCATGTTTGTTTGTCCATGATATTTAATTATGTTAACCATGTATATATGTATATAAATTACTTTTCTTTCAATAACAATGATTTTATTTTAAAAATGAAAACATGTAAGTAGTCCGAAGTCCGATATTTAATCAACTGTGCGCATTGCAAGTATCAAAGTTTGTAAAATGTTGATGCACAATATTTTATCTTTTTAGTTTAATCTTATGTTTTAAATAATAATAATAATAACAATAAATAAATATATCTGTCTGATATGACTCTGTGACTAAAAAAATACCACATTGAAATCTCTGAAGTACTTTGGGATTCATTTCACACCTGTTTCTCCAACAGACAACTAAATGGAATTTCGGAATTTCACTGTTTTGTTCCAGCGCATTTGAAAAAAAAAAAAAAAAAAAAAAAAAAAAAAAAAAAGAGGGAGGGGGCGCTTTTAATCGACCTTTTCTTAAACAATTTTGTAAGGAATTATAAGGAAGTAAAAATGCTTTTACAATTCTGTGTGATGTATAACTATTTTCTGTGTTTGACAAAAGTATCCCGATTGACAGAGAAGAAAATATTTCAAGTTCAGCAGATCTGTACAAATTAAATCCCGAGATAATTATTTTGGTTCCTCGTACCTTCTTTTATTATTAAACTCTAACATTTAGAGAATGCTTGGATAAAGCATCGATTTCCTATCAATTTTGTATTCGAACACTCTAAATGTGAATGTGATATTTAAGAGCCGCATTACAGTGTTTTATTTTAAAAACCTTGTATTTTATTTAAATTAAAATTTTCAGGACTTTAATAAATTAACAATCCTTAGATCTTCGCTGATATCTAATACCCTTTATCATTCAAAATTCACTCCGAAATAATACATTTTCTGTTCAATGTGTCCTATAGTTACACCATTTTCAACAAAGGTTGTAGATATTTAACTCTCCAGTTGTAAACATCCGTCTAAGTTCTCTTTTGACCGAATTTCCCTCATGTATTTGCTGTCCTTTTTCCTTTAACGTACAAAGAAAAAATCGAAATCACTAATTTTTAGACGTTTTTTTCATTTTTATTTGTTACTACAACTTTCTGTTGCAAAATAATAATAATAAGAATAATAATGATGATAATAATTTTGACTTTCCCTACCCCTTGTTTTCAAGTCAAATAACAAGAATTAGAAATATGAAAAAATAATTTCACTTTTTTTCTGTAATACTTTGATTATTCCCAATATTGGAACCAAAATGGCGGACCAAAACGGCAGGATCAAAACAGCAGGACCAAAATTTCCTCGGGACCAATTCGGCGGAACCAAAGTGTCATGTACCAATACATAATGCAGCATGATATGTTGCAATATTGCATGCAACTTTAGAATATTTGTATTTTGTAATCCATATATATATATATTGTTGATAACGTTACAGTGAAAAGATAATTTATACGTTGTCCTGTTCCATATTTTAATAAATATTTTTTTTTCTTTTAAGTAAGAACTAAATGGGTTCAATAACTAATCCTAAGTTTTTTCTTCGATTTGATGAATTGAGGGGGGGGGGGGGGGGGCGGGGGATTTGAAAGGGAGATTATTTTTAAATGCAACATCTGCATAATTCTTGATCTAAAAATCTACATAATTAATGTCTAATCTTTAGGATCCACACAACATACTTTAAATCTTTTTGTAACGATTTGTCTAATGTTAGATTTTTTTTTTTTTTCAACAATCTTTTTTTCATCAGTGTCCACATGTTTTAATCTAGATTATGTCTGGATTAAAGCTAGGCTATTATCAAAAGAATTCAATCCTTCTTGAGCTGACTATTGAGTTATGGTGGCAGCGATCAGAGTCATGGTAAAATTTAATTTCTGAAACTTTCAGAATATTCATGTGAATGTTTAATTTTTGTTTTAACACATATAAATAAACTTTGTTTTCAAATACAGTATTCTTTAGCATGAACCATATCCCTCCTCTCTAGCAGATATGTAAGAACTTGTCAAAATTATCGTGGTTGAGTAACCTTTACTATAGGAACCACGTAAAGAGATTTGTGTATTTTATTTTTTGCGCCTGACATTGTATATGATAAAACTATGAAAACTATTTTTTCTACTACGCGGGTTTCCAATCTCGACATTTCATGAAGAATGTTAAGCGGTCTTCGATATTTATGGTATCGAGTGTGGCCTTATTTGCAGATTTTCTTGAAGAAAGATAAAATTATACTAATAAATGCCTTCTAACAGTTCTTGTACTTATTTTAACTGATAAAGTACGTAAAATTACTTTGAATAACAAAGTAGAATTCGATAAAAAAATTATGTAGGTGATCTGCTTAAACCGCTGTATTTTTTGGATAACCTTAGGACGTGAATTTAATGTTACCAATATAATGTTCCACGATATAATGTTTCTGTTACTGCACGTTTTGAAACCTTAAAGATTTCAGCAAACTCTTTGGGATAATCTTTCTGTTAGTGTAAAGCTTTAATATGAGCGCTTTACAAAATGTCTTTGCTTTTCCTATTTTCCTTAAAAAATTTTGAATGAAATTTACTTTACATATGTTTATTATTTTTATTATTTTTTATTTATTATTTTTTATTGGTTTCATCTAAATAATTTGTAATGTTTAAATTATAATAATGCAATCTTATTGGCAAATATTTTGAAATATTTATTCATAAATAGCGTCAATAAAAATGCAATTATTATTCTTAGAAGTTGAAGGCCTTCCTAAACAGAATCATACACTTTTAATCTTTCTCTATACATTAAAAAAAATTACTGTCACTGTCGTCAAATTTTTTTGTCTGCGACCGCATCTTCTATCGGAGAGCAGGGTTATGAGAGGTATCAGTGTGCTCCGAATACTCCAAGAAAGACATTTCAGCTGCTTAGAAAATTATCATTTTAATCAAAGAAGTTATTAACTAAAAACGACAAGTTTATCAAGGTACTCTATTTGCCATTTTGAAAAAAGTTTCTCCCAGTGACGTTGTTCTGTCATGAAGTCATTTTACTCGGGAAAATTAAAATATGATCCATGGTTGTACGTAGGTAGGTAGGTAGGATTTAACGTCGCACCAGTACTTCGCTATGGGTAACTGGCGCGACAGCCTGGGACGCACCCCTACAGATGTTCCGGAGACATGCCATCACAATTTTGATCCTTCATGGAGGGAATGCCCCTTCCCACTCTTTGGTGATCCCCAGAGGTGTAGTGTGGATGGATAAATAGGAGGATTTTGCGGTTACGACAGATTTTATATGCACCAGCCACCATTAGTGTACACGACGATCTTCGGCGGGCTCAAGTATCAAATCCGCAATCTTCCAATTACGCGCTCGACGCTTTACCGACTAAGGTACCGCGGCCCGAAACCGTGAATGTAAAAAAGAAAGAAAATAAACATTTTTTTCTCAACTGATAGAAAATTAATTTTCTTACACGGGAAAATTAAATTATGACCCGTGGTTTTAGTTAGGTAGATAATTAGGGAGGTTGTGTTTGACGTCGCACCATTACTGCGTTATGGATAATTGGCGACGGTCTGGGACGCACCCTTACGGATGTGCCGGTGATATACGACCACAGCTTTGGTCCTACATGAAGGGAATGAATCCCCCGCTTCGGTGGCCCCAGAGGTATAATTTTGATGGAAACATGGAGGATATTGCGGCCAAGACATATTTTACGTGCTCCAGCCACCATTAGTGTGCACAACGGTCTTTTATCGGCTCGAGAACCGAACTCACAATCTTCCAGTTAATAGCTCGGTGCTCTACCCACTGGGGTACCGCGGTCCGGATCTAAGGTTGTAAAAAAGAAATAAAAAGGGTCATATACTAAAGCTGTAATGCAACATGGTCTATACATTATGAATTTCTTTCTATTAATATATATATATATATATATATACACATATATAAATTATATTATATACTTTAATTTAACATTGAATATGAGGATTTCCATAATAATTTCTTGTATTTACCTTGTAATATGCACTATTAATATTCCTTTTCAGTAACATAAAGCAGCGAATAGGCGGTCAGAGCTCTGCATGTGTTAATAAGTAAAGTGAGTCTGAGGGGAGGCGAAGCCGCCCTCGGGGGTTGGTGAGCGGAGCGAGTAGGGGGAAGAGCCCCCTAGTTTTACTTAAAAAAAAAAAAAAAAACAGAATTACTCTTTTGGCTTTCTATTGCACTTACGTTAGAGAAAGTATTGTTTTAGGTTCAAATTTTCGAAAGTGAGTTTTTGTTATATTTACATGTTCTGAGCCCCCCCCCCCCCCCCTGAATACGAAAATTATGTTTTTAACGAATGGTCTGTGTGTTTGTTATCAGCATATCTCAAGAAGAAATAGTAGAAGAAATACCGAACTCGGTATTCTGAATATATATTATATAGGGATGCTACACCAAGCTTTTCGTTGAGATGAAACAAATGGTTCGTGAACAGGGACACTCAAAAGTATTCAAATACATTACGACTATGGGGGAAATTGCAGGTAAGTAGAGTTTAAGGCTAAATATCACATAAATGTGCATTTTAGTGTTTCAGGTCTTTATTATTAATTTTAAGCAAATAAATTGTAAAATTTTATTATTATTCTTTAGAAGTACCTTTTTAAAAAAGCATCCAATCATAAAATGTAAGTTTATAGCAATTTCAGTATTTTTTATAAAATTTTAAACCTTAAAATCGTCATTTTCGTGACTGTCTCCAAGACCAAATGTTTATATACAAATTATGTTTTTTACTAAGAAAAATAAAATGATAATTATAATAATTGTTAATTCTTGTAAAAAAAAACTCTTTGTTTTCAAAGGAATTTTTTTTTCTTTTTAATTACGTTAATCTTCATGCATGAGTAATTAAAATGCTTGTATGCAAGTCTTGACGTCATTTTCATGACACGTGAAAATAACTTCATATATCATCAAGGGATGGTGCCACCATTCACTTTTTTTAAAGTTTAAGATCAGAAATCAACATTGACGATATGTGGAGAAAATAAATCTCAAGAAAATTAAAAACAGGTAAGAGTTAACATTATTTTTATTGTTTACATGCTGTGCGTATTTTTATTGCTTGTCATTTTCGAGATGCATAAAAAATAAAAAAATATTATTATAAAATTTAGAACAAAGTTTTATTTTAATATAGAATGACGACCAGAAGAAGGAAATGTGACGATATCGGCTTAGTGAAAGCATGTTTTTCTGTACAGAGCGAATTACTGACGATCTGTCATTTTCGTGACGGTCATTTTTGTGACGTCACGAAAATGACATTTGTTGCAGATTTACTATTTTGTAAGCCCTGGATTTAAATAATTTTTTATTTTGAGTTAAAAGATTTGTTGGTGTAGGATAAGCTTTATATTTAAATATTTAAAGTACTTTCCGGTATCCAGATAAATATAAAAAAAAATTACATACGACATTAATATTAAGATACAATTAAAAAAGCAAACTTTGTTTTTATTTTTATTTTATTTTATTTTTTTTGCCCCCTTTAAGGTGTCATTGAGAATGTTACTCAAAATATTTTACTTGTGTCATTTATGGCAAGATGCAGAAAAAATAAGTTTGCATGGGCTGAGAAAGAGGATGTCCATGAAATTCAAATGCCATATATTCTGTGCAAAATTAGGAATTCTCCTGAACCTGCTTCAAATAGATATTTTAAACTTCAGGATGAAGATTTTAATAATGTTCAAAATGCTTTTTCTGAATTTAATTCAGTTAATCATTAAACTTGTAACTACAATGATTTTAATACAATAAAATTGCTTGATATTCTCATTATTGCTCTTTCTTCACAATCTTTTCTCTATTGTTCTAATATGCTCCATTTTTAATATTATATGGTCCTATTTCATTGACAAACAATGTTATTTCAGTGAAAAATAGTCATTTTGACAAATATTGTCATTTCAGTGACAAACAGTCGTTTCAGTGACAAACATTGTCATTTCAGTGACAAACCAGTCATTTCAGTGACATCATTTTTTGACATCTTTAACCTTTTGAAAGGGGCTGTGACAGCATCTGTCACGCTTCACCATAGGATTTCGTAAGAGCCCCTTTCAAAAGGTTAAATGCTATAATTAAAAATTTAATGCAAGTAAACTAATTATTTCCAGTTTATAGTCAAGAGGTATGCAGTCTATGATATTTCCCATTGATATAATTTATGTTTATAAAAAATTAAATTTAAATTTATTTATTTATTTTTTAAATTTAAAAATTTTGGGTTATTTTATTTTATTTTATTTTTTAAAATGGGAAGAACTTTTTAGAAAAGCCTAAGTCTTGTATTTTTTAATGAATCTGAACCACAAAAAAAAAAATAAATAAATAAACGGTAATTTTGATTTTATAAGATAATTAAAATTATAAATTTTTATTGAAAAATTTCAATAAAATTTTTAAAAATTATGATCGATCTCTGTCAAACTCAGAATTTATTTAAGATGTACTTATGGACTTATTTTAAAAAATTCAAATTAAAATACAAAGTTTGAAAAAAAAGTTTAAAAAAATCCAAAATGCACACTTATGTGATATTCAGCCTTAACATCTATAGACTGCACTAAACCAAATGAAACGAATATATATTTTTTGCGATAGAGATAGTCAACTGGGTAAAAATTTTTGTGCATGTAGGAGCCTCGCCTCCCTCCTGGGGGAAAGTCCCCCCTCGAGGGTAGTAAATTTTCATGATGGGTATCTTTCAAAAGAGCACGCCAATATCTTTAAAACAAATGGTTGAACCATCGATCTGCGATAATTTAAAATAAATGTATCGACTTTTCTCATTTATTTTTTTATATAGTATTGAGAATAAATTCAACATTGTTTTTATATTTAGTGTTATATTATTTTTCTTATATGGAAATCGTCTGCATTATGATGGAAGATATTTTTTTTAAATAATACTTTAATAATTATTTTTACTGAGAGAATTTGTATAGAAAAATATAGCAGAAAGTCTTGTGGTGGCCAGAACACACTTGTTATTTTTTGTTAATGGATGTGCTTTACTAATAATATTTTACCATTTCCAGGAAAGCTGTTCGGGAATTTAAGTAAATTCATCATAGATATATGGTAAATAATGTATGTTTTAAGCGAATTATTCATCGCTTGTTTTTTGTATGTTTACACGTTTTGAGGTTCTATGATTACCGTAGTCAAGTTTTTTAATGCTTGATATTTGTGTAACTTAATTTGTGTAACTGATATTTGTGTACTTTTAGTGTAACTTAAAAACGAATCATTTTAGGAATTCCAAATGTTGTATTTTGAAGTAAATATAAGTTTGTTGCTGTAAAAGTTTGATTAAGATTGAAAAGTTTCAACGAATGTTACGTGTGAAATCTGTCTGTATAATTTTAAGTAAACTTTTAATTTTAATAACAGAATAAAACTCTATATAAATGTAGGTGCATTAATAAAACAGGGGGTTGAGGGTGGAGGTAGCTTCCCTCACACAGAACTAATTATCATATAAAACTCTTCCGAAGCCTAATTTGAATTGTTTAGCGTAGGCTTACATAACAGTACTCGTTATCTTACCTCATAATATCCAATCTGTATGTATAATTTTAAATTTCAGGGTAAGAGAAAGTCGTATGAGTGACACACCAGTTTAGTTTATATTGCTTTATAAATAAAAAGAAAAATGAAAATCAATTAGAATTTCTGAAAAGCCCGTCTCGGGTCGTCGCAGCCTATGGCAGCGTCTTTCTCGGGCTTAAGTATCGGGTACGTATCCCTATTGCTTCTGGCAACACTCTACCCTTGGGCATTGCCGCAGACAATAGAGACATCTGATGAGAATTCGGATGCTTATTGGATAACAGTTTTGAAACGTATAGGATCTAAACGTTGAAATGACGCTTTTATATTTGAATCCCAGTTACATATGAACAACACTGTGCGTAAGTAGAAGGAAAAGGGGGCTTCTAATTCATAAGGAGGGGTGAGGGGTATTGAGGGGTTAAGGGGCTCCTTCTACTACTACCCGGTCAGCGTGTTATCTTATCGGTGACGCATGATGACATGAAAGATAAGGAGGGTTAGAATTAGGATGTTATCTTGAATGAATATTATTTTAATTAGGATTTTAAAATTAATTTTAAACTTAGAAAAAAAAAAAATTTTAAAAAGAGAATTTCTTATGTTTGATGAGATTTTTTCTTATACTTAAAAAGAAAGAAATGTACTCACCTTGGAATCGAACCCGGTACTTCATCTCTTCGAACCTCTGGCGTTTGACCTCGCGACCATGGCCCCGTCATTTAGAGATAAATAAAGAGATATACTTACCTTGGAATCGAACCAGGCACCTTCCCTCTTCAAGCTGAATCAGAGGTCTTTCAGCAAACTGCTTCAGGTGGATATCTGAAAAGAAATAAAACTAGTGTGTGCCTATCCCACTTCTTTCATGGGGAGGCTTTAGACTCCCCCATAGGCGGGTTAACACACACCATTCACACACCATTCACACACACACACACACACACATTTTTTTTTTCCTAGCTAAAACAGCTTTCTTCTAGCTTTTTCTTTCTTCAACTTCAATCAATTTCTATATACAAGTTTTCTAGATGTAGGAGCAATATAAAAGTTTTCTAGATGCAGGAACAATATACAAGTTTTCTAGATGCAGGAACAATATACAAGTTTTCTAGATGCAGGAACAATATACAAATTTTCTAGATGCAGGAACAATATACAAGTTTTATATACAAGTTTTATATACAAGTTTATCACTATAGATCTGTGTGGAGGGGTATTTTGTAATGGCCATAGGCCAGACTTGTAATCCCATCCTCTAAGAGGTAACGTTTATCGTCAAAAGGTGATAAACATTTCTTGTTTTGTTCTACCGTGTATAGGTGATGTAATTGCTGTGCTATACGAGTTTGTATCTCGTAGGATGTTTTCTGCTGATGTAAGCAATTATAATAGTCTTGATGGGTTAATTTTTTTCGTACAATCCGGGTGGACACTCCCTTGGCTCTTTTTTTCTCTTCACGGTTAGATTTTATCGAATACATTTTTGATTTTAATCCAATAAACTGGTGTGCAGCTTCACCGCAAAGTTCGTCTTTGAATTTTCCTAATCTTTTTTTGTTAGCATTGGAAAACAGTGGGTGATGAACTGGGTAATCGGAAAAATCAAACTTATAGGAATAGGTCTTCATTTCCTCTTCGAAACGTTCACTTTGTATATGATAAGTTAATGAATCGGTGTCTGTGAAGAGTAGACGAGCACGATTTCCATATAACTTCTTGATGAAATTATAATGGAAATCATACATGAGGATTTTGGATAGCTCTAATATTGCAAATCCAACGTAAATGGGTCGGTTCATGAAAATGCTAGCCTTTTTTCTCTCCACAGCTACCAGATTCTCATCAAATTCTTTAAAATTTATATAATTAGGGGAGGCAGTTAGTCGAAGAGCTCTTCCAGTTGTGGTACACAATTCGATGTTTCTTCGTTTTCTGAGATTTTCTATACATTTGCCATAAATCGAATTGTTTAAAAGTTTAAAAAAAGATTTTTCAAAACTTGTTTTGGCATTTTTTCTCTGTTCAGTGTTGTGTGCAATATATTTTTTAAGCCAAGGAGATTGGTGGAATTCTAGGACTTTACTAATTTTTACGAGTTGGAGACCTTGCTGGAGATAAAATTTTAAATTTCTGTAATGGCAGATATACATTTTTTTCGACTGTAAATTCGGGATGAGTTTAGCACTTCCTCGATATTTTACTTTTAAAAGATGTTTCGCATAGTTGGATAACATATGCTCTTGAACTGTCATCTTTTCCGGGGCAAGCGGGTAGTCGTTATGAGAGTCATGAAGTTCCTTGGGATAGTCCAAATCAACTTCAAATATGTACCCTCTCTCGGCATTGTCGTGCAACTGAAGAATTTTTTCTTTATTGAATTCTTCCGGATTTCTCCACTGAAAGCAACCGTCAGGCATGTACTGGGACATAGCCCATCCGTAAAGGTTGTTGGCATCCCAGTACATTATATGACTTGTGGGTTCATTTTCCTTGTAGTCTGGAAGTTGGGAGTTGTTAGCTGTCGCAAACCTGTGAGAAATTTGCGACACACCACCTCGAACGCCTTGTTCGATAAACATTAACATCTCCACATCGGTTAGAAGTTCCAGCTCTACCTTACTCATCTTTAGACAAGCTTGCCATGAAAATCCGGGAGAAGTTACAAGGTGTGCTGGGTCAATTTCATAGTTGTGTAAACATAAATTTCTAAAATTTTGAAATATGTCGGCTAAGAGGAGCACATCTGTTTTCACGTATAAGTCCCCATATAACAGTGATCTTCCCGCTTCGCTCCCTGGGACCTCCTGTATTCTTCCGGGAAGAATCCAGGAGGTCCCAGGGAGCGAAGCGGGAAGATCACTGTTATATGGGTCGTGATAGTCTCCTAAGTTTTTCAGTTGGAAAGTTTGCCATACACGTTTGGCATGGTTATAATCAGCTTCACTAATTTCTTCGGTATTTAATGAACTGTAGAAGGCTGATGGCGGTGGTAGTTGCCTCTCTTCAAATTTTGTAAAAGTGTCGAAATACTCATAAGGGTAGACACCTTTACGTCGCAGCAATGTCAAATCTGTGTTAGGTGGGAAATTTTCTTTTAAGATTTGGAACTGATCACTTTCTAGACTTTGTGAAAGTTTATCTAAGGAGTCTGATAGAAATTGGAAGGAGTCTATAAAACGCAGCTGGATGGAGTCTTGTTGTTTTTGCAATTTAAATGTTAGATATTTTTCCATCGTTGCAGCAATAACATCAATTTTATGATCATTATATTTACCGAGTTTTGTCATAATATGATGACCATCATAGTTTTTTAAATTATGGAAAACCACGGGTATAACTTTTGGCATTTTATAGTTTAAATTGCAATAAGGATGTGCTGCCCCTCTAAACTTAGATGTTAGGTGATCGTGGTCTCGAACTCTCTTTTTTCCTAATGTTTTATGGCATATGCTGCACTCTGTTGCTTGCTGAAAGGTCTCCTCCTCTTCAGCTGATAAATGCATTGGAGCAACTTGTTTTAGTTTCGCTCCTAACTCCTCCTTTTCTAAAATTATTTTATCGAGGAAGTGCTCGACAGCGTCTGGACCCCTGTAAACGGTAATAGGTTTAATGCTGCGTCCGTCGGAACCCACAATGACATATGCATAACCGCAGGGGATATGTTTAGCAGTATTGAATTGATATGGTGATAAGTTAGATGGCTTGGTCGAGGCAATAGGTAGTAAAAGGCTTTCAAAATCAGCATAAATAATAAACGGTACTGGATGTTGCAAGTGCGTACCTGAAAATTTTAAAATATTGTCATCTTCAGTTGGCATGGTGATAGCCTGAGCAGTTTGTTTTTTACAATAAGGCAAGTGATTATTTAATATGTCCTGTCTGCTAAATCCGTGCAAACATCGAAAACAATAATATTGGGCTACTTTATGCTTTGTACGATGACCCATGAACCGTGAAAAATTTCTTATAAGGCAATAATGAGTATTGTTTTCATCTGATATTAATAAGAGATTGATAACATCATCATCTTCACGTTCGGATACATATAAGATGTAAATTTCCCCATCGACATAACCATAGACATTAATTCTTATATTATTTAAAGTTTCCAACATGGGCATTTTATGATAAGGTACAGGAAAGGTGACATTTCCCATATTAATTGTATGTTCGTAGGGTACATACTTGCTAACACGATGAGGGTTGTCTTGTATATTCATCTTATGTGCTAGGACGCACCAAAGCCAACACTTTTCATCATCAAAGTTTTGTATGTTCAAAAGAGCTTTCTTCCCTTTCAATTCTTTGGGCAGCTTCATATAAGTACTACCTTTAAGTGGATTATAGGTAGCTATCTTTAATTCGAAAAAGAAGATTTTTTTGAGTGTCCACCCGGATCCGCGGTCTAAAAATTTGTCAAAGGAGTTTAAAATTTTTCGATTAGCCTCTTCTAAATGTTGATCTAATAAATCTATTGTAAATTCAGGATAGGTGTTACTTCGAAAATAGGTGGAGAGTACTTCTAGATCCCCTTCGACGGAAGTCTTTTCTAATAAAACTTTAATGATTAAATGCCATTTGATACTCTTTTTTTCTTCGATAGCTCCCTCAAGATAAAATTTCAACTCATCTAAAGAGGATTCATAAAAAACAGTAATGTCGAATTGGGTTTCTTCATCGGGTTCAATATACACCGTTCTGAAAACGTCCAATGCATTGGTCTGTTTCCGTGGCCTAGGAGGCAAATTAGTTGAAGTTTTTTGTTTTTTTACGGATATGAAATTAGATGGGGGTTTGCAATGGGATGTTCGCATATGCATCATCAAATTCTGTTTGGTTGCAAACTTTTGCGGACATTCTCTACATGAATAAGCTGGGTGGTCATGTCTTTTTAAATGGGCTTGAAAATTATCCTTTCTAGTGAAGGTTGTATTACATTGTTCGCAGGTAAACAGTTGACTGCTTTCATGTACTAACATATGTCGATTCAAATTGCGTGTTTGTGTAAACCTCTTATCACAGATAGGGCATACCTATTAAAAAAAAAAAAAAAAAAATCCTAAGTCTTGATGGGTAAATAAACCATTAAAAAATATTTTGTAAGTTTAAATGTAATTTTTTAACTCATCTTTCATTAAAAAATTTTAACAAGTTATAAAAAATTCTAAGTCTTGATGGGTAAATAAACTGTTAAAAAATATTTCCAAGTTTAAATGTAATATATTAAAAGTTTTCTTTAATTTAAAAAAATCCTAAGTCTTGATTAGTAAATAAACCGTTAAAAAATATTTCCAAGTTTAAATGTAACATATTAAAAGTCATCTTTCATTAAAAAAAATTCTAAGTCTTGATGGGTAAATAAACCGTTAAAAGTTATCTTTAATTTAACAAGTTATAAAAAATTCTAAGTCTTGATGGGTAAATAAACCATTAAAAAATATTTTGTAAGTTTAAATGTGATATATTAAAAACCATCTTTCATTAAAAAATTCTAAGTCTTGATGGGTAAATAAACCATTAAAAAATATTTTGTAAGTTTAAATGTAATTTTTTAACTCATCTTTCATTAAAAAATTTTAACAAGTTACTAAAAATTCTAAGTCTTGATGGGTAAATAAACTGTTAAAAAATATTTCCAAGTTTAAATGTAACATATTAAAAGTCATCTTTCATTAAAAAAATTCTAAGTCTTGATGGGTAAATAAACCGTTAAAAGTTATCTTTAATTTAACAAGTTATAAAAAATTCTAAGTCTTGATGGGTAAATAAACCATTAAAAAATATTTTGTAAGTTTAAATGTGATCTATTAAAAACCATCTTTCATTAAAAAATTCTAAGTCTTGATGGGTAAATAAACCATTAAAAAATATTTTGTAAGTTTAAATGTAATTTTTTAACTCATCTTTCATTAAAAAATTTTAACAAGTTACTAAAAATTCTAAGTCTTGATGGGTAAATAAACTGTTAAAAAATATTTTGTAAGTTTAAATGTAATATATTAAAAACCATCTTTCATTAAAAAATTTTAACAAGTTACTAAAAATCCTAAGTCTTGATGGGTAAATAAACTGTTAAAAAATATTTCCAAGTTTAAATGTAACATATTAAAAGTCATCTTTCATTAAAAAAATTCTAAGTCTTGATGGGTAAATAAACCGTTAAAAGTTATCTTTAATTTAACAAGTTATAAAAAATCCTAAGTCTTAATGGGTAAATAAACCGTTAAAAAAAAAATAATAATAATAACAAGTTAATTAAAATAATACATACCTTAGAAGGCTCGGGTTCTAACTGTTTGGAAGGCTCGGCTTCTAACGGTCTGGAAGGTTCAGACTGAACTATATCCATATGCGTCCTTTTATGTCGATTAAGATTGTCCTTTCTGGAAAATTCTTTATTGCAAACGAGGCAAAAATACATTTTTTCGGTCTTGTGCGTGTTTAAGTGACGTAGGAAATGATCTCTTCTAGCAAAACATTTTCCACACGTTGAGCAAGTCTGAAAATTAAGAAAAATGTGTTTTAGAAACCTAACTTTAAAATAAAAATTTTATTTGAGTGTGTAAACCTAACTTTAAATTAAAAATTTTATTTATATGTGTAAACCTAACTTAAATAAAGTATTTTTAACCTTAATATTTAAAAATTAAATATTTAATTGTTTGAATGTATAAACCTAACATTATTCTATTTTAAAGTATAAACCTAACTTTATTTAATTATTATTTTTTTTTTTTTCATATATTTAATTATTTTAAAGTATTAACCTAACTTTAAAAATGTAAACCAAACAAAACTAAAATTTACCTAACAAAAATTTAATTCTATCAAAGTTAAAATTTTACCTAGGCCAATGAAATTTTACATACCCCAATGAAAATTTTACTTAACCCAAATATAAAAATCTAACAATAAAAAAGATCACATACCTTGTTTTTAGATGATGAAGCTTGAGAAGAGGTATCACTAGGCACGGGGGCAGAAGCAACAGGCATGCCATCACCAGTAGACACGGTTGCGGTAGTAGGAACGTAGGCAGGCATAACACCGACATCAGGCACGGCGGCAGAAGCAGCTGGTAACTAAAAAAGAAATAAAACAATTTTTTAATTAAACATGATTTTTCAATATATAAATGATTTTCACAAAAATATTTACAAAAATTAGTATGTATGAAATGATACTTACATGTATCTTTAAGTGTCGAACCAGATCAGTACTTTCACCGAACTGTTTTTCGCAAATACCGCAAGTCAATTCAGGCAACTTAATGGGTGCAGCATTGAAATTGGGTGGTCCTGTTGATGTACCTTCACCAGGATCCTGAAAAAAAATATATATATATATATATATATATATATATATAATTAAAAATAAGAAACAAAAAATAGTTAATAAATAATTGTATAAAAAAAGTTTAGATAAAATAATTATTACCATGTTCAAAGCTTGATTATAATTTTGCAGAGGCTCTGCTGTTACGGTTTGATTATTAAAACCCCCAACCGATGGCGATGCATCGATCTAAAAATATACATATTATTTTTTAATTAAAACAATATTTAATTGAAATAAATTTAAGATGGAAAAATATTAATGAAAGACTCCTACCAAATCCTCAAAGGGAATATCCCAGTCGATCTCATTACATCCTGCAATATCGTATAGTTCGATATCACCAAACAATGAGAACTATTTAAAAAGCAAAAATAAAAAAGGAATACAGTTTTTTTTTTTAATCTTATCATGTAAAAGTATACTTTAAAAAAAAAAAAAAAAAAAAAAATTAATGGGTTAATATAAACTACTAATAACTGCTTAAAAATTAAAATAGTATTTGCATTCATATTATACCAATGTATCGTTTATTTAAGCGGAAAAAACTATTATTTTATAAAACATATTTTTTTATCCGTAAAACGAAAAGTATATTTTTAAGTCGAAAATATTAATGACTGCTTAAAAATTAAAATAGTATTTGCATTCATATAATAACAATGTATCGTTTATTTAAGCGGAAAAAACTATTATTTTATAAAACATTAAATAACTAAGACATATTTTTTTTATCCGTAAAACAAAAAGTATATTTTTAAGTGGAAAATATTAATGATTGTTTAAAAATTAAAATAGTATTTGCATTCATATAATAACAAAGCACCGTTTATTAAATCCCAATAGTTTAAGTTTAAAAATAGAAGTGTAGGAATCTAAATTCTCAAAAATTTTACACGTAATAAGTAGCTTATTTATCGCTTATTAAATTGTAATAGTTTAAGTTAAAAAATATTAATGACTGCTTAAAAAAAAGAATAAAAATAAAAATAAAAATAAATAAATAAATCTAATATGATCTTAAAATAGTATTTCCATTCATTCATACATATTAAATATAAGAATATTTAATTTACTATTCATACATTTAAAATTATAAAAGATAAACCAAATTACTTACTTGATTATTATCGGAAAAATCCATTGTAACTTCGAAGAATAAATCCTTGCAGAACTTAACGGAACTGTATCCAAAATAGAACTGATAAGAAATGACTTTAGGTGATGGTATTTAAACCCTTTTTCCTATCTGCAAATGACGTGATATCTCTCTGCATCACATGCGGGTGATGTTACATCACGAATGCGTTATCATATTCTAGAATTTTCTACCTCGTATGGGAAAATTTCGATAACTTAGTTTGTGAACGGGGTCGATAAATAAATTTTGTTAGTATATCGTGTTATCAAATGATACTTAATTTAGAAATACTTTGTTTAATTACAAATCAGTTTTAAGATATCTATCAAAGTCGAGTATTTGTTTTAAAGTGAATGTCTTATCGAATGAGACTTAATTTTTAAGAATCTAAACAAAGGAAATGTTTCATTATTTATCCACCAGATAGTTTCACACGGAAATGTCTATTTTGTGTACTGTTACTATCGTAAAACAATCTCTTGTAAATAGATAATTTAAGTTTGGAGAAACAATTGTTAATTTTCTAGAAGAGATAATAGTTTCTTAACATTAATGATTCAAGTTGATTATTTATACTGAGTGTTCCAAAAGATAAGTTTATTTTTCCCTAAGACAATCTGAATATAGCTCCTGGAAAACATTTACTTTGTAAATATATGATAAACTTTGTCAGCTAACAAATTCTTTCTAGAAGCAACTGGTAATTCCCCGTTAAAATACTTTGATAGTTAGGAATTATCAAATTTGATGATTGAAGTTATCTTAAAATGATATTTCTAATTTTAAGAGTTATTCAAAATAATTAAAGGAAATTGTACATTATCAAATCTTTGATTCAAGCTTACTTAAAAAGACTTTTTATAGATTAATTATTCTTAATGATTTTTTATCCAATTGGATTTATACTAAAGATTAATTTAAAAAAAAAAAAAGAAAAAAGAAAAAAAAACAGACAATTTTTTTAACACAAAAATTATTTATTAAAGATTCAACATATGTACACATTATTATGTTTCACATCAAACAATTTAGCAAAATATTACAAACACATTTTCGATAATTCAGTGTCTTACAAAAAACAATCTTCAAACAGTTTATCAAAATATTCTATTGGATATTCTTCAAAAAATGATAAACTATAATTGCAGAAACACTTCGAAAAAATATTTTTACAAATTTTGTAACAATTCAAATTTAATAAGACACTTTCTTTCATCACATTGAATTTTTGTTGTGCATTTAACATGAGACAATCATGTCTGAATTGAGATGAATGGGATATTAAACAACCTTCACATACATATAACTTCTCAATATTAATTTTTGCTTCTTCACAAATGCAATTAATATAATGTTCTTTTGTTTCATGAATATCGATATGTGAATCACACGTTACAGATTTATTCAACACTATGGCAGGAATCTGTTTTGTTAAAATTCCTTCGATAAGACAATCAGTAATTTGGGATTTTATTTCGTTAATCCTTATTAAATGACTTCTACCAAGTTTAATACCATTCGGTTTAAAATAAAAACCATTATCTTTAGTTTTAAAAATTTGCTGTAAATAGCAACTATCCTCATCCCAAAATGCTGTTAGTAACTGGTTATTGCTAATAAAACTGTCTTTTACTGAAGAAAAATTAAAAGAGCTTATCTTACTTTGAAAATGATCCCAAGTCGCCGGTGTTAGAATCACACCATTATTTGTAGGGTACCGTTTCCCATCATGGGTTTCTTTGAAACTTCGTATATGCAATCGGAGAAAAACGTCATTTTCCAACATGACTTGGATAAAGGTAAGCCAACCAATATCCCATTCGGCGAGGAGAGGATTAGGCTTGTCTTTCTCTTGATAATATTTTTCAAGCCAATCGTTGCTGTTTTGGGGAAAATCGTTGTTGTTGTTTTTAGGAAGCACAGTTTTTTCAATTTGTACATCAGGAAATAGAGTTTTTTCAAACTGCGGCTCGAGGTTCAATCGTGGTTTTTTCAGGGGTGGCGATATACAAATTAAATGACGAAAGGTCAAACTAATTCTTGAATTTTTAATAGACGAGTCAGGAGCAATTCCGTGGGTAAAAAGTTCATTGGTGGGTTTCCCCATAGTATATAGAGAACCATGTTCCAAGTTAATGACTGTAGACGGCGCATTCACTTTTTTAAACTCGATTTTTCTTGACGCACCAAAACTTAACACAGCGATAGGAAAAGTATCATCCATACTGTTTTCATTGTCTTTGTGCTGTGAAATATAACTTTGGCCATCACAATATACATTTAATAGTACATAATTGTATGTACAGCCGATATGCTTTTCCACAAGATTTCGCAGTTCCGTCATTAAGGAAGTCCATGGCTGAGCAGTTACTTGCGTACCGCTGAAAGCATAGGAAAGTCCAGCATCACCATAGGCTAACACTTGGCGTTTAGGTACAACATCCTTACCCCAAATTTTAAAAGTAGGGGTATAAACCGGCAGAATTTTTAACTGTTCAAAATAGGCATCGGCTTTCGTCTTCTCAATAAAATTTGCATAATAACTTACGTTTAATCCGTTTTCGAAGAAAGTAGTAGCCATGTTTAAAAAGCACGTCTAACACAAGCAGAAAGAACAAGTGAAATGAGGTCTTTTATACTGATTTTATCTTAGTATGACGTAGTGAGCTACGTGACAGATAACACAAACCTTCCAGTGGGCAATGTCAAGTGACGTAGTAGTAGATAAGACCACGTGGTCTTGATAAGATCACGTGATTTTTGATAAGAAATAGCATTATCGTTCATTTCACCTCGTGCGACTGGAAGAAGAGGACGCTAAGTGTGGAGGTAAGCTCAATTTTTATCTACTATATATTTAAACAGAAATAAAGAGACCAGTGTTTTATATTAAAAAATATTTTTTATTAATAATTTAGCCAATAGGGGGTTACATTTGAACGTTTTCGTTCCTTGGCTACAGAAGATAATAAAAATCTGTTTTTTATAAAACTTTTAGGCATATGCATATCATTAAGGGCTTGCAACAATTCGCCCTGTGCATTGATAGGTACTTTCTTATTCGTAGAAAATATTAAATTTAATAAATCGGCAATATTAGAGTTCTTTATTTTACGGTTTTTATAAGTCACTTCGCCTGTTTCGTCCCATTGCAATTTGTGAGGACTTGTTTTAAAAAATCCAAGTAAATTCGTAGCTTGATTCTTCATTCTTTTAGGCACTCTAGTTAAAGCAAGTTGTTCATAGTCTTGCACGGGTTCGGGTTTCACAGAAACAGGTTCGGGTTGAGGTTCGGGTTTCACAGGTTCGGGTTTCGCAGATTCGGTTTCGGGTTTCATCGAAGACTCTTCATTCGCGCGATGAATCCATGGGAGATTGTTTTCTTGCAAATTCATTTTTCTTTGTAATAACTCATAAAAACGTCGTACTTTTTCATAATCCGGTAACGAACTGTTTAATATTTTTAGCAATGCTTTATCCAGTTCACTCAATTGTCTTTGCGAAGGAGTATGTTTGTTTAACACCTCTTCGGGTACTAAAGCATATTTTTTAGCGAATTCCATGAATGAGCGTACTGAGTGCAGTTATAGCAGCGGGAATTAAAACGTTTAAAAATCCACCTTGTTGTACAATCAGTTTCTTTTTAGTGAATAAAGAACCTTTTTTTGTCCCAATTTTTCTAAGAGTAGTCTTATATTTCGCTAACGATCGTTTCTGACAAGTAGTGAGAGGTACGTTACCTTTCAAAACGTTCAGAGTACACTCGCAAATAGCTTTAACAGTACGATTAGGTAATTTTTTTAAAAAATGTTTTCGTAATCTCTGGGGACACGATCGAATCAATTCTAAATCTCTTACTTGTTGCTTTGACAAAGTCATGTTAGCAACTGATGTTTCACAATTGTGAATCGATTATTTATATTTATACAAAAATTGAATTTGATTGGGTAGGATTTGAGTTCGTAATCTCATCTCTTCATCCGTTTCATTCTTCAAATCAATAAACAGGTAGGAAAAGGGTTTCTTTGTGGCATCCTCATACACTTCTTGAAAAAATTTTGATTTTTTAGGATACAACTGTCTGCCTAAATGCATGATTTGACTTAAGTCCCGTCGATTTTTAAACAGGAAAATGTATTGCGCATTTAAGGAAACTGTTCTAATTTCACTTCCTTTTTGAAAAAAATTTTGTGTTAAAAATACAACACTTAGATTTAAATGATGACTGCCTTTCGTAAATAACGAAGTCAATCGTTTATCGTTACTGCATTCCGCCATTAAATCGTCTATCACAAACAAAGTGTTGCCACTTAGATATTCCTTAAAATTAGAGGGAAACCCTTCTACAAAAGTTACATCAGGTATTTCGTCGTATAAAGTTTGATAAATACCATAAAACCATACCACTTTATCGATTGGAGGATGAAACATTTGTTTTTTATATTGTAACAAATCTCGCATAAAAAATGATTTACCGCATCCGGTAGGACCTGCCAGAATCATAGTAAAAGGGTGTTGTAACTGTGGGAACTCCATGATGAATGAACACAGACACAAAATACATACAGTTTAAATAAGTATTTATTGATAAAAATTAGCATACACACGAAATCTTTTAGCAACAAAATTATAGACTCTCTGGTCGTTACACACATTCTTGGTTACAAACATTGATAAAAAATCTTTAAGGGTTTTTCCCCTGCATCTACAGTACAAATAATAAACACAATATTGCCCACACACGGCGGTTGTAGTACTCTGCAGCATAAGAGGGTTATAGTTCATATAAGCAAAACGGGATACAAAGTTCTTTATAGGTCCTTTAAAAAAACTCGGGTCGTTTCCATACGAATCAAAGAATTCCACTTCATCATCAGATTGTATAAAGAATGCTAACCAATGCATTCCAGGCTCGGATGAATCATCCGTGTTGCATACGAAACAGGTAGGATAACGCACAATCTCCTCGGGTAATTGATCACTTGGGAACACATCCAAAAAATATTTTTTCGTTACTTTGTCACATGATAAAATATTCTTGATTTGCAAAGAGTTCATTTTCATTAATTAGCAAAGTCACATAAAACGTGACGGGACTTGGTAATTTCTATAACGTTTTCAAATTCACCATACACAAACACAGATATGGTAGATGTTAAAGCATTATAAAATTTAATCTCAATTCTTAAATTTCCTTGTTGTTGTAAATTCAGGTGAGGTCCGTCACACAAATCGGTACTTAGATCAAAAGCAAACAAAGTGTGTCCATCTACGAAATCTTCACGGGATATATAATTCCCAGCATCGCGATTAAAGCCAGAGAATAATCGATGATAAGCTCTTATATAGTTTTTGTCTCGGAAATTCAGTTCTAAAGGTTTACTAGGTACAGGTTGACCGTCTACATACACACTTAAAAAGTTTACATTATAATGATTAAAATAAAAAGGGTTTAACTCGTATCTACCACTCATGGCTGTATTATCTAACAATCCAATAATTATGCGTTTCGGCATGGCTTCCAGAAACACATTATCCTGCATAAAAGACATACTTCCTGAAGGAATAGTATAAGTCTTGCATAAAACTCGATCGATCGGGTATTTCGCAGAATTTTTCTCCAATGCTTTTGCATGTCCCAATAAAACCCCAGGATTCACTTTCACTTTACGAATAAATAAAGAAGCATGTTCCAATACAACGTTAAACTTCTTATCCTGACCAGCGACTTGTCTAGTCATTAAACAAAACTGAGGAGGGCTTTGAATCATTTTAATTTTTAAATCAACCATATTCAGTAACAGGCGATTCTGTTGAAAGATATCACAGTGTAGAGGTCCAATCATATCTAAGATTTTACTATTTTTAGTCAGTTCATACCGAGTTTTCAATCCGGAGTTTTCAGGTGGGGCTTGTGGTATAGGATCTGATACAGTTAAATTATTGTCTTTGTAGAAACATTCACAGGTCAATAAACTTTTCTTAGCATCTTCGCCATAATTCAATAAAGTTTCGATATAGGCACGATAGGGATAAGTGTTACTCGAAGAGGATATTAATCTTTCATTCAAACTCACATCGATCTGGGAAAATAATGCGTGAAAAAATAAATTAACAGGTGCAACAGGTTCATTATCAGCCAGAGCAGTTCCGTCACCATTCACAATTTTCACTTTTAGGTACATATGCGAGGAGGATAAATCAATATATTCTTCCCCATTACCCGTGATGTTAAATTCCACGGGTCCCCCATCGCGAATATTTGCTAGAGGGTGAAATTCAACAAAATGTCCTTTTTCAATAGCTGTCTGCGTGGGTGGAATCAAAAACAAGTCTAATTCAGATTTAACACAGGCAGGGGAATCTTTATGAATCAGTCCCGACATTATGAAGCAAAAATATCGTGTTTAACAAAGAAGCATCACAAAACTGGCGTTGTAAAAATTATTACTTACAAACTTTGAATAAACACCATAAGTTATTTACAAACCCGTCAATAAAATAAAATTATCTTCTCTTAAGGATCCCATTCCCACCGAAAACCGTTCTGGAATTTATTTAATTCCGTGTTCGTCCTGCAACTTAGGTTATATTGGTCAAACTAGGAGGCGTTTGAAATACAGAATAAATGAGCACCGTCGGAATGTTCGTAATGAAGAGATTACCAAATCTTCTATTGCTTCCCACTGCTGGTCTCAAGGTCATCGTTTTGATTTTTCCAAAACTAACATAATTTCATCTCCTGTCTGCTCCTCCCATTTGAATATTCATGAAGCATTTTACATATTTAAAAATTCGAAAAATCTTGTTAATGATATTTCTACCACTCCTTTCTTCTCTGATGCTTGGAAATTACTCACGTAACTTAGATTTTAGTTTAATTTTTGTTATCCTTAGATTGTTATATGTTTAATCTCACTCATTTATTTATTTTCTTGTTTTTTTGTACAATTCTACTCACACCAGTAGCTATATTTAGTTTCTACTTTATAAACTTTTTCTTTTCATTTTAAACGATTTTGTGCGTTGCCGCTTTGACTGCAGCACTCGTGCTTACTTTGTTCGCCTGATGAAGGGTCGTGTGTTTTTTCGACCCGAAACAATTGTTGCGAGTTTATTGCATTTTATGGTGTTTATTCAAAGTTTGTAAGTAATAAAAATATCGTGTGTTTTCACTTTCTTCACTTTGCGACGAATGACGGTTTTATTAGAACGCTTTCTCTTTTTATAGCGTTGTCCTGAACCAATCATTGTTTTCATTTTAGTTGCAGCTTTGTCGGTCAAATTTTGACCTGCTTCTTTGAATCGTCGTTTGGCAGCGTCTTTAATATCCGCACCACGTGACAAGTCATTCAGCACATCCACCCCAGTATGAAATAATTGTTTACCAACCGCTTTCGCACCCGATTTAAAAAGGGGTACCGCTGCACGAAAAAGGGATCTAAACAATCCCCCTAACCCATATCCTTTTTGTAAAGCAGCACCTTGGTAATAGTTCAAACCGCTGCCCGACTGGTGACAGTAATAATCTTCAAAAGATTTTGCACAACACTTGTAGGGAACAAACATTATGAGAGATATTTTTGTCTAAAATGAAGTTTCACGATCAACTGTCCACGTTCAAATGACACTAAACGTCCTGTGTGTGTCCTTATAACGGTTTCAATAGTCTGAAAATTCTTTCGCGAGACCGGCAAGTAATGCGGTCTATCAAACATTTCATGAATCATTTCACCATCTTGTCCTTTCACAGTAATCGCACGTAACAGGGGAGCAACCGTATGACCCACAATTTGTGGTTCCACTATATCGCTGTATATGTATAATAACTTAAAATCAACATTCGGGTCGGCAACATAAGGACTTACTATAACCCTAGTATCGGATGTAGGTATATCGTTTTCACCTACCTCTCCCGGTAGAAATCCTAAACATTCTGCAAGTCCTGAATATAAAATTATTCTTGCTTTCGAGTTTAAAGTAATATCTACTTTTCTAGTATACTTGCTGTAGTTAAACGCAATATTACCATTAAAATTTTGATAATTAATCCATTTAATAATCTCATTTGGTTTTTCGTAAAGTCCAGGCGGTATTCTAGCTTTTTTCATCACACCTGTACCTGTATCATATTCATATTCATTTCCGTTCTCCATTATATTTTTCCATATATGTGGATAAATCAATTCCACAATCCCTACTTCCCATTCCCCTTTTAAGTCAAGGGGAGCGGGTAATCTCGTAATAAAATGTGAAATTTTATTTTCCGGGTAATAATTTAAAGAACTGTCCGAGGGTAACGTCACGTAGAACGACATGATGACAAATGATTCTTAAAATCTACGTCGTCGCAATTTATAAAACGAATAAATTAGAAGCCGGTATCCATTGGTCAAATTTGGAAGAATAACCTTTATATTTCACTTTATATTCGAATTGTCCTTTTCTCATTCGCTTTTTCAATATTTTTTCGATAGCATAGTCCAGGGATGGAACACGGGCGCAGTATTCATACCACTATCAATGTAAGAAAATTTCCTACTTCTTACATCAACGATATTATAGGTAGTAAAATTTCTTAAACAGATTCCGGTATGAATACTGCGCCCGTGTTCCATCCCTGATAGTCCTTTTTAGGTTGTACTTTTTGAAGCTCTTGGGCATAAAACGTTCCTTGAATTGGTTCGTTCATCAGGTCCTTGATCCGGTAGACAGGCGGGTCTGGCGGTACGCATTCGGTCACTACAAATAACTCTTCCGTCCAGTTGGTTTCATAACCTTTTTCAAAGGTTAATTTTTGTTTAGACACGCGTACAGTATCCCCCGCTTGAAACGTGCAAGGCTTTCTCTTTTCAGTTTCCATATCCCCGTATAATGTAAACCATACGTCACTTTCGTTTTCCGACGTCACTTCGATCGGTGCCCTTTTAATACTTGAATGATAAGTATGATTATAACTATGCAAAAATTGATCTAACACGTCTACGTAACAGTAAGTGTGTCGACTGGTGAAATATTTCCACATTTTAGTTTTCAAAGTACGATTAAATCGCTCTACTACAGATGCTTTCGTATTATTAAAAGTTTTGAAAAACCTCACACCTTCATCCTTTAAATACTTTTGAAACACCCTGTTGACAAACTCAGTACCACTGTCACTTTGAAGTAATTTTGGCTTTCGTGTCATAAAAATTTTTTGAAAAGCTTTCTTAATCTCTTCCCCTTTTTTAGTTTTTAATGGTATCGCCCACGCAAATTTAGATAGAACGTCGATACAGGTTAAAATGTAGCGGTACCCTTGATTGTACTTCTGCAAACTGCTTAAATCGACTAAATCTGTCTGCCACTGCTGATCGATTGTGCACACTATAACACGATTCGTTGGAAATTTTCTCCGAATCGGTTTGTGAAGGCTGTAAGCATCTACACCTTCTAACCATTCCTGAATCTTCTTCTTGCTTATTTTTCCTTTTGCAGCACGGTATAAAGCATTTACACCACCAAAACTTGCAACATGAGCTGGATTTTGATAAGTCTGTTCCATTGCAGCAATTAAATTGATTGTTGTTCACATAAATTCGAAAACGCATCATATCGAAAAGGATAAATTTCCCGTTTCGTTTAAATTTAATATAAAATCTACATTAAACTTTGAACCTTCACTAAAAATATAAAGAACTGTGAAAAAAATACACATTAAAAAATATAAACAGACAACAACGGTTGCTTCCTCACGCGAAGGCATCATGTTGAATACTAAATGAAATCTACTAAAAAACGCCTATTTATATCTTAATTCAGCCCATTCAGTTATATTCCTGTGGGGCAGTGGTTAAGATGCTTGTAAACTACTACCCCGCGGGAATATTTTGTCTCGGGTTCAATTCCAGGTCTTGCTAAAAAAATATCTTTATTTAAAAATAAATTCTCTTGAATCGACTAACAGATGGCAGCACCACCGGGTTCGATTCCAAGGTAAGTATATCTCTTTATTTATCTCTAAATGACGGGGCCATGGTCGCGAGGTCAAACGCCAGAGGTTCGAAGAGATGAAGTACCGGGTTCGATTCCAAGGTGAGTACATTTCTTTCTTTTTAAGTATAAGAAAAAATCTCATCAAACATAAGAAATTCTCTTTTTAATTTTTTTTTTTCTAAGTTTAAAATTAATTTTAAAATCCTAATTAAAATAATATTCATTCAAGATAACATCCTAATTCTAACCCTCCTTATCTTTCATGTCATCATGCGTCACCGATAAGATAACACGCTGACCGGGTAGTAGTAGAAGGAGCCCCTTAACCCCTCAATACCCCTCACCCCTCCTTATGAATTAGAAGCCCCCTTTTCCTTCTACTTGCGTACTATAGATAATATTTACTTTCATGTTATTTCCAATATTTTATTTTATTTATCCACTCAACCATAAAATTACGGCATTTTCACGCCAAATATAATATTAAATGTTATGAGATCTACTTCTAATGATACAACATTATTATTATTATTATTATTATTATACATATTTTCCATTTAAAATTCTTGATGGTTCGTTAATAGCTGTTGTTTTATCGAAATAATAATAATAATAATAGTAATAAATCTTTAAACATCATCATGGTACCTTTATTACAGCCTCCCTTGGCGACTTTTTAATTTTTAATGAAATAAGAAGAATTTCACCAACGTCCGCAAAAATTTAAAAGTCGCCATCGGGGTCCTTTATTAAAGCTGTCTTGTGAAAACTAAGAAACTATGAAAACTAAGTCGTCAAACATGATTTTTTTTTAAACTTTTGTTAGTTTAAGTATCATTAGCATTTCATCCCACAAAAACTAATAATGTTTTCGTTCTGATGAATTAAAATTTTAATTGGATTGTGATGTTGGTATAAGACTTATAAGTTTCAAATTTTAAAGGTAAATATAAAAAAAAAAAAAAAGAACCATGAAAATTGTATATCAAATTGCATTTCGAACTGGTGAGATATTACAAATATTTCTCCTGTATGTAGCATATTCTAAGTTAAAATAAATCCTGTGTTAAAATAAAGTAGCATGATACCGCATCAAACAAACCCCGTGAAAAATCACATTTACGATACCTAAAAACGATTGACATAACCATTCATGTTGAGAGAATCAGTTTGATTTTTCACAGTCGTTTGGGTTAACGAGGACTGCTGCATAATGCCACACAAAGTGAATGGATTTACTCTCTGAGGTGATGTGAGACACACGCGTTTCATCATCAATCACAATCCGAACGAGAAAGGTGTGAATGAACTGAATTAATGAGAGTATAATATGGGATTTCTGAAGCTCATGAACAGACACGACAAATGTTTAATAGCAAGTGTTGATTGGGCAGAGAAGTGAAGGAAGCTTTAGGTACAGTATTTTAAAGAATTATACAATAGTATAGAAGAAATGTATTTTCCAACAAATATTGTGTTTTTAATTTTGTATAACTGATCATTCTTTAATTTATGGAGGATTATAGTAAATTTGTTAATGTATTAAAACATGAAAACAATAGTTTATATTACTATAAATCAATTTTAATTGTGTTTATGACCCATATATTAATGTATATTAATGTATATATATATAAATTTTTGTCTGTAAGTTAATGTATTAAATTAATGATTTAGAATTTTTTTTTTTTTTTTCATTTTCATCAAGATAATGTCACATTCTTATAAGAGCAAGAAAGAGATGAATAAAATTCAGATTTAATATTTTTACAAACAACTTTAAAATTTATAATGAAATTACACAACTGGTAGCCTATTTTAATAATCAAAACCATTTTTTACGGTATTCTGCTTTCAAAATGCAGAAATTAAAAATTAAAAATTTATGGATTTTTTTTTTTTCTTAAAAAGTAGTCTTTTTCTTAGATTACAACATGGTTGCTAATTTTTAAGTTTTTTGGGCATCAGAAAGTTTTAATAGTGATTTTTATTTTATTTAGTCTGTGAAATATGGAAAAATCTATTAAAATTTTCTATTAGTCAAAAAGTGTAAATTTTCAAAGTATGGAAAAAGCTCGAAAGTTGTAAAATGCTTAATAATTTAATTTTTAAAGCATATTTTGTACCTGAAAATTTATCTGAAGTTATATTTAACAAATGTCAATTAATATATATATATATATATATATATATATATATATATATATATGCGTACATTACTTTCTATTAGTAAACTTAATCTCATAATATACTTATTATAAAAATATACAAAAAGTATTTGAAATTTTTTGTAAACAAAAATCATTATTGCTTTTTTTTTTTTTTTTTTTTTTTTTAGTGAATTGGGAAATTTAATATTTTGTCATTTGCGGTATTTTAACTCTCTTGTAAATGTTTTTAATATATTAGCGCTCTGTGTGGTCTCAATGTCTCATGGATACATAATCTGTTATAATAAGTAAAACGTTTTGAATTATTGAATTCTCTGAAATTAAAGCGAATTTCAAATGAGAAATTTGCAATTTACTGAATATGCAGTGGCTTACTAAACTGTTAATAATAAATGAAATATAATACTCTCAGTTATTAAAATTCGGAATACGTATATTCTTCATTTATTGCTGATTAGTGCATCCTTTTGTGACACGATCAAACGCTAATAGAAATTATGAATTCCACGCCAAATTAACTGAACTCATTCGTACTTTTCAATTAATTATAGTTATTGCAATTTAACAAGTGAGATTACTTTACATTGATTGCTTTTAATGATGTTAATTCAGTTGAAACAGTAGTTGGTATAAGTGTAGAAAAATGTTAAATATTAATTTCTATAATACGTGAAAATACACATATTTTTATGTTTAACTAAAAATTATGTTTAAAGACAATTAAAACATTAAGTGCAATTCAAATTTTAAAATTGCGTATTCCAGTGAAAACCTTTCTTCAGCATTATTTAAAGAAAACGAAAAATATACAAATTTATTTTTTAAAATAAACTACAGCAGAACGTTTCACAATTATATCAACTATTATTAAGCGAAATAATTATGCAACAAATATTTATAAAACTTTACAATAAAATATTATTTAAGATAAAACAAGACACTTTACACTAGTAACATGAAAAAGAATATTCAAAACAACACTAGTCTATAACTAGAATAAATATTGTAAATGTAGAAAAAGAACAAAAATAGTAAAGAATTTCTGAACTTCTAAAAAATGTTTATCAGTGCTATCGAGGTAAAACTGAGAATTGTGGGAAATAATGGCTAAAACATGAGAAGCATTTTGAAGCTAACAAAAATAAAAGAGAAATCTTCCTATCTTCAGGCAAACAAGCATGTCGCAACATGGTAAGCTTGAGAAATTTAAAATTTTGTTAATTTCTTTTATTGAAACGACCATTCGGAAGTTTTATATTATGCATAAACTTGTGCTGCTTTAACATTGTTTTGCTTACTTATTATGCAAATTACTAGTTTTGAATTAATACGTAATATGTAGATTTTATATTAATACCAACTAGGATTTTTTCTTTTTTCTTTCTCTCCTTCTCTTTTTTTCTATGTATATTAAAATATGAACAGACGATTTGCTATTGTATGCAAAGCGAAAATTTTAATATGTATTAGGTCTACCAAACATTCTGTCCGCTTCAATTAAAAAGTGACACCAGAAATTTGTATTCGATAAAAATTACATAATACTTAAGAAAATAGTTGGTCAAGTATGATTTAAATATACATAAGCGAAAAATTTCAGTCAGATTCCGGTGTCAATTTTTTTATTCAAACGGGCTGAATTTTCTGATAGACCTAATACATATGGCAAAAAAATATTTAAATTAAACACCGTGTTTTATTAAACTTTAATGAATTGAGTGAAGTTTTAGTCGTACTAAAGGTATTCCGATCTCTTTCTTCCTTCAAGCATTTCTCCCACACTCCAGTGGATAGAGGGCATGAATACTCCACTCAAAAGGAAGCAGGAGAAAAGCCACTCAACCACAGCAGGAAAAAAGGGAAAAGATTTTGGCATCAAGACGATACCGGCAGAAGATGTGTACCCGCAGACAAGGAGAGTTACGCGCTGGCTCGCTGAGGGAAAACCAAAGTAGAGAACAGATTAACTATTTTGATAACGATGTAAAATAAATAGACGAGAAATAATGTTTTCAATTCGTTGATCCATTTTTTTAATTGTAAATATTTGTAAATGTAATTTTTCATTATAAATTAATATTGCGGCTATTTATGTGATCCGTTAATTATTAGAGTGTTCTTTAAAATGCAGTTGTGTGTTAATCAGTTTTCTATAAATTTTGGTGTCTCGAAGTGGAACGAGTACGTTTAAATTTAACAGATTTACTGACTTTTGATAAGTCCACACCTACGTACAAACTGTCAAATTTTGAACTATATATATATATATGTATGAGAAATGAGAGATTATATTGTTAGAACAAGAGAATGCTTAGTAGTGAAATATACATAAAATATATAAGCCGTAAAACGATCTTTTATTGCGCTGAACTTTTAAAACTCTTGTGCTAATTCTGAACATCGCATCCAGTGGATTTATCTTCAACTATTGATTTAAGTAATAAAACAAAGGTCATATATCACGAGTGTACACAACCAAAAAAGATGGTTCTTTATATCCAAATCCTCAGTAATGGAAATATATGTATAATAAAAGAATATTTTAGAAATTAGTTAGATGACAAAGACTTCGCCAGTGCATCAAATAAAAATAGAAGACGACTTGAGTTCAAGTAGGATAACGAAACCATTTTCCAGGTGAGAGTACTAATTTTTTAATTATTTTGAACAATGATGTTAATAGATATTCATGAATTGTAGAGTGCCTTGAGTAACGAAAAAACAGCCAAAATTAAGATGTAGCATAAGTTGATTTTTAAGAACGAAGGTTATCGATAAAATAGAAAACGTTTCCGAAAAATCACATGTTTTTCCTATGAGCCAGCTGACTTAGAATTCGTGCAAAAATTAGACGAAGTAAAAAATTAGTTTAAATTACATGAATTGATCTTCACATACGATGTGTTGAATATCAACAAAGGCGGCGACATTCATACTTCAGCCACCAGTATCGTTACTTGTGTAAATGAGCCGAATGATTTAAAAACAGTGTTGCTACTGATGAAAATGAAATAGGTGATGATATTAATGAAAGAGTTATAATGAGTCTGAAATTATAAATGAAAGTAATGAATTCAAGAATTCAGTGTTTAATGAACATGTAAGTAATGAATCTGGTGCAATACAATGTAAAAAAAAAATTCTAATTCCAATTAATGATGTCTTTATGAAAAATATTAATTTTACTGATTATGAATCAATGATCCCCTATCTTACCGGTAATGAATATGACGACATTTTTATCTGCGTTCAGAATTCTGAGGGTAAATATGATTTATTAAAACTTTCTGATTTGTATAAATTAATTTATGGCAAAAAAATATTTACAGGTAAAACCAAATTACTAATTGAAATTGAAATAAAAATCCGTTTATGTTCCAAAATAAAAAGTTTGCTTTTAAAAAGGTTTGGCACTCAGCGGACAGCTTCGAAAGTGCATGAGAAGCAAGCACAGCAAAAAATGGAACCTAACGAAACTTAGGATGAAAATTTTCTTATTATGAAAAAATTGTATACAGACGGTAATATAGATGATCAGAGTTTAAAGCAATATTTTGTTAACGGTATCAATTACTTTATTTATAAAAAATCAATTTTGTATGGGGTGAAAAAAAAAAAAAAAAAAAACTGAATTTCAAGAAAAATTATGAAATATGTTGATAAATATAAACGATCTAAACAGAAAATAACAGATAGCAAACTTCAAAAAATTTAGCGGGTAAAACCCGTTGTGAATTTTTATGTGATTTTTTTTTTCTTTTGGGTGGTGACTGTAAGGTTCGAGTCACGTCAGCATAGCGCTGCAGCGAAGAAAACAACTTGCGAAGTGCGAGTGAATACGGAGAGGTTTTAGAGTGGCTAAATGAAGTGAGTGGATTTGATGAAGATTAATTATAAAGATGAATATATCTTTAGTAATAGAGAGGTAGTGTGGTGGTGATGTAGAGTGTGAAATAGAATAGAATTGTTCTTGGGTGATTAGGTGCTTAGTTCGATAAATGTTGTGGTGATTTCGAAGGTACTAAGTTATAGTGTTGTGTTAGGCGGATTCAGGGAATCCTTTCGACTACATTTGTAAAGTGTCGTGGATCAGCGAGAGCAATTATCTTACTACATTATCTACTGTGGGTGAGATTTCTTTCTGAATATATTTAAATTGTTCATTGAAGTTATCTTTCTAAAGTATTTAAGATTTTATACTGAGTTTGGCCCAAGTGTCCTCCCTGCACTTAAGCTTTAATAAAACTTTATTTGTATTGCAATTTGAGTCTCGTACGATTTCTTACTTACTACATAAGTTAATTAAATTATTCTTTGAAGAATGAAGACCATTAATCCCTCACAGTGGCGACCATTTTCGCTCGACAGCCCCCCCCCCCCCGCTCGTGTCTATTTTACTGGCTCTAATAAGGTGCTTAACTTTTTTGATGAACTTGAAGAATATTTTGAAATTTGTAAAATTGATGTTGCTGATAGATGTAGTTGGTTAAAATACTCCTTAAAAGGAGAACCGAAATTGTGGTATGAGCCTATCACCTCTCGTTCGCTGGGTCAGAACCCCACGCATGAAGATTTCAAAACTAAAATAATAACTACCTTTTCCTCAAGTGTCGATACAGCAAAATTGAGGCAAGAGCTTTACACTGCAAAAATGTCTATTTTTGATAAACCTACAGCCTATTTTCTCCGTAAACTTGATTTAATTAAACAATTACAATTAAATTTATCCTTTTCTGCAGTGCTGGATATTATAATTCCGCTGTTCACAATCTCAATCCAAGATTACCTTGATTTAAAACCTCTAGCATCTTGTGATACTCTCTTTCAAGTACAGTAGAACTTGGATAATTCGAAGTTGAAGGGACCAGAGAAAATTTCGAAATATCCAAAAATTCGAATTACTTGTACTATTTTGTCAAAAAGAAGAGATAAATTTAAAAATTGAAACTCTATGATCACGCATAAACTTTATATCTAAGAATACTGCTACACCCCCCCCCCCATATATTAAATCAATATTTTTTACGAGCTTCATTATTTAACACTTTTTTAAAAGTAGTCAGATATTTTTGATTGCTTCTTTAAGTGTAACATTTGTGTCATTAGCATATGACTTCAACATATCAATTAATATAAAAATATAATCTTCTACATTAGACATGACTTTCAATTAAAAAAATCCCTCGAAGTTCATATATATGAACCACATGTTCTGGTGCACTAGGTAGGGGCATCGTTATCCTTCGTTATCATTCTTTTGAAAGACTGGTAAAATAAAATAATGCACTTTAGCTAAAAAAATTCCGGAAACAAATTTTACTGTAATATTTTAAAGGTAATCGTATGAAAAATTCGAATTGTCCAAAATAGAATTCGAATTATCCATGATATTTTAACATTATTTTAATACAAAATTCAAGAGACCGAGTAAAAAATTCGAAATATACAGAATTTCGAATTAAACAAGTTCGAATTATTCAAGTTTCACTGTACTAGATAAATATCAGAGCAGACACGTTCCTAAACTTGAAAATAACTTTAATCACCAGCAAGAAAATGTAGATGTTCAAAATGAATGCCGCGAAAATTTCGCCCCCCCCACACCAAATGATTATTTCAATCAACCGCAACGAGCTAGCACCAATCCTTTAAATCAATCTGAAAATATAGCAAGCAATCAACCGAGCTCTCCCAATACTCAAGTGAAATCTCTTTTTCTAAATTCAATTTCTACTTGTCCAGTAAATTTACCGCATTTCAATGTTCTTTTACATGATGTTGTTAGACCTGCCTACTGTGATACTGGCGCTGAAAGATCCTTTTTATCATATGATACGTATGTTAAATATTTCTCCTTTTAACCATTACATACTACTCATTCTAATGTTGTTACGGCTCAAGACGAGCCCTGTGTAAATCGGGGAGTGATTGATCTAAAAGTAAAGTTAAACGCGTTTGAAGTCCTATGGCCTTTTTATGTTGTGTAAAATCTACAGTATCCCTATATCCTTGGCCTAGATCTTTTGAAAGAACATACTGTTCGAATTAATTTTGCTAAAAACATTGTAATTATTGCTGGTACTCATGTACAAGTTAAGCTAAACGAACGTTCTATTCCTTTTGAAGAAAATAACACTCATTTAAATTCCTCTTCTCAAGACGTTTCTAATTTGAATTCTCAGTTATCCTACAATTTAACAGAGAGTGAAATTTCATTAAATGTTATGGCTAAGCCTTTAGCAAATAGCTTAAATTTGTGTTCTACGTCTGTTAAACCAAAAGACTGCTTTATTAGTTTAAACGCACCTCATGATAATTCTACAACTGTCAAGTCAACTGATTCCTTGATTTATAATGAAAATGAAGTAAATGAAACCGATATGTTAAATACCGCCGCTTCTAAAACTTTCTTTGTTAAGTTAAGAAAAAATATTGTGAGTTTCACTGATGCATTAACCTATTTTCAAAATTGTAAGCCCTCCAGGACCTCTAAAGTATTAAGTAGAGAGCAAGCTGACACCGTTCCTGAAACTCTGGACAGTGACATGGTACCGGGTTCGAGCCCATCTCATAAAAGTGCCTCTCCGATGCCTGACTTCGTTCTACAAACCGCCAGCCCTGAAATTTCCCCGATAAGTGCACAGACCAGCCTGACTAAGATATTTGACCCTCCTGAAGTTACAGATTTTCACATAGATCAGGTGATACCGTTCCTTATATATATATATATATATATATATGTATATTTGTTACAAAGTGTATTTCTGTCAGAGCTGTACCAAAATGTTAGACATGCCTTGAAGCCTTTTGGGCTCTCAATTTGGAACTTTTTATGAAAGCGATGAACCTTCTCAGGCTAAAAAAAAAACAAAATTCAAAATTATTGCATGAAATTTCTGAATGAAATTCCTGTTTCGCTTCTATGTCAACATTTTCGTTCTGATCTAATACATATTTTCTGTATGTCCGTTAATTTCTATAACTTTCTAGCCCCCACCTGCAGAGTGGGTAATATAAAATTTTGTATAATTCCCCCCCCTTGTATAGATTTCCCCCCTTCATATTTCTATAAATTATGCATCTGTATATATAAACTGGATATTTGTATTTGTCAAACTTTTTTTTAAGCACTAAAAGTTTATCTGTGTGTACCCTTAGATTGAGAAAAGAAAAATTTTTTAAGCTAGGGGAAGCCGGGGTAATAAGAGACAGGGGTTATAAGAGACGCAGTCAAAAAACCCACCAAAAAATATACTTAGACAACTTTACAAATATGTAATATTAAGTATCATGTGTATTCTTTACTACAATACACTTATTGAGAAGTTTATAACACATTTTGAATTTTTTTTTATACGACGAAAAAAAACCTTCACTTTGAACTTACCCTAAAAGTTCGTGACTTTTTCTAAATTTTTCTTTATTTTTTCTTGTAGGTAAGATGTTTGGGATTTATTAATGTGTAACCTTTTGGCCAAGACTATGACTTTGACGTACAATTTTTTAATACCTTGAAAGCATTCTTTATTTACATGTTCTAGGCATGTTTCTTATTACCCCATTTTTATTTTTTGTGGGGGTAATAAGAGACATGAGTCTCTTACTACCCCCACTGTTAATTACTCTGCCCCCCCCACCCCCCATTGTAGTTTCTGTTAATTCTGCCTGACTAGTTTACGAAGAGTTTACCAAGTGTAAGGCCCAGTCTAAGTTTACCAAGAGAACATTTTTTTTTTTCACTTTAAATCAAAAAGCAGTTTTACTGATTTGGCTAGACCATATTTAGTTGTTATGATTATGTAAATTTATGTTTAGAATGGGTATAAGTTAGTATTTAGTCATTAATACTTCATTACATAATAAATAAGTTCATTTATAATTACTAGAAAAATCTTTTATAACATTTTGTTCGCTTGTATACACTTCAAAGATACGTCTTTTTTGCCTACACTTTAGAAAATGGGTAAAATATTTTCTGCCCATTTTAAAAATTATATTGATGTTTTTCGTTAATCCCTAGGTTATGTTGATTATGTAGAACTATCATTAAGTACAATATTATATTATTTAGGATCTAATATTAAAATAAATGAATTTCACAAACACATTTATGACAGTTAATTTTCGAGAAAACATATTTTTTGGATGGATGTAAATAATATAAATTAAAAACTATTGGCTGATTCAGAATTGTTTCCAGGTGTCTTTTATTATCCCACATGATTTTACATTGTTATATATGGACAGTTACAAGCCTGGTCTCTTATTACCCCACGTGGGGTTATTAGAGACAAGGATTTAATGAAAATTTAAAAAACAAAATTAACAAAAAATTTAAGTTCAAAAATCACCTAAAAAATCAAGAGGAGTCCATTTAATGAAATTAATACGAGACATTTATTTCAAGTTATTTAGATTAACAGTATAGATTTTATTAATATTTTTTGTCTCTTATTACCCCCTTTGTCTCTTATTACCCCGGCTTCCCCTATCTGCGTGCAATTCGTGTTTAACTCTAACATTAATAAAACTAACAGTTCAGTTTTTTTTTCGCTCATGCAATAGCTAGAAGGGAAATAATTATTGTATATGTACTATTTGTGTATCTTTAGAGACACTCTCTCTATTAATTGACTACAAGATGTAGTTTAACTTCATTTATAATTTTGATACTGTAAGAAGTTTTGTATTATAGAACCATTTTTGATGAACTGTTTCTGACGCCCAAAATCTCGTAATCTGATGTCGCAAGTCGTCATCTCTAGACTTAAGCCCTGACGACCTTCAATCTACAATCTTAATCCCTACAAGCTTCTGAACGCATTGGTCTTCAATCTGCATTCCTTGCCGATGATTTCCTAGCCAGCTGTAATACAAGAAAGACACTTCGCTGCAGTTTTTCGTGCTCCGGTAAAATACACTTCTTAAGCCAGACTATGTTCTTGAATGAGCATTTCTTTATTTTGTGAATTTTTTAACAACCATTTTATATCTTTGAATGTCGCATTTGTGAAAAGCGACTTGTTTATGTTCATATACAAGCTTTTCTAATTAATAAATTTCCTTCCTGGTTTGACAGGAAGATGAATGTCAATGTCCTATTGTATTCACTTGGCCAAACTCAATTATTCTAGTTTTTTTTTTTTTTTTTTTTTTTTTTTTTTTTTTTTGTTCCGGAGTTTCCTGCTGTAAAAGAACCCAATTTAGTTTAAAACTTATATTTCTTTCTTTCTTTCATTTTTTTTTTTTTTTTTTTTCGGGGTTAGTAGGTTTTTCGCTCAGGCAATTTTTTTTTACTCACCATAGTATTTTAAGCAGCAAGCATTTCATCGCTCTGTAAATTAAACTTCCCCCGTTTTTCTAAATTATTCTAAATATTAGTTTTAAAACTATAGGTAACGGCTGCTCTCATATTATCTTCTCTCACAGTAAATTGTATAATGAACTTAAAAAAATTTAGCAGATAAAATCCGTTGTGGATTTTTATGTGATTTTTTTTTTCTTTTGGGTGGGGACTGTAAGGTTCGACTCACTTCAGCATAGCGCTGCAGCGAAGAAAACAAGTTGCGAAGCGCGAGTGAATACGGAGAGGTTTTAGAGTTGTTAAATGAAGTGAGTAGAGTTGATGAAGATTAATTATAAAGATGGATGTATCTTTAATGGATAGAGAGGTAGTGTGGTGGTGATGTAGAGTGTGAAATAGAATAGAACAGAATTGTTCTTGGGTGATTAAGTTCTTAGTTAGATAAATGTTGTGGTGATTTGGAAAGTGCTAAGTTATAGTGTAGAGTTAGGCGGATTCAGGGAATCCTTTCGCCTGCATTAGTAAAATGTCGTGGATCGGCGAGAGCAATTATCTTACTACGGTATCTACTGTGGGTGAAATTTCTTTCTGAATATATTTATATTGTTTATTGAAGTTATCTTTCTAAAGTATTTAAAATTTTATATTGAGTTTGACCCAAGTGTCCTGCCTGCACTTAAGCTTTAATAAAACTTTATTTGTATTACAATTTGAGTCTCGTACTATTTTTTACTTACTACTTAAATTAATTAAGTTAATCTTCGAGGAATGGAGACCACTAATTCCTCAAAAAATGAACTCAAAATAAAATTTGAAAGTAAACCTAAATTTGAAAAAGAAAACATGACACTAAAATGAGTTCTGTTAAAAAAAGAATAAATAAATAAATAAATAAATAAATAAACGTTGTTTTAACTGCCGCCAATATAGTCATAAAAGTGTAGATTGTTAATATATAAATATAAGATAAAAAAAAATTCTATGTACAATGTTTTTAAATTTTCTGTTGAATCATTCATAAAATACGCGAGGATAAAAAATAATATTTAAGCAATTTTTAACCACGTGGACTCAGTGTAGTGAAATAATAATAATAGTGAAAAAAAAGTTGGTTTAAAAATACAATATTACTCATTTTAGAACAACGTATATTAGCATCGTGACAAAAGCTACATTAGCACTTATTAATGTGTATAAAATTTTTAAAGTGATAATGGTGTCAGTTTTTGCGAGATGCATAATTTAACATTTTATAGTTTTTTAACGTTCACGTTGAATTAAAAGTATTTCTTTTTATGTCGAAAGAAAATGAACTTTTCTTTCTTGGCAACAATCAAATTATAGCTAATATTTTAATGGCTATTTTATTGCTATTAAGAGCTTTTTATTTTCATATTTTAATTAATTAAAAGAAAACTATTCGAAAATTCGAAAATCTGAATTCGAAGTATTGTGTTGTCACCAGGTTCTGAGCTACTGTGAAAGTTTCAAATGTTTAGCTATTAGGGAAATTAGTTAAAAATAGATTGCAAGATTTGTACCGGTCAAACAAGCAAATACACAAACAAACAAACAAGAATCGAAGTTAATAAAAACATGGTAAAAAATATAGGCACCCTTTGTTTTAATTGCTCGGAGTACGGCCACACGTCTTTTGAACGTCTTAAACCAAAATAGGAAAAACAGCGATATACCTGACAAGTTAAAACGGTCTGTTCTCAAACTTTCAATTGTAAGGAAGTGTACATTAATGGTACATCTATCAATGCGTTGTTCGATACGTGTGTTCTCAAAAGACCCTTATCAAGAATAGTGTATATAAAAATTTAAATAAAAGTGTAAATTTATACAGATGCTGTTCGCGACGATTTTGATGGAGTGTACTGAAGCAATTTCACTCATATTTCGTGTTTTATTTGTTCAGTTTGATAGCCCTTGTTCTTAACTAACATTCTACATCATAATTTCTATGATAATAATGCTTTTTATAATATCGGAAGAGGTATATTTTTCTACTCCTCCTGAACGGCTTTCCAGAGTACACAAAGCGTTGTAGGTCGGTGTTTGGATAACGTTGATTTTAAGAGACAAAAAACACAAAAATCCAACAGTGATACATCAGAAGATTTAGCAGGAATGTCAGTGAAGGGTATGATTTTAATTCCCGTTTATTGTTCCATTTTTTTTCTAGAAAAGCAATTGCGGATTGCGATGTGTGGCTGCTTGTTTTGTCTTGATACAGTTCAACGGATTGATAGCATTGTGGATAAAGATCTGGATTTTCATTTTTAAAAATTGGAATTAAAATATGTTCTTGAGAGTATTTAGAGTTGATTTTGACATTTTTGTCACATTTTTTTGCTTTTATCTTCCGCTTGTATGAAAGAACCAGTGGCAATCATAAATCCTTTAGAAAAACTCTCTTTTGATGCTTTGAGCCATGTAGCAATTTTTTTTTCTGCACTTTTTGATAATAAATTGACCTTTTTTTATTGCAGCCACTTAAATAGACCCAAGATTCATCTATTGTTGCAACATTTTTCCATTTTTCTCCTTATAAATGCTTTTCATAAAGATTTCACTAAAAACTATCTTTGGAAAGAGTGGAAACCTATCCTTCCATCCACTGCCATTTTAAAAGCGCATTTTTGCATCTAAACAAAAATTCTAAATATCAGAAGATAAAAAAAACTTCCAAAAATATAGCTGTTGTGAAAATAAAATTCTCCATGCAAACGATTTTTTCTTACTGCGAAATAAAATCGTGTAAAAAATGTGCGAACATCCTCTGTATAAATATTAATGTTTCATTCTCCGGACTGGGGCAGATGTCCGTGAGATCATTGGGGTATTTTCCTGCTGAAATAAATATTGATAACTGGTGTTGAATGCAGATATTTTTGTTGTAAATGATGCTTCAATTAATTTTTATTTAACTATTGGTACAGACATTATCCATGAAGGTTTCTTAACCGTATCGTCTGCTGGTATATCACTAACTAAAAGTGAAATGTTAAAAAAATAAATAAATAAATACATAAATAAAAGAAACCTAATAAATTTGGTAAATATAATTGAAGATTCTGACATTGATTTGAGCCACACTAATGATAAAAACATCCGTTCAGAATTGTTTCCACCAATTAAAAATTACACACCCAATAAAACGTTTGATATTAAGATGAAAAACAATTTGACTGGCGAAATCCACATACTTGCTGTCCTACAACGTATATCACTGGTTCGGAATAAAGTTGAACATGATTTTATTTTCGAAAATGATGAAACAGCAGATCCTGAAGAAACTACTATCGTGCGGTTAAAAATACGATTCTCTGCCACGTAATGTTTTTGAACATGCACCGAAAAAGGAAGAGAAATTGAAGAATGAATGCAGTGACGGAAAATTACAGACTATGATGGTCCAAAACCTATGAATTTCCAAACGGTGCAAGGGGACTTCCTCACGGTTCCTACCGGATGATGAATGACCTCACTTAGAAGAACCATTAACAGAAATAAAATTGAGTATAAAGAAAGGAAGATCAGTAAAAACAGGAAAGGATAGGAAGACTCGTTTGCAGAAGACACGAGACCCTGATAATGTCATGATGTCATACAGAGAAGGTTTAGTCACAGTCGAAAAGGAAAAGAAGACATGTGATGGAAACTCTGTAGCTGATCTGACTTTTTAAAAGAAAATACGAGATCCTGACAATGTAATGAAGTCCTCTAGGGAAGATTCAGTCACAGTCGAAAAAGAAAAGAGGAATTGTTTTGTAAATTTGATCTATTGTTCTAAATTGATCTATTGTCGAAAATTATTGATAAATTGAATAAGGAAAAAGAAGAGACGAACATGAAGTGCGAAAAATTGTTAAAAAAATTAAAAACAGAAAATAAAAATAAGCAATTCGAATCAATTAATTCCTCGATGAACCAGCAATTGACTAACTTGAAATCGATAGTACAAAATACAGAACGATTGTAACATTCTGTCGAAATGTTAAAAATTAAGAATTTATACCTCCTTAATGAAAAGTTAAGATCCCAGTTACTGAGAACTAAGAGGAAAGAGAACTTATAAAAAGGCCAAAATATGAATACAAAGGGTCCAACAGGAAAATAGCAGAAATTATAACCTAAGACGAAAACCTCCATTTAAATTCAAGATAAATGACATCGTTGCAATCAAAAGAACCTAACAAGGCCCTGATTTAAAACCGAAAACAAAGTATTTGGGTCCACATAAAATTGTCAAAGTAAAAAATAATGACATCTACGAAGTTGAAAAGCTTGGATTCATCGAATGTCCGGCACGCACCAATATTAGTGAAGATTATATAAAACCCTGGTCCAACGAAACCTAAAATATCTGTCTATATTAGATGAAATGCGTATATATGTGTAAATAGCAATAGTAAAAACTGAATACTATCCCATTTCTCATAAGTATTCGTAAAGTTTAGTATATTTTTTCTATTATTCTTATCGTGAAAAGAGAGAAAAAGAGAGAGAAATAAATTTAAAAAAGAGGGATCCAGATGCAGTGATGTTAAAACAGTCAAAGATGACGCACTCGCATTGCAAAAATTACTTTTAACAACGAAAAAAATATATTATGACGACAGTGTTTGAATTTTATTTTTATGATTGTTGTTTTCTGTGGAAGGATTACTGCTGTATTCTTCTTTTTTACTTTAAGAAACGCTTCTTGTGATTTCTGACGATTTCTGACGATCACTGCATTCGAGGGCGGCCACATGGGTCAGAGATGGTCCATTTCTATTGCGAAGAACACGACAAAACCGATCTCTTTCTTCCGCCAAGCATTTTCCACATACTCAGAAGGAAACTGAAGAAAAGTCACTCAACCTTCGCAGGAAAGACGGGAAGAGATTAAGACATCAATACGAAACCGGCAGAAGATGTGTACCCGCAGACGAAGAGTGCCATGCGCTGGCCAACTGAGTGGAAACCAAATTAGAGAGGAACAGATGAACTATTTTCATAACGATGAAAAATAGGTGAGACATTATGTTTTAATTTCCTGATTTATTTTTCAATTGTGAATATTTGTAAATAATAATGTTTCATTATAAATTAACATTGCGACCATTAAATTAATCAGTTGACTATTAAAGTGTTCTATCAAATGCAGTTGTGTGTTGATCGGTTTTCTATAATATTTATTGTAAAATGGTGCTTCATCTTTTTCATGTGAAAGTATAAAAATATTTAAATAACTATAACTATAAAGACCATTGTGTTACATAAAAATTTGGATTTTATAAAATCAAAATATATAAATAAATAATTAAATGACTATTTTTATACAATTTTCCGTGGCAATACTTGCCTACTTGCTTTATTTAAAAGATAATATTTCGATTGGAAATACGCTTTTATTTGTAGGGAGTCGCGAAAATACATTATATCACAATACAATTATATATATATATATATGTATATTGGTCATCAAAATTACAGGATGAAGAGAAAAAATCTGCCCACTAAGTTATTACTGCAACTATTACTAAATGCTACAATTTGTTTTGCTAATTAAATACAATTGAACACAAAATTGCTTTTCTGCACATACGTTAACACAGGATATAAGTAAATTCCCTGATTGACAATATGGTGTAAAATGGTCGCATGTTGGAATTTCGATCTGTAGTGTTGTTTAAAGTGAATGTGGTTTCATTCAGTTATCAGTCTTCACTAGTTGTGGCTCAAAGGCATAATTTTTGTAAAGGTCAATATGCTGAATATCTATCTATAGATATATATATATATTGTTTTAACACAAAATATACATAGGAAACGAATTTACATGCCGCAGATCTTTCTTCAGAAAAATAATCTAATGCGATTATTATTATTTTTTTTATAGTTATAAATATTGTAATATTATCATAAATATTATAATTTTGATTTTTTTTTTATTTCTTGTTTTAATACCTTTGAATGATTTGCTGTTTGAAATATCATCAGTGTCATAATAGAAACGGAAATTACCCTAGTAACAAAAACTCCTCGAAATTTACGTGGCCAGTCATAGGACTGAATGGATTTCCATTAACCGTTATTCATGTCGAGCATGATGATGTTAATCTGAACAATTTTTTATATCAGCTTATCGATAAAGAAAAATTCATCTGGAAATATCAATTGGAAATATCAGATTTCGAGATTAAAATCCAAGTTTATTTTTTGTTCTGGCACACGTATTACTTTAGGATGTCTGTAACCGATGAATATTCGCTGAAATAACTTCTGAAACGATGGCTGGTTAAAGGAACACACATGTCATGCAATCAATTGCATCTTCATCTTTGCCTCCTTTATTGCTTTTGACGAACTAAGCAAGCAAAAATTTACTAAATTTTTATATTTCCTTTCAGAAGTATTTTTATGTACGCTGGCAATTAATATGTATGTAGTAATTTAAAAGCAATTAGACAAATTTTCAAAAATGTAGAGAAAGATTAGTATAAACAAGAAAAGGTTTTCATCGTAGATTTTGTGTTACACAACAAGAAAACTTTGAAGTAAGGGCATGTAAAATGTATTTTATGGAGGTAAAATTTTGGGATGAAATTTGCAGAAATGGCCTCGTAATTGCGTTCTCGCAGCGAGGACGCAGCGCATCAAAGAGTTAATTTAACAGAATTTCCAATAAATCATTATCGGATCGCATTTTTATTCAAATCTCATTGAAAACTAATCTAATTAAGGGAGTTTTCCTCGCATATTTATTTTTTATCATTCAAAATTCATCGGATACACGAGTTGTAAATCTTTCTCATTGAATTTTTTTTTTTTTTTTTTTTTTTTGTCTATTCATTCAAATTACAACGGGTACTGATTATCCATGGATGGTTACGAGTTGATACACTTAAGAGAGTTTTTGATGAGAACTCATATTTTTTTCCGTGAATTTCTGATGATCAGCTTTTCATCGTATCCTCAGGTGTCGATAAAACGCCCTTCATTGGCAATCTGAATGGTAATCTAATTCAATTAGTCACTTTTGAAAACAAGAAAAAGTATAACAACGTTTTATCTTAGACGTTTGAAGCAATCAACATGCATACTCAAGTTTGTACTCACTATTTATGTTGTACAACCTACTACTTTAAGCAGATCCGCTATGTGCACAATCTCACTTACTGGACAATCTCTTCCAGCTTGAAATAAATAAATAAAATCTATGATAAATACCTCACTGAAGTATAAATAAACTACAAGCAAAAGTTACAAACTTATTTTCTAACATTGTTGATTCATATTTATTAAATATTTGAAATCCGGATTTACCTTTATGTAAAATTATATTACAAAGAATATTTGTACATGAAGCAAAAATATGCAAACGTTTTAGTATATTGCAATAAATCGACCACAAGAGTATTTCAAGAATAGTTAACAAATGTTTAATAATCAAATGAAATGTAATGGGGTTATTTTTTACTGAAGGATACATATAATATAGAATTTATAGGAATCAAGGAATGTTTCTTTAAAAAAAAAATTTTTAAACAATAAAAAAATTCAATCAAACAAGATTAATTTTAGTTGAAACACGTTTATGAAAATAAAATTTTAAGAATTTGGTTTTAACATTGAGAAAATGCGAAATTTTTTATTTATCAAAATTTCAAAAAGCAGTGTTATGAATGCTAAAACATATCCAAATATGAGTATAAGAAAAGCTCCTTGAAGATCAGTAATCTGTAATACTTTACGAGAAATCGTCTCAGCTTCATTAGAAATTTTTAGGTACGATTGGAGTTGTAAATATTCATCTTGTAAATGTTTTAAGTATATTCCTGCTTCAAAAATCCGTCGAATGGCTTTATTTAAGCGGTTCTGACAGCTAAAGTTTTTTGAAATTGCAAATGCAAACATAATATTAAAAAATGAATCTTTTGAAATAAAATATTTATTTTCATACGGAATCAAAAAAGCTTTTTCGCCAAAGTACACTTTGTTAGGAGCTGCCCTCAAAAAAGTAGAGTAAGGTTCTCCAAACGAATGAACGTTTCGAAATAAGCATTGCCCAATCGATCTCCAGGTTTCAAAGTCTGATTCGAGAAGTACATTAGGTAATATATTACCCTTATATGTATAACAAGTGATTGAATTTTGTTGTGCGGCTTTGGCTAAATCAGGAATGTTTCGTATTCCAGTGAATGGAGGAATTGAGAGAAATGATAGCAAAAGTGCTTTGTAGTTATTTGTAATGACAAAAGCAAAAAACATCCATGTGCTTAGAAGCAACCGAATGCTGGTTTTCTTCAGTTTAAAACGGATTGGTTTTTCGATCAATATTCCGATTATCAGGAAAAATACATTCTCATATGTTTCTTTCCTGCTTGATAAAACAAATAAGAGAATTGTAATAATAAAAATTATAATTATGATCGAAATACACAATTTTATTGAGAATGGATTCTGTAAAGCTAGTTCTGAGGAAACTGGTTTAAATTTATCTGTCATGAAAGTCGTTTTAGTGTAATGATAAGGATAACTGAAATTGACGACGTGAAACCAATCCTCATGCATCGCAATGCCACCAATTGCCAAATCGACGTCTGAACGTTTTACCATTCCTATGAGTCCTGTCCAATTTCCATCAGGTAAATAAGAACCAACTTCATCATCAACAGAAATAGTTATTTTATATGATGCTCGGAAATATTGGGAAATAATACGTATCAGTTCAGCATCCCAAACGTGAATTATTTTATCATTTTGTCGTATTGAGTTCATCTTCAGTTTAGGCGCATCTACCGCAGCAAACGAAATAACGTCTAGTGAAGTGTTTCCTTTCATTTTATGGCAATGAATGCGTAACATAAAAGTACTAAAAATAGTGATATATACAACCTTTTTTATATTTATTGAATGGTGCAGTGTCAGATGACCCATGGTACTCTTAATCATACTCTTAGATTTATTTAATAAAACTGCGCGAACTTTAAGTAAATTTTACATAAACTGTTCTTTAATAGATGTGCTTTTCAGTAGAAATATGGTTGTTAAATCAAATCTTTGCTTAAACACAAACAAAAAGTAATTGATGCACTTCATGATAATAATTTCCAGATTATGCACTTAGCGTAAAAGTTATGGAAGTTTTTTTTTTTTTTTTTTTTTACTTTATATAATATTTAAATTCTTATAAATTTAAATTTAAAAGTATTCAAGATGGGACATAAATTAGAACCAAGCTCGCTAGTCTCATAATAATGATGTCATTAGATGGTAAATGTTTTATTCAGTCAATCATTTTTTATATCCATTAAGCAAACAATTAAAAAATACTACAAAATACAAAACATACAAAATAACAAAATTTCGACATATATTTAATACCTCAGCCTATATTCATGTCTCCATTTCCTTAAACTGTAAAAAAAAAAAAAAAAAAAAAATCAGACTTCTTTAATCAAACTTATGTATACATTTATTTATTTACTTTTTTAAGTTATTAATCCATTAAATAAATTTATCCAAAAAGAATAAAGAATAGCGTTCTAGACATAAATTACGTTATCACCGTATAGTTAGTAGCAGATTTTGCATTTTAATGTAATAAAGGAAGCAACAAATGTATTAATTGTCATAAAGTTTATATGCAATTTCACGCCATAAATATTTAATATAGTAATGTACCACAATGCACCTAAGTTAAGTTAGAAAACTAGTTCGTACGGAATATTATAAAATATATTATATTGTTTTTCAGCGTTTAAACATGTATTTCATAATTCATTTGGAAGCATTCAAACAAATTTAAAATTCATAATCCGTTAAAATTATAGAAAAACAATAGCACTAGAAACATTCACTGTTAGTGTCGAAAAATCATGATCTTAATAATCATGACATTAAAGATTACCTCTTCCAACAAACGCTTTCTGATTTGGTAAGTGCGTGTAGGAACTGCTTATATAAGAGACGAGAAACCAATGTACCTCTGAATGTCCCTTAATTTAAGAAAACATTAGTTTATTTGTATTGATTTTTTTTTCTTTTAAAAACTTAATTGTCACGATAGGATCGATATGGTGTATAAGTTCTTAACAAGAAAAGTCTGGGACTACTCACTGTTTATTCAGTGTTATAATAATAACACGCGAGAATATAATCTGTTTTTAATATTGGCCCTTCTGAATTTATTTGTAAATTCTAAGCATAAACAATTTCTTTTGTAAAATAAATAATTTTTAAGAAACAAACAAACAAAAGTAAAATTTCACTATAAGTTGAAAATGCTTTAAAACCATAAAATAGCATACACATAATCACGCATAGTTTTCAAAAATCACACAGATAATAATCTGCCAAAAAATATCACATCTTCTATCTCTCTGATGTATGTAAGGACTGACAATTTGACTTACAAGGAATACGTGTTACTCGAAAATATATCTTAATTTTATAAGAATGTTGCGTTATTTTTTTAGCTATCATTTTTCGTCAAATAATTATCTAGTCATGGAAGGAGAGAGAATGTATGTAAGTATTTGTAAAGAATATTTTGGATTTAATTACTTACTGTTTATTGAAGTTTAATAATAAAAGAGGTCGGTAATTTAATTTGCTTTAATTATCGACCTTTTTGAAATTATTAGTATGTTTCAAACGCAAACAAAATTTTTTTTAACAATAAATAAAAAAAAAAAAAAAAATCCTGAAGATTTTAGGAAGATTGAAATTCATATAACATGTTTTTGACGTGATATTTAAATTATATTAGGGCACAGGCTACATGGAATTATTTTTAGGTTTGTTTATTGACATTTATTTTAAACATCTTCTAATTTTTCTTGTTTTCAATAATTAGAAAATAACTAAATTAAATATAACTATTTGTCACAATAATTATATAATACAACAATATGCATTCAATAATGTACATGCGTATACAATATAATAATTATACTATAAATAAATATTGAAAATAAATATTTATTTATTTTCAAAATCACCCAATTACATTGGTACACAGTCTATATAAACAATGAGAAACAATTCTGTAATTGGCATCTAGAATCTAAATTGTGGCTCTAGAAAAAATAGTTCCATGTCCTCCTTATAAATTCTAGTCTCCTTGGAGAGCGAGTTCTAGAAGCCCCTATTAGAATTCTAGAGCGTTTGCCTATATTCTCGAGGGCAAAGTTATTTAAAAATCTCTGCAAATAAATGAGACTACAAGCGGAGGATTTCTGCGACTATGATATTGGTTCATAACCCAATTCTAGAAAATCAAGCGAGAATTTCTTGCAATATAAATGATTCAGAATATATAGAATATTCAGAATATTGTTTAACCATCTAGAAATGTGTACACCAGAAATTCTCGATAATTTCGTCTATTCAGTTTATTGACGTACCTTATGCGCATACCTCGGAAATCCATATTTCTATTAAAAGCAAACACGTTTTATTTATGAGACAAAAATTTTTTTAAGTTAAAATACATTTAAAAAACACAAAAATTACATATAAAAACAATTAAAATCAGACGTTTCGAAACCCGTCCGGGTTTCCTCATCAGTAATTACAACACAATATGCAAACAGGACATGAACACTCAAGGAATTTAAAGGAGTACAGAATATTGAGGAGTCAGTGCGCATGCTTCATTGATAGTGTGGAGATGCTTGGCAGTGTGCCAGCTCTCATGGAAAATACGCGATTTATAATTATGAACACCAGAATTTAAAATTTTTATATTATCGAAGTCAGGAATATGATCGGTTTCTCATATGATCCATTCAATAGATTCGGAGAGAGATATTTTTTTTTCTCAGTGAATGAACTGCTCATAAGACAAGAATCTATATAATACAAGATTCTACAAGAGTCTACATAATTCTACATATGATCAATAATTTTATATATGATTATAAATCTACTTATGACCATTTATTTTTAACATCTAACTAGCAAACCCGTGCGAAATTTTTTCACTTTATTTCTTTTTTATTTACCTTAAAAATTTGAAACTCATAAACCTTAGGTCAATTTTTCCACCAAATTTTAATTCATCACAATCCAAATTATTATTAGAAACAAATTATTATTGAGGGATGAAATGCTAATCATAATCAAACCCATATCATTCATGAAAGTCTTAAAAATAAAATTCATGTTTGACGACCTAATTTTTGCATTTTTTAAATTTTTGTCACCATGTTAACGATATCTTTCTATTAATTAATTTATTTTGGCATAATTTTGTGTAAAAAAAAAAAAAACTTAGTACCTATTTTGATTATACTTTTTATTATTGCGTGTTTTAGTCAATTTATTACAAAAGTTCATATGGGGCTTATATTATTAAAATATTGCTAGATTTAAAATGATGCTTGCAAAGATTGTAAGAATGCAACTTTTAAAAATACATTTTTCTATAAAATAATTTCATCAAACAATTGTCGTCATTTTTTTTTAATTAGATCACTGAAGTGAGTCCGCGTGCTTAACTATTACTTATGTATTATATTTTATCCTCGCGCATTTTATTAAGTCACTATCGTACCGTTCATAAAAAAAATAATAATAATAATCGTAACTTGACCACGTTAGAGAAATATTATATAGATTATACATTCTACATATGTTTCTAGAAACAGACTTACATTTAGATACTAGAAATTTTAGAACAAATAGTAAATAAATTAATAAATTCATCACACTTCACATTTTAGACTGCATCTGTATTCGAAGACAGATTAATAAGACCATGATTTTTATTACTCCAGTCAGCAGCTATCAAAAAAGGAGTGATCTCGTAAAAAATATCATAAAATATTTCTCGTTTGGCATTTTGTATGTACACGCACTAGATAAAAATCCAAAATGTTGACCTCTAACATATTTGGCTATAGCTAGGAAAGCCTAAGATCACAAATATATATATATATATATATATATTTTTTTTTTTTTTTTTTTTTTTTTTCAGAATAATTTATTACTCTCAAACTCTACAAAAATGCCTTTAGGTATCTTTTATAGAAGATTAAATTTGAAATAAGATGATGAAAATGTTTATTTCTAACTCTCTTAATTGTTGAGATACAGCATTTCAAATTTATGAAAATAATTCTAAGCTTTCGAGAAGCTTAAAAAAAAAGAGCAAGATTTCGCACAATGATTTTCTTTCTTACCTTTTAAAAATATAAATAAATAAATATCGTAACTGCGCTTCTCGTAGATCACTAAATTTGATATTTTTTCAACTCGTGTATTTTCCGAAATATAGCTTCAAAATTACCTGCTAACTTTGAGTATTATATAATAGAATACATAAAATATTTCAGCTCATGATTTTACTAATTTAAATCCAACAACGCTATTTCATACCATTTAGAATTAGTTGATTAAATGTCGCTATCAGATTTTCAAGTTTTTTTTTTTTTTTACTTCCCTTAATTCAAACTAATTATGGAACGAAAGAAAGGCAGAGGACTCTAGATAACCATTTGATCTCCTACTACGACAAAGACTTTCAGTTATTAGTAGTTTTCCTTTACTAAAAATCCGCAATAATTTCTTTTCCTTTTAATAATTAATTATTCTTTATTAATTTTGGAAAATACAGTGAATGAACTGTGAATAATTAACAGTTAGAAAGTAAATGTCAATTGCAATTCGTAAGAGTAAATCTACAAGTAAATATAAGTGTGTAAACAAAAAATGTTAAACTACAATGTCCTCGTGTATCTCAACAGAACAATTTTCCAAAGTTTGGCCCAAATTATTTGTGATTATTTTTTATTTTGGCCTTTTTTCCTATTTTCTAAAAGAAAAAAAATATATATATATATATATATATACTGATCGAAATGACCTTCAACTTTAGACATGCAAAGAACATTTAAAATCTCATATTTTATGCTAATGGTTTTGTCACGAGTGCAGTTAAGGGACCAAACATAAATTGAAGAAAATCAGAAACATTTTGGATTACCATGTATCATAAAATGGTACAAATGACTTGTATCTTTAACGTATAATTTCGCATACTATGTGCAATATTTGTTTGATTTTTTGTAGACATACCAGGATTGTTTAGACAGATATAGATATGCATATATAAATCTATACACATATTGCCATAAAAAATTTGCGTACCAAGAAAGAGTTATCAGAATGAAATGAAATTTTACATACGTAAGTGCAACGTTAATATAAGTGAATGACTACAAAATCAAAGCGAAATGATCATTTATTACAGGGAAAATTACGAACGATGGAAGGTTTTAGTACTCTGTTGGGCCACTTCTAGCGCTAATGCACGATGCGATACGGGCGGTCATTGAGGCATACAAGTCTCGTACTATGTCTTTCAGCATCCGGTTCCATATTTGTTGTAAATGTACCTGTAATTTGTCCACACGCATAGCCGCCGAACTTGCTGTCTGTAGTTATCCCAAATGTGATCGATTGGTGACAAATCTGGGAAACGAGCAGGCCAGGGAAGGGTGGTCCTGTGACACCCTTGTTGTGTATGGATCAGCATTGTTCAGTTGTAAAATGGTTCCTGGAAACCCTGTCATGAGTGGCAACACCTATGGATTCTGAATGTCACGAACGTTCAGCTTTGCTTTTATGGTACCGTGGACCAATATTAGGGATGGCGTGTGTCGTATGCAATGTCATCCATATCATCACACCAGTTGTGCGTGCGGTGTGAAGCTGCAAAGCAAATACAGGATTGAGGCGTTCACCACGGTGATACACGGATCGTACATGGTTATCATCATTGCCCAAACTGAATTTGGATTTGTCGCTGAAGACGACCATTACTTTCGATTGCAATCCAATACCGTCGAGTGCAACGCGACACCAAACAAATGAGAGCAGGCGGGTATCATTGGAAGCACACGTAATGGGCGCCGCGATAGCAAATGTTCTTCAGCCAGGCGTCTTGTAATGGTACGTACATACACAGGGATAGGTTGTGTAGGTGCTGCATATGTCCGGATGGCGAACAACGAGACAGTGGGCGCTATACGTATGTTCCGTATGATGTGACAGTTTTTTTCGATTATTCGTTTGTCGAATGTTTCCTGAGCATGGTAGACGTGTAAGCGATCTCTCTATTGTGTGCGCGCTCTACAGCGCTCCAAGAGTGATGAGCGGGGGCTGCTCCCTGTTGATCTCTCTATTGTCCACTGGTTCCAAACCTTCCTCACAGTAAAATGAGAACGACATAGGTGGCTGGCTGCTCGCCGAGCTGTTCACCTGGATTCCATCATACGGATGATTCTTTCCCCCTCTGACTCTGTCAGCTGCTCGTATTGTCATCGATGACGGCGTAAGGACATCTCTATTTAAAGGCATCCCTCTGACACAGATTATGTACACCAAACAAGCTCTGCTTACCTGTTTTATACTCCAAGAAGAACAGAGTTCAATGACCTCTGGTGGCGTTACGCAATTCGCAATACTGCTGCATTTCTAATCTTTTACAAATCTGCCTGGCATGTACCATTATGCCAAGTTTTGTTATGGTCCAAGAACTACTTCTTGGTGCGCAAATTTTTATAGCAATAAGTAAATATATATATGTATATATATATAATGAAAATTATTAACTTTTTGGTATTTTTTTTTTTTTAAATTTATAACAAGAATAGAATTTAACAAAAATTTGCAAAACTTACAGAAATCTTGACAAAACATTCAAGAATTATTATTTTGAAACGAAAGATTCTCACGTTTAATTTTTGCTGAGATATGAGCATTTGTAATAAATATTTTTATTTATTTATTATTATTATTATTTTTTTTGTGTGCATGCGTAAAAAATACTTTTTTTTTTTTTTTTTTTTTTTTTTTGTTATTGCTACATATGTTGAAAGCTAGATGCATTGAACAAATTATCTCAAAAAGTTATTTAAATAGAGTAAATTTATTCAAATTATCGGCAAAAAAATGAGCAAGATTTCAGATATTTTTCAGAGTTGAAATTTTATAAGGGTTTTTTCACATGCCCTCTCTTTGATTTGTTGACCCAATTATTTCACTCATGTTTCAGATCTTCTATTTTGTGAAAAATCTGTTATAAACTTACAAAACTTATCCACTTATAAACTACAAAACTTATCCCAAAAATATCTATTATAAACTTACAAAACTTATCCCTCAAGTCCAAAAATAATAACAATAAAATAAATAAGTTTTTTAATGTAGAGGAAATAATTGGATCTCCAAATTAAATACGGAGCATGGGAAAAACCCTCATTAAATTTCAACCCTTAAAATATCTTAAATATTGCTCATTCTTTTGCCGAAAATTGAATTTTCTTTTTTTCTATTCAAATAAACATTTGACAAAAATTAGAAAATGTATCTAGCTTTCAATCTATGTAACAAAAAATTTTTATCTTTCGCTCATGCACAGTAAGGAAATATTTATTACAAATACTCATACCTCAGCGAAAATTCCGCTTGTGAATTTATTTTTCAGAATAAGAATTCTGTAATGTTTTGTCAAGTTTTCTGAAAATTTTCTATAATATTCTTGAATTTCATTCTTGGTATAAATAAAAAAATAAAAAAAAATAAATAAAAATATATGTCTGTCTAAATGATTCCCATAAGTAATCACCACTTATTGCACATAAAATTTAAAATTATATTTTAAAGCTACTCGTCATTTGTAGTATTATAGGATACAGGGTAATTCAAAATTGTTGTATTTTTCTTCAATTGTGGTTGGTATCCTAACTGGACTCGTGATTAAATCAATAGTGACAGATATTAGTTTGTGAATGTTATTTCATGTCTAAAGATCAATGTCATTTCATTCAGTATTATTTTAGAAATCATAAAAAAAAAAAGTCGAGATAAAAGAAAATCCCTAATATTTCAGCCAACACGTTTCAGAGCTAAAATTTCACGTCAATGAATTGTTGTTGAACAGATTAGATGAAAGTACTGTCCAACTTGCTTGCCAAAAATTATAATAATTAAATCCCGATTCTGTTCGTCGAGAGTGTTGATACTTCTAAATCCGATTCTAAACCAATTCTATTACAAATTCCAAACTTTGCAATTTGTTTCTGCGATTTTTTCTGAAACTGAAGATAAGACCAATCGGTATCCCAGAAATATATCCTTAACCCTAAATTTTCATCTAAACTGTAATATCTATTTCCGAGTAAACCAAATATCTGCCATTTGTTCTAAACGGAGGATGAAGGGGTAACAACAGACGCAAATTTTCCCGAATATAAGGACAATTTCAATTATTTTTTTACATCAAAACCCCCCTTAAACCCTAAACTCACACCAACAGCTTTGCGTATACTTCTGAATAAACGCAATTTATGCTATATGGTGCAAACGGTGAAACAAAGTTTACCATCGATTGCAAATTTTCCTGGAAATGAGGATAAGACCAACCGATATTCCCCAAATTTATTCATAAACTCGAATTTTCATCAAAATCTTTACAAATATATCTGGAAAACCTAATTTTTGCCATATATTACAAACAGCGGATGAATTTTAACAGCGAATACAATTTTTGTTTTAAGGTGAGGATAAGTCCAATTTATTTTTCACATCAAAAAACCCCTTACCCCAACCTTTCATCAAAAGTTTTGCGTTATTTCAGAGTAAACCCAAATTTTGTCATAAGCTGCAAATGATGGACGAAGGGTATCTCAAAAGCAAATTTTTCTGAATATGCAAATAAGATCAGTCGACTTCCCTGGAGATGAGCATAATTCTGATTGATTTTTCACATCAAAATCCATTAATCTAAAACTTGCATTAAAATCTTTGCATGTGTATTTATAAGTAAACCCTATTTTTGCCATGTATTGTAAAACGACGAATGAAATGTTAACAACGAATGCAAATTTTTCTGAACATCAGGATACAAATCACTTTTTCATACCAAAAATCTCCTGACCACTAACTTTCATCAAAATGTTTAGATCCGTTTCAGAGAAACCGAAGACACACACACACACACACACACACACACACACACACACACATATATATATATATATATATATATATATATATGAATCTTTCCCTATTTCTATTAATTCCGTCCATTTTCCGTGAGGAAAACGTCGACTGTATTTGCCATGTGGCGATAAAAGCACTTTATATGGAACACGGAAACTGTCTGAGAGAATATGTATAAAATTAGCGTCATAAACATGCACACTTTTTACCAGGGTGCGATATTTAAAATATTTCTAATTCAGGTGAAATTAAAGAAGCTCTCAGAAAAAACTCTTGCTAAAGGATTTTGCTTTATTTTTATTCAGTGGTATTTAAATTAAAATTAACAAGTTATACAGGAGTGTGAACGGTCTAGATTAAAAAAGAAATGTGCTTTTTATGTTACAAGTCTTTATATATATATATATATATATATTACAATCAGAACATATATATGTAACTAACTTTGTTCAAAGTCAAAAGGAACGAATCTGCTTAAGCTTTGAAAAAGCTATTAGTATTGAAAACATTCATGAAGCACATACTAATTTCAGGCTACAATTAAGAGAGTTTCTTTCAACGTTTTCTGCAGATACATGTACATTATAAATCTCTTACTTTGAAAGTTAAAATGCATATTTTTAAAGAAGCGTTTTGTTTATATTATTCAATTTATTAAAATGTCATTAAAGATGACTTCTTCGGACACATGCTTTCTCACAGTTAAAAATGAACTACATAAAATGAGAAGATGAGCTTCCTCATATATTTTTGAGAATTTTTCTCAAAAAATTCGAGAGCCGTTGTATTTTTTTAAATGGGAAAATTTGTAAAAAAAGCATAATTAATAATAATTTTATTTTAATTAAGGCGTTGCTTTTAATTTGTTTTATAAATCTCTTGAATAATATACATTATTAAAACACACCTCTAAGAGGAAGAGCAGAATCTTCTCATTTTTGAGAAGTTTCGCTTTTTATAATAGTTCCGAGTAAGAACGTCTCATTTTTTTTTCTTTTTTTCATTTAACTATTCATTTTATATTCCCTTATGTAGTATAATAACGAAAGTTATTCCGTTTATGAACACCGTGGCTCCGAAGTAATGCACTGAGCTGCGAAACTAGCGATTGTGGGTTCGATATCCCCGTTAAGATAAATTGATTAAAAATCATTTTTGTAATCATTTAAATATAATTTATTTATTTATTTATCAAATTAATATTATGCTTTTTTTTTTCACTTTTCGAATTCTGGAATATTCTGTTGTAGAAAATTCATTAATTGTATATAAAACGATGTGAAATTTGAAAAGAATAGTTAAATGAGAAATAAAAATCTTTAAAATAAGTTCCTACTTGGAGCTATTATAAGAAATGAAACTTCTAAAAAATAATAAGACTCTACTTATTTTTGAGAAGCATGTTTTAACAGTGCTGATATCGTGCGCGGAAATAAACGAAATGTTGTAATGAGATTAGTAAAGAATTTTATGTTGCTTTGAAATATATATATATATATATATATATATATATATAATATAGAACTACATTTTTGTAAATATTTTTCTTTGTTAAACATAATCGACATGGAAATTCTGGGACGAAATTCCCTACATTTTCTAAATAAAGCACGCGAGAAGGAGGTGTTTACAATATTGATCTTCCTCGAAATAACACGAAAATATAATAGTAATGAAAGAATTTTTGACTATTTTTAATTCAAAAACAACATGCGTGTTAAATAAATTTAGAATTGAACATGCATATTTTAATGAGAATTTTAAATTTCTCGGAAACAACACGAGACAACACAATTATGATTCAATTTATCGCCATATTACTTTTGACATTCTACGATGGTACTTTTAAAATATATTAAAAAGACAAAAAGCTATTTTAAAAACAAATATTTGTTTTTTAGATTAATGGCCAGCATGAAAATAAAAACAAATAAGGAGAACGATGCTGTTTGAATTATAAACTTTTTCCAACTATATTTTTCTTTACATGTTTAACTTTCAATGTTCATTTTAACTGTTTTAATTGTGTATTCTGGCGACATCATCAATTGCATTTTAATTTTAATTAACACTAGGTTGCCTAAGTCATTTCGATTCTTTTTTCTAACAATGTAGATTTCAGAAACAAAGAGGTATGTAGTTTAATAAATACAATTATTAATAAATGCACTTATATCATGTCGACAACTCATCGGAAATATAAGAAATCGGGCCATTTTAAATATGTGTATATACTACCTTTCCATACTACTGACCGGACATTTTTGATTTCAAATGTTTTTTGGAATATATCAAAAATTACTTAACAAATCATCTTGAAACTTCAGGACAGAGACGACCATGACGATATATTTCGGTGAAAGTTTTGCCCCGAAAGTAAAAGGGGGACCAGTAAAAATTCACGTCATTTTCAATAAGTACACTCAATTTCCCGTTGAATGATATCTATGAGATTTTTTCTGCGTCAATTAATAACGAAATAACGGGGGGTGTTACGTTTCTTTTCTTCCTCGACCGTACATTACCACAGCTAATGCATATATTTCAGTTTCTAAAACTGTTCATTTGAACACCATAACTTTAATACTAAATATTTCTTTTACATCTATTTACCTATGTAATAGTAGAAAAAGTATTATATAGAATTAAATGTTGGGAACTCTTCATTTGTTATATTTACACATTTCAAGGTTTTCCTGTAATCAGAAAATCAGATTTTAAGTGTTTAGTACACTTCTTTCTGTGTGTAGGACTTTTCTTATCACTACTCAAAAAGAAATACTAGCAGAAAGCCCAAAATCTCGGTATTCTAAATTTGCACGATATGAATATGTAGCAGTCAACTTTTCGTTGAAATCATATAAATGGTTTATGCAGAGGGGCATCCAAAATAATTGAATAGCATTAGGTGCATGGGTGAAATTTCTCCTAGTTACGTTTAAAACAAAAGTCGCACAGCAGAAAAATTTACATTTTTAAAAAAAATATTTAACCCCTTGAACTGCAATTTATTTTCAGTCGGCACTCCTCATGCAGACAATTAAATTTTCTTAGTTTTAAGATGAGGGATTGGCATAGAAACTTACAGTTTTGTTGCTCAAATAATTTGTTATTATTAAAAATAATATTTGTTTCACACATTTATATGAATGTTTATTGTTATATATACATATAAGAACATAATTCGTGTCCGGAAATTCATGACGAGCTGGACTCGTCATTTCAGTTCATGGGGTTAATAACTTCAAAATGAATGATTGAAAGAAATAAAAGTTTATTTTTGCATAATACCAAACAGATAAAATGATAAATAGGTACAATTTCGATTTAATAACTCACTTTATTACACTCTAAGAATACTTAATAAAAACCTACATGAAAGATTCTTTTTAAGTATTATATAATAAACACATACTTTAAATTATTTAATGATTTATTATGTAAAATAAACTAGATTTAATTTAATATAATAAAAAATAAACTATTTTCTTGTTCGGTTTAAGCAATTACAGAATTTATATATATATATCTGTACATATATATCCGCTTGCGTCACTCGAAAAACTGCCGTTTTTCATGATAAATTACGTGTCACGATGTTTGTCCGGGGTAAACTCCTAAACTAAGGAACCGATTTAATGAAATTTTGCACACTGTGTGCAGTTTGGTCCAACTTGAGAGATAGGATAGTTTTTATCTCAATTTATTGTCACAATATTGTTTTATTGCAGTTATTTGTTAATTATAGACCTTTATTAAAGTTGCTCCAAAATATCTGTGAGTTCCATTAATTTAATTGTTGCCAAAAAAAAAAAAAAAAAAAAAAAAAAAAAAAATTGAGTTCATTTTCTTTCGACATAAAAATAAATACATTTAATCAAACGTGAACGTTAAAAAATTATAAAAAGTTAAATTATGCATCTCATGAAAATTGACGTCATAATCAATTTAAAGATTTTATACACATTGATAAAGTGCTAATGTCGTTCTATGATAGATATAGTAATATATATAGATCTCTCATCCCCATGTTATCGTACAAAGATTTTTGATGCCGAAAAAAAAAAAAAAAAAAAAAAAAAGCTTTGGAAACAGCCATTAAGTGGTATTGAAAAAAAAAAAAAAAGAAAGAAAAGAAAGAAAGAAATATGAATTTGAAACTGTAGCTGGAGTCTTCCATTCCCCTTTAGAAAATAAATTATTCATAAATTTTATTTGCTAAAATATTAGTATGTATTCCCGTGTGTATTCACTCGGGGAAAGACGGCCATATTTTGGTAAAAACGTCGTCTTTTCCCAAATGAAAAGGAATAACTTTTTTCTCCCCAATGATCACTCTATTCTATATATGCTATACTATATCTATGAGTTCTATACGCAAGCGAAGTGTGACTCACTGACCGTCTGTGCAGCCAAGAAAAAGATTTCCTATGTTAATTGCCCACTGGATTTTTTGTAAGAAATTATTAAAAATCGAGGAAATTTATTTCCCGATTTTAATCCTTATATTTGGGTATAGATATGTATTAGTTATCGCGGGTGTTAGATTGAATTATTTTGCTGTCAAATTGACAAAATTTTAATTTTAAATTTCAAAACTCTGTCGCCCTAGGCGTTTATTATTATTATTATTTGGCGATCAAAAGCGTAACACGAAAATATACATGCCAGATGTATGCATTGTACGAAATGTAATATGTATTATTCATTGTACGTATGTATGACATGTAATATGTATTGTACGAAATATTGTTTCATATTATTCATTACTCTTTTAATATAAGTTGTTAAAATAACCATGATTTTTGAAAGGAATTAAATATTTTCGCCAGATAATTTGGCGATATTCTTTTTTTTTCGCCAAGGATGACAGAAATGAAATCTATTCCGCTGCAAAATATTAGTATCTTACATCAGATATTTTATTTAGACATTTGAAAACAAATTTGACTTCAAACTATGATAGAATATTTATCATTTTCCTTTTAATTAGTATATTATTAGTATATTAAAATTTAAAAGCATGGTATATAAAACGTTTTTTTTTTTTTTTTTTAATCTTATAATTATTCTTATCTTAATCCTCAATGTTTCCCATCTTTATTAACTTGAATTTACTATTAAAATTTTAACATAATCAAAAACTTCTCATCACTTCGTTAAAATACACTAAATTTTTCCAAAATCTTTTTCTATTTAAAATGATACATGTATTTACTTTAAATGTCCAATATTTCATAAGATTTCCAATTTTAAAGTTTTAAAATATTTATTAAATTTACTTATTTTTCTGGTTTAGCCTTATTGTTTTCCTTTTTATAACTACAGCTGTTGCCCTCTTTAAAATATTTAAAATGATGAGGTTATTTTATAGTAAAATTATCCATTATAGCATATATTATATTTCACTCCTCCATAAAAATTGATTTTAAAATCGTCTGTTTCTTTTATACTTTTATTTTAATAGAATTTTAATAGAATTTAATTTATATATTAGTCATTTTAGCAATTTTATCCAAAGTAGCATTAGAAATAATATATATCACTTCTCCATTAAAATTTATAGGACCCTACAATAAAATTAATTTTTGCTTAATATCAACACTACGAAAATTTTTATCAATCGCTTCCAAATTTTGACCTAAGTTTCAAATCTCAACCCTGTGGGTTTTTACATCGGCTACAACGTTTTCGTCTTTGTTCGTAAATAATAATTTGACTGTACTAAATAGTTTACAGCCGTATAATTCAACGTATAACTTAGTCACAGCAACGCGTGGCCGGGTCTGCTAGTATATATATATTAATTACTGGCTTTATATAATTCCAGCTTTATATGGAATTGCTGCTACACCCCTCCGATTTATAGGCTAAACATTTTCAATCAGATTGAGGTCAGAACTATTTCCAGGTCTAGTAAAAAAACTTTCTTCGATATTCTTTGTAAGATTTAACCCACAGTTAAAGCATTAACTTTAACCTACAGAATCCTAGGTTCTCACGAGGATAGATACGTATTTTTTTTACAATTTGATTCAAGTAAACGTGCCACAGTCGTCATTTGGCAATGGGCACTATTTACTTGAAATATTGATTGTAGAAATGTCTGAGATTCCTCCAAAATAGTCGGTTAGGCACACACATTTATAATGACCGTGTTTTATTTCGAGTTAATTCATCTCTTGAACATTAAACTATACCCGACTCTGTGAAAATGCATCCCCCTCCCTATAATAAGGTAAGAATATTTCGCTATTTTAAGTGTGATATTTTCTAGAAGTCGAACACATTTTCGTCATCGGAGTAGTTTGTTACCTTCATCATTAAATAAATTAAACTTGAATCATCAGATATAAACACCGGAGTACAATAATTAAATATCCATTTAAAAGAATTTTTGGTCCACTGAAGTCTTTTTTTTTTTCTTCTTTTTTTTTTTTTTTTTTTTAAGTTTTCGTTAACAATGGTTTATTTTAGATCTTCCGGTTTTTAAACCTGTTTTGTCTAATCATCACTGCACTAATTGTAAAGAAATTATGTTGCTAAACACTTTTTAAAAATATATTCTAAGTTCTGAATGTAATTCAAGGCGATTTTTTAGCCCTCTAAGCGTTTGAACTGGATTTTTGTAACTCAAATAGACACCTTTGAAACGGTTTGAAATTAACTTGTGTAAAGCAAAAGATCTATCTCCATATCGTACCAGACATAAAATCATGAAGCCATAGTAGTCAATAAGATTATTTTTTTAGACAATAAAATTATGTTTTAAGTAGAAAGAGGCTAATTTGAGGCTATATTATTTGAGGCTACACATTAGAGGCTAATTTGAGGCTACACGCTAAGAGGGTTAAACATTGTTTTTTTTTTTTTTTTTTTTTTTTTTTTTTCGTAACTTTCACCAAATTTCCAGTGTAAATAGACAAAAGTGTTTATATCTCGGTGAAAGTCATATCATCAATGATTATTTAACATTTAATTATTTTTCACTTCGCGCATTAAAATATATTTTTGTTTTCATTCTAAAACGAATACTTTTTGAGGTATTGTTCACTGCATTATTCTTACCTTATTTTTTAAATACTCCTCCTTATTTTCCAAATACTTTTGCAAGTTTCAACTTTCCTGAAAACTTTTTTTTTTTTTTTTTAAGTACTTGGCTCAATCTTATATTGTACGTGAAAGACGACATAATAAAACCTATTAGAAAATTATCTTTTTAGATGATAAATTTGGTGGTTGTAGAAAATAAAATTTATATATCCAAAGTACAGCCTACTTTTTTGTTCCTTAGTGTATGTTTGTTTAATGACTTTATGTCGTTTTCTTGTGATGTTTCAAATCTATTTCCTAGGAAGTTACTTATCCATTTAACGAGGTAATAGCGCACCGAGTGTATGATACATCATTTACAAGTGTCCGCCACATAAGATTGTCGAATGCACCATTGATGTGTATTGAAATAAGAAGTACCTAAAGTTTATTTCATTTATCTATTTTAATTTTTTCCAGAAGTGATTCTAATGTGTTTTCTGTAGAGATGCATTGCTTGAAGTTGAACCTGTTCGGAATCTAATAATTTCGTAATGCGTGATGACGATTAATTTTTCCGGTCATTAATTGTTCCAAATTTTGCTAATAGCTGGGAGAAAGCAAATATTCCTATAATCCTTCGGATCGTTTGGATCTTTACTTTCTTTCTAAAAGAGAACAATTGAACCCCTTTATAGTGATTGCGAAATGTGCTGTGATTTAAAGCATTTGGTGATACGTTTGAGGAGCAATTTAGGACTGTCTTTATGAATTCTATTTACAGGGTCATGTTCTATGTAATGAAAACCTGGTGAACTGTTCTGTTTAAAGTTATTAATGATTCTGATTAGTTTCCGAATCTAGACTGGGACTAGAGCGCATTCCCCAAAGCAGCGCGGGATTGCAGACAGAGTGTGTGGTGTGTTTTCATCTGTGAGATAAAATGTATCTAAACATTTATGTATTATATTGTTTTTAGTTAACGTAGTACCGTCGTCTTTTTACCAGTTTCATAAGCTTTTCCGAGGTGTATCTGTACTGTTGTCCGTAGATATATGCTAATAATTCACAAAATTTCTTAACGAACTGGCCCATGCTTTGTATAAAAGTTTAATAATATTATTATTATTAATTTACTTGACTCTCTTTTAAATATTTTCTGCTGCTTTTGTCTAATTCCTGATCTGATTGAGTGTGATACCCACGACGCAAAGCCTTTACTGTGTTTCTAGAAGCCCTTAAATTGTCGCTGTACTACTGAGATGGTTTGAATTCTGGAGTTTTGTAGCATGTAAAGGATAAATTCGTAATGTCATTCTTTAATTTTAACGTAGCCTAGTCTAAATTATTTCTTCTGTTAATATTACATAGTTCATTTAGGAGGTTTGCTTAGAATTATTTTTTTTTATTTCAAACTGGATATGTTTTCCAAGCTTAGTGTCTGCTTTTTCTGTAATAACATATATTATTAAAGTATGAATGTAATATATTTATGAACGCTTCCAGAATAATCATCACAGACTTGCCAATCGCGTATTTCATCGCTGGAATCGGTGGACGATGTCGTCAAGACTGGCCATCCCTTACTCCTAATTGTCTCAAACGATGATGGTGCAACCGTTACGTTTTGCACGACTATGGAGTTCTCGAACAGGAAATCAGTTAATCGTTCTCCTCGGGCATCCTCTTCATTGTACCTCCACTGTGTGCAATGCACATTAAAGCCGCCCCTTAATAGGATTTTACCATGGGCTAATATGAGTATTTCACGGATTTTTGTAAATATTGTGTTAATGTCAGCGATAGGTGATGCATATGCATTAATGATAGTTTTTTTTTTTTTTTTTTAATTATTGTTTTCAATTAGTATACCTGTTTTGAGTTCAGTTTTTAAGATCTATTGGTGTAGTACCTAAATGGCTCATTGTTGCTGCTCTGTTGTCAGGGGTTATGAAGACTTTCCATTCCTATATTTTATCGGTATGGAAATATTGCAGTAACCCTTTCTTAAATTTATTTGCCACCAAATACCTAAATAGGTCTTTGGTAGCAGCTGAGCTTGCGTGCAAGTTGATTTGCAGCAGTTGTATGGCATCTGATGTTTGTGTTGTGCCTATGTCATGTGGCTGTGTTTTATTGTTTTGTATGTTTTCTGCTGACTGGTTGTTAATAATCTGTAATTATTACAATATTTCCTCTGTGTTTCTGTAACCACTGCTTCTTCAATGAAATCTCCAACCACTTGATTATTGTCATGACTGTGGATGATCTTCGTTATTTTAAATGCTGTGTTTCATCAGTCGACTTGAGCTTTGCCTGAGACTATATCGCCCTCCCTTCCTCTGTGAAGGACTTGCTATTTCCCTCTGAGTGTAAGGCTTATAATTATTTCACAGACATACAAAGAAATATTAGTTAACATTACAAATTGCTTGAAGTGCGCTAGCATACATACTCTTGTTTCAATTCGTACTTTTTTACTGGGACACACAAAATGATTCAGATTACCGTCTATTGTACAAATATTCAAATTTGACAAAAATATACAGAAACCGTATTGAGCTTTTTACTTTTGATTATTTATTGAATTATTATAAGATTCCAAAATTTTTAGATGCTCTATAACTACTAAATGATCTAAAAGTCAAGTGGAACCTTTCTAGATTTCATTTTAAAAATAATTTTATAAGTGGAAAAAAATAAAACACTTTCGTTAATTTCTTCTTTTCTTCTGAACGTATGAATTATTTGGCAGTCTTTTAATGCGCTTTAAATTAAAATATATTTTTAAAAAATCGCATTTTAAGTTACTAATGATTGTAAATAATCAGGAAATTTTCTGTAATATACCTTAAACGGGCTTCATGTCTGCACTAAAGGAAACTATTTTGTGGAAAGCTTTTGGAGTTCTAGTTCTATTTCTATTATTTATTGACGATTTCGAGTTTTATTATGGTTCACTCCTGTTTTATTAGTCGTCATCTGGGTACAAATCAATTTCCAAGAGCAAAATAGAAAGCATATATGCAGAAATTATATTTATTAAAATGGATGTTACATAATACTAATGAATATTTAGTAGAAATTGAAACTGTTTAATTTATTATGAAATATACAAAACCTTTCAAGAAAGCGTGTAAATATATTCCTAAATATTTAAAAGGCGATTTAATGTTTATCTGTTTAAAAAAAAAAAAAAAAAAAAAAAAAAGTTAAAGGATAACATTGTCAAAGAAACAGATATGTTGAAATGTTTACAATAACTAAACTATATTTTATGTTATAAACAGTATCAAATACTTCAGTTTAAAAGTGTTGAAAAAATTTACAATAAAATATTTTTTTTTCGAAAGCTTCAGGATTCTGGTTGTTCATTTAGTTGTACATTTTCCAAAAACTTACAGGTTAGGTAAATGATATTTTTTACAAATGAAAGTATTTTTGTAATTACTTGTCTTTATTCCTTAGATTTTTTAGATTTTATTACTTTAATTGTGTATACGTAATAAGAAAGCATGGAATTCATGAAATATTCGGCTTCAGATTTTTTATGGCTTCACACTTCTTAAAGTATCCTGGGCTCAATTAAATCATTTTTAGAAAATATCCGCAGACCAGTGTGTTAAAAAAAAAAAAAAAAAAAAAACGTAACTCACGATCCAATGAGCAAATTTCAACCAAATATGGTATTTAGTTCGAATTTGACCTAAAATAATTCTCATTGATTTTCGGATCAATTACTTAACTGGTCATCCAAAATTATCAAATGTTTTTATATAGTATACTTACGACAAAATTTCGTATAAATGTACATTATAAGAATAGGTTTAAAGACTGCATGTAAAATTCCTAAAAATTATTGATAATAAAGATAATAAATCAAGAAAACAATTGCGTGTATGGGAAAGTTTCCCCCTTCTATGGAGAAAAAGTACCTCCTGGAGTTGCAAATATTCAATATAATCTTTAAAAAGTACTCACCAATACCTTTGAAACGAATGGTCGAACCATAGATATGTGATAAATTAAAAAAAAAAAAAATGATTATGTTTTTCTTTAACACATACACACATACAAAAAAAAAAAAAATAATAATAATAATAATAATAACTTTTTAAGATATGAACAAAAAATGACTTTATTAGAGTTTTGCGGTTATACAATTGTGTTGTGTTAGCACATATTTTATCAAAAATTTTGGTTTATTAACTTATATATATATATATATATATATATATTTACAATAGCTTCATATTTTACGAATTATCAACAATTATCTGAATTGTTCCCTTCAGCAAAAGCTGGTATAATGAATAATTTTAGAGACATGCGTTGCCTAAATTTAGAAATTGTTTTTTAGGTAAACAATTTTGATAAAAATGAACATAATTCTACTAATGTTAACTCCAAAACAAATTCATGTAACTCAGCGCTATAAAATACCAAAATGCTTCGTCTAAGAAATTAACTGAATAAATGATTTAGATAAGACGATTTCTAAACGAACTCTATTAGCATATCATGTGGGATAGAAGTTATATGAAATAAAGGAGTCGTGTCTCTAAGATTTTCGAAAAAGGGAAAAGCCTCAGGGGACGGCTTTGTTTTAATATGACATATTAAACACAGTTTATGAAGCAGATGATTGTAATATTATTGTCAGAATAAAGGGAAAATGTGATATCAGGTTCAACGAACATAAAAAGTAAACCAGATAAACATCTCAGTCTTTGTCAATGCATGCCCTTCAGCTGAATACATTGCTCTTGGCAGCAGGGAGTAGGATAGAAAAAGAATATTTTATGTAGATTATATTTCATTTTGATTTTGATTTATTTATTTATTTTTTTAATATTTTTGTATGTGATATTTTGTGTTTTTCTATGATGAAAAAATTAAGATGAAAGTTAAGTTTTTTGATATCTGAAACATTGCTCAGTGTAATTATTCTACGTTATAGTGTTTTTACGTTTGGCAATGTTTTTGAATTATTCACACATTTATTTCATAAAAAATACATACATATTTCTTCCGAAATATAATTTACATTTACATTTTATACATTTTATATAAAATATTCCCTTATGATTATTTTAACTAAATTATTTGCAAGTCATGCACTTACATGATCGATTTGTTTTCTCCGGTAGCTGGAATTTCATTTTGTTTTATTACTGACTTTTGCATATAAAATATTCTACTTTTCTCTGAGTACTGGTAACATCAAGCATTTTTTTAAATTGCTTTTAGATTTAACTGCTTCTGTACTCAACACGTTTTTAGTAAACCTTGATAACTAAACCATATACACGCTATTTAAGAAAGAGTCGATACTGAAAGTTGGAAAAATGTAATACTGTAACTTTATTTTAAATAGAGTTACAATAAAATTATTATTAACACACTTCCTATATAGCATATATTATATTGCTTTCTGTCATATTACATTTTCAAAATTTCATAAGGTGAAAAATACAGATACTTTATAAACGCTGAAGCTGCTTTAAAATTATGCACGCTGTCAGTGCATAAATATGTGAGGATCTTAAATAATTGTTCTATGTCATGGCATATATTTCAGTGTTTTTCTTTATGATATGTGTTCCACGTCTTGAGTTAATATTTATGTGCATTTCATTATGCTTTAGCATGTTTAATTAAACCCTCATTCATTTATTTATATTATCATTCAGATCGGGATATATATTTATATATGGCATATCTACAAGAATAAATGAGTTTGAATATGTGAATGTATAAAACATTTTCTTGTGTGTGAAGTATAGAAATATGTGACGTAGTAAATACACACATTTTAATATATCTTATTTAAATTTAATAGATTATTTTTTAGCGTATTTTGAAATATTTTAATTATACAATTATTTTATAATTTTAATCACCATTTCAAGATTTCTTCGAATAAATTAAAAAAAGTAAATCAGAAACATGTATATAGCCAGTGCATAGCAGAATATGGCTGCATACAGCCATATTCTGTATGCAGCATGCAACAATATTCTGCTAACATGTTAACATTCTTTTGTCTCTGATACATATTTTCTGTTTCTTTGATGCTTTGATGAAATAGCTCTCCTTGTTCTTCACTCAAATCACCCAAATTTTCCGAGAAATAATTTAGGTGGGAGTCGAAAAAAGGGAAGCTTACAGCTCAAACATTTTCATTTTTTGTCAATAAAATATACATGTACTGGCTAATAAAAAATAGTACCTCATGAAACTGTTTTTTGAACTATTCCATATTGGCTTTTTCTTCACTCATTACTTCTCCAATCGAACTTTGAATTGTAATTTGTAATCAACCGTTTAAAAATAAACACTTGTTTCAGTAAATTTTGTTCGATCTTTGAAAATTATGTGGTTTTCTATTCTCATAGAAAAAAGAATTGACGAAAATGAAGCGTTCTCTTACATCGCACTGTTGCTTAAAGTATGCAAAATGTATTAATTAAAAAATGTGTAAAATTCACTTGATACCAGAATTTTGCATATGTTGTTGTAGAAGATAAAGCACGTTAACATATTCAAATGCATGGAATATTGTACTAAATAAGGATCAAAAAATTAACTTTTCTTTTCTGTTTCATGGCTTAAGTCAGTTTTCGATATATATGAATTCTTAAGGGGTATCCAATGTAAGAAACCATTACTCCAATTTTGAAATAAAGTAATTTCATTTCATCTTGGATGTTCTAATTCTTACAATATTTATGAAATTTTACTTTCAAATCTTTAATTTTTAAAATCTTTAAAGAAAATTCCAACCCAGTATTATGACATCCTAAAAAATTTAAAGTCTAAAATTAATATGAAAATTAATTTTAGACATTTAATTAACAAGAATTCTTCTTTATTAAAAATGCATACTTTTTTTTTTTTTTTTTTTTTTTTTTATATTGCTCAGACAGACAAAAAAAAAAAAAGTATGTTTTAAATATGTCGCCTGTTTCGTTCAACGAGTGGATCTATTATATACATTATATAGTTTAATAAGTATTTTTCTTTAGTTTAAGACATCAGAAGGAAAACACTTAGAAAAGGAAATGAAGGACAAATATATGGGGAAAATATCAAAATCTAGGATTCACTAATACGATATTCACTAATTTCAAAACTATGAGCATTAAGTGTGGATCAAGTTGTTCGTATTTTGCGTCATTATAAAAATACTATTCTACATTCTCAGAAGAAACAAAAGAATAAGGTGTTAATGTGAGGAAAATTTGTTTAATTCATACATCATGAAATTAAATTGATAAAAAATTAAACTTTTGTCATGAAAACAAAAAATATTTTTTTATTCGATTTCGATCAAGCTGATAAAGAAATACATTATGTGTTTCAGAGAATAGTTAACAAATCATGCTGAAAGAATGTGTCCGGAAAACTTTGCGTATTAATTTTAGAATAATAGAAAAATACTAATTTTATGAAAAAAAAATTGATATTTCTTAATAATTATTACAGGAAAAAATTTTGCATTCATAGTATTACTATTTTAAGCCATTTTAAAATCCATATATATTCGTGAAAAAAAAAAAAAAAATCAGTAATAATTATGTTTTATATCTCGAAATATTTACTTCGAAAAATAGAAATTTATTATTATTTCGATAAACAAAGTAATTAATGCTATAAAATGACCAAAAATTAATAAGAGAAAGGCTCCTTGTAGATCGGAGATTTGCAGTATTTTATGATCATTCGAATCAATTTTAGTAGATGGCAGCACATGTGGTTTAAGCTGCAACTGTTCATCTTTGAAATGCTTTGAAAATAATCCTGCAGCAGAAAGACGATGAATGAATTTATTTAATTTACTTTTACAACTAAAATCTTTTGATATCGGAAAGGAATACATAACACTATAAAATGAATCTTCAGAAATGAAATATTCTTTTGCATACTTATTCAAAAAAAATTTACCACTTATAAATGCTTTGTTAGAAGGAGCTTTCTCATGGAATTCTGTTAGAGTTCCAATTCCAAGACTATTTCGATTCAGACATTTTCCAATAGATCTCCATGTATCAAATTCTGATTCAAGAAAATTTTTTGAATAAATGGAACCTTTGTATGTATAACACATAAAAGAATCTTGTTCAGACGCTTTTGCTAAGTCAAAGATATTTCGTATTCCAAAGAGAGGAGGAAATGAGAGAAATGATAACAATAGCGCTTTGTAACTATTTGAAGTGACGAATACAAATACCAGCCATGTACCAAATAGAAATTTAAGGCTTTTTTTTCTGCATTTTAAAATTAACGGATTTTTCCAGCAAACTCCCCAGCATCATAAATACGACATTCTGAAAAGCATTTTTTCTGTTTGTGAAAATAAATATGAGAAATGAAATTAAAATCATAATTATGATGATAGAAATCCACAAACTAAAGGAAAATGGGGTAAATTAAAGATAAATTCGCAGATAAAGGCTTCAATTTATCAGTCATGAAAGAAACTTTTGAAAAAAAGTAAGGATAACTAAAGTTCACAGCTCTAGATCTTCCTTCATCCATATTCATGAAACCTACTGCTAAATCCACTTCTGAACGTTTAACCATACCAATTAATCCAGACCAGTTTCCATCAGGTAAATTTCTACCGTATTCTGCGTCGGGAGGTATAAGTACTTTATATGGAAATCGGAAAAATTCTGAAAGAATACGTATAAGAACTGCGTTCCATACATGAATGATTTTACCACTTTGCAGTATAGAAAAAATTTCTAATTCAGGCGCAGCAAGTGAAGCGATCGAAATAATACTTAGTGTGCAGTTTTGCTTCATTTTCATGCAATATTCATTTGCTTTATAATTAACAGGTTAAACAGAATTTTTTAAATAACTCATTAATTAAAGTAGAAATTTGTTTTGTATTATATCGTACACATTATATGCGTTATGTTTAATTTAATGTATGTTTAATAAATAATTGTGTAACTCATACACATACACACAAATTAATTTCAGTGTCTATTAACAACTTGAGAGTGCCAAAAATAACAATAATGTTCACATTCAGTACGCCGACTTCATTTGCTTAATTAACTTCCTATATGATAAAACATATTATTTAAATACACGAAACTTAAGCTGTTTTTAAAGACGCTAAAAAAATACTAATAATAATAACCGATAAAATAATATTATTTTTTTTAATACTATAATGCCAGTAAAGAATCTTTCTTAAAAAGAATTTCGCTTCTCGCTGATGTAAGAAACATCAAAATAGAAATGATCAAAATTATATGTTTTGTTGCTCTAAAATGATTTTAAATTTAAGTAAACACCATATAAATTTCTGTGCACTTTTAGCTTCAAAAAGTAATAGTCACGAAATGATGCGTGTAAGTGTCTGACAAGAAAAGTATGGGACATAATTACTTGATATAGTTGGAAGCTTAATAAAATATGTGTAAGATTATAAAATACATTTTTATTAGTAATATTTCTAAAAATATTGGTAAATTATAAACAGAAATAAAAAGTAAAGAATTTAAATACAAATAAATATCTACCTATTCTATGGAAGTTTTATCGATTTTAAAATAACAATAGACATATAATTTAAATTACTTAGATCTCACTAAACACATATTTTGTAGTGCATTTAAAACACATTAATAGCCTACATGTAACATGAAACGCAATTTAAACAGACACATCACATGCCAATACAAGTGAATTTTGTCCTTTTATTACTTCCGGTGCGAGCATGTTTTTTTTTTTTTTTTTTTTTTTTTTAACACACTTGACATTGTGAGTTTTTTTTGTTTTTCTTCCCGTGCTATTCCTATGGCGTTTTTAGCTTTTTTTCCCCTCTTTTCCTGCATTCTAAAGTGGCGGTGGAATTAATTCACGCATGGCATAACCATAGAAACCTTGTTCTACCTTTAAGAATTTCTCATTTAAAGCAGATAGAGAACAAAACATGTTTTTTTTTTTTTTTTTTTTTTTTGATAGATCTACATGGAAAGCAAGCACGGTTCTGGAAAAAGCATAAAAAATTGTTAAAATGACATAATTTACATCACAATATTTAGGATTAACAGAAAATTACAGGCGTTAAAACATTGTAGAAACTCTAACAAAGAAATTACATTTCCAATTTGCTTGCTGCACTCGTGCCTACATATTTCGCCTGACGAAGGGTCATAGTTTCATTTCGACCCGAAGCAATTGTTTCAAGTTTTCGTATATTTTTTTTCGTTTATTACTTTTGAACACCAGTCCTCAAGTTCAACTTTAATTAAACAACGGTTTTAATTCAAATCCGTAGCTATCAGCTTAGAAACATTCTTTATCAAGCAGACGTTTTCTAACAATTTTTTCGACAAAACTAACAGTGATAAGTTGTTTGTATTTAAACATTGTGGAAGTCCAAAATTGAAAGGTTTCCTGATCCTATAATCGATAATCCCGATTTATTTTTTACTTTCCTGTACAATGCATTAAGAAATATTGTAATCCAGATTTGCAAAATTGTTATTGTATCTCGCATAGCTCAAAAATGGTTGGTTGTAGAATGTTGTAAATTTATATTTGTAACTGTCATGACGTGTAGAGCCAAACATCTAACTTTGGCCTTGACACGGATTCTCATTTTAGAGATATCTTCGATTTTACACGATTTTCATGACGTGTGTATGTACGTGTGTGTGCATGTATATATCTCGCATAATTCAAAAACGTTTTGACGTAGAATATTGCAAATTTGGATGTATGTTTGTTAGAACATGTCGTTGTAAACCTCCCTTTTTGGTCCTTGTGTGTATTTCTGTTTTGGAAATATTTTCGAAAATTATGTACTTAAAGGCCAAAAAAATATATATTTTCCATTATATGATCAACCGTCATAGAGATTTTTACAGTAGTTAATAAAAATGTCCGCAATAACATTGTTATGAATTCTGTCGGGATTTTTGCGTGTAGAAAGTAGTTCGTACAGATATAAATGGGTTCTAGTCGACGATAACACTTTATTTATTGAATAGTCTGGAAACAGTCAAAATTGTTCTTTGTACCACAAAAACAATAAATAGCTAATACTCTCGAAACAATTCAACAAAACTGCCATTCGTACCACAAAAGCGTTAACAACGTTAAGCACCCTACAGAGCAGGAATTTTGCTAATTCGGGAACAATTATCTACTGGTTAGTTCGAAGTCTGATTAAAGTTTCAACTCTTGCCAGTAGTGTATGCAATTTTCGAAGCAATTCTGCGCTAGAAACAAATGAATCATTGCAGAAAATTCCAGAACACTCTTTTTATTGCAGTTAGAGCTTCTAAACTTTCGGAACCCTAAACTACAAATTTTCGCCAAATGTGGTCACCAATTCGCCAAATTAGACGAGAAAGCCAAAATATGCGTTGGCAATAAACTTAACGACTTGGCAAGATTAGTAAGCAAATTTGACGGAAATTAGTAGTTTTGGGTTATCAGAATCAGTAAACCATTTCTCAATTTTAAGGGAATTAATTTTATTTATTTAATTATTTACTTTTTTGCGAGAAAAAACCCATAATGACATTATATAAAAATACGAATGAGAAGGAAAAATGTATGGCTAGCAACACAATTTACGACAGTGTTTTTGACCCTAGGTGGGGGAATAGAAAAAGTAAGGAAAATTATGAGTTGTTAAATAGTGAATGAATTCAAAGATGGATGAGAACTGGCCGGTGGTGGAGAAGAAAATTAATGGAGATTGAGCCACAGGAATCGCACCCCTTCTACCCCCTCTCCCCCCCTGCAAAAAAGTAATCTTTACGTAAAAATAAGTTATTGTCATTCTGAATTTTATTGGCAGAAGTAATTCTTCAAAATGTAGAAAAACGAAATGAAGTGTACAACCCTTCGGAGATTGAGAGGTTCAACCTGACAAGGAAACATTCAAAAGGTGTCGTCTTAAAAAGAAAAAAAATTAAAAAAATATATGTGATTCTACTCTTCATAAAACACCAGAAAGTGAAAAATTATCGGATGAAATGAATTACAGCGACCACAAAAAAAAAAAAAAAAAAAAATGAACATATTTGGCACCGTTATGCGATTGATTTAGAGCACTTGCTGGAGAAGCAAAACACGGTTCTGTTCGTATACAGCAATCTTGGTGCTAGCAAACATATCGCCTAACAGCGCTAAATCGCCAAAAATTCCTAAATTTGGTAATTTTTGGTGGTCGCTGTAATTCATTTCAGCCGATATTTTTTTCGCTTTCTGGTATTTTATGAAGAGTAGAATCAAATATACTTCTTTCAATATTTTTTGAAGATGACACCTTTTGCATGTTTCCTTACGACAGAAGTACACTCTGAGGAGATACAGCCTAAAGTCAGAGGCATGAATTCGAAAAATTTCGCAAGCCTGATTTCATACATCATCTCAAAAGTCTCATCTAAATAACCGATTTGTTATTTTACCATTTAAAAAGGAGATGAAGCTTATAGTTAAAATGCATAATTGTCTGTTTTTCCACGTGTCTGGGGAATGCCAAAGGTAAAAGATTAGACTCAATGACCTCGATTTCTGGTGCTGATAATTCAAACGACAGTACATACTCAAGCAGTAACGGACTAATGTATTCGACACCTATTTTAACGGAATTTTACGAAATTCCTCCCCCCTATCCCTCCTGAGGATCGTAGGGTAATAAACAAATATCCAAGCGTTACCTTGCTCCAAATTATCTCAGTACGGTTAATTATTAAGTGTGGGTTGGTTATGCATATCTAACACACACTGTAAAAGCATTTTGTGAAATTTCTTCTCCCCCCTTTTAAAAGTGTGTGTGTGTGGGGGGGGAGATACGCTGAAGGACTAACTCTGCTCCAAATTGTTCTCCAAATCTTCTCGATGTGTCGATTGGTAATGTGTACCCAATACACATACTACAAAGGGATTTCGCAAAATTACTTTCTACCCCCGCCCGCTTAAGGGAGGTGAGTCGGACAATGGCGTTTTCAAGGGGAAATTTGTTCTAAATTATCTTAGAAAAACATATTTTTAAGGTGTGGGCCGGTTATATGTATCCAACACGTAGTATAATGTGATTTTGCGAAATACCCCCTTCCATCCTTTAACAACGGATGGCAAAAACATGTTTTCAAACATAACTCTGCTCCAGTTTTTTCTCAGGAAGGCGATTTCCTGATCGGTTGGTTGGTTATGTGTAGGCAGCACGCAGTATAAAAAGATTTTGCGAATTTACCAATCCCCTTGGGGTGGGCGGGGCAAGAAACATGGTTTCAAGCTCAAATCTGCTTCAAATTACCTTACAATGGCGAATTTACGTGTTTGTAATGTTTATTAAGTATTCGGAACAGGGAATTTGCTTGAATTCCACGAAACTTTCGCGGGGGAAGCTGGCAGAGAAAGAAAAGATAAGTAGTTGAAGAAGGCAGTGGGGACCCAGGACACTCATGTTAAGAGCAGAAAAATCATCTATCGAACGCAATGGTAACTTTCGGATTCGACTAATTTCAGAGATTTTATTTAAAGTTTGTTGAAAAGAGATTTTTTTGTCCGTACTTTTTTTCCCCCTTACCTTTACTGAATGTGGTTCTATGAGAAGGTGATCCGAAACTAGTTAATAAATGTTAATATTGTTTCTGTGTTCCGTTTTGGTCGTTCATTGTGTTAAATTTAATGTTTTTCCGGAAAAGGCGCGCTCTGGTGAACATTTGTAACTTTTTGTTTTTTCGAAATTACGTGAGCGCATCTTGTGTATAGTCTATATAATAAATTTCGTTGCATTCCGTTCATCCGTTTGCGCTGTAGGATGCTGTTTATAGGGGAAGTTTAATTATAATCACCCTATATATATATATGTGAATGCTAATTTTTTCGTTCAAAAAATGGCATTCCTCAGGGCTCAGTATCTATTAACAGTTTAGCAAATACGTATTTGCATACTTATGAAAATAATTGTACAGATATATTGATGACAGATATATTGATTTACAGATATATTGATGATCTGATTCCTTTTACAAGTTCTAATAATGACACTAAAATAAAAACAAATTTTTATCCTTCTTATTTAAAACTCATTAGTACTAATTTTAATCCTTTAAAAGCAATTTTCTTGGACTTGAATGTAAGTATTGCAGATAATGAAATGATTACAGCTATTTTTTTATAAAAGTAATAATTTTGATTTTAATGTGATTAAATTGATACATTGGAACTCTAACATTAGTAAACGGATCTACAGCAATACCATTTTAAATTATCTTAATCGTAATAAAATATTAATTTCTACTTATCATGACAAAATCAAGAATATTCAGGATTACTTTAATCGAGCTGCTGAAAATGATTATCCTATAGATTTTTTGCATGGTTATATTACAGAGAAATAGTTAAAACATTTGAAATATAAATATTTTTTTTTATTTTCCTTATTTTTCGATTAAATTTAGATGTAATAACTATATTTATTGTTTTAGATTCTTTAACTTAATACAGATGGCATTGTAATATTACATTATCTGTGGTTTCGTACTTTGGTTATATATCTCGCTAGAGATCGTGGGAATTTCATGTTGCTGTTTGAGTAAATGTTGATATTTTTTTTTTTTTTTTTTTTTCGCTTGTTCTATTTTATTTGATTAATTTTCTGTCTGATCCATATGATTTTTTGTCTGTTCCATATTATTTTATCCATTTTATTTTATTCACACTGATAATAGTCGTATATGTGCATTTTGTTAAACTGTCTGCATGGGGGGGGGAGAGTTTTGATCAATTAAAAGCATTATTTAACCCCACATGTATGTCTAATGCCATACGGGGCATTTTTGACAGTTTAAATCGTTTAAAACATTTATTTTATGTTTTTGAAATAAGTTTTACTTATGTTTTGTTTCATATTATTATTATTATCATATATATATATTTTTTTTTCACGTAAGTTTATCTTAAGTTATTTTTTTTTACATATTTTCAAATTTTGTATGACTGAAAAGATATATTATAATATCTTATATATATATATATATATATATATATATATATATAATGTATTCACTACTTGAAAATTTATACTTAAAACTTATAAATGTGGAGCTTTATCTCTCTTTTTTAATTTTCTGAAAGGTTAACTTCATATTCTTATTAGGTCATATAAAAAATGATTAAAAAGCAGAAATATTATTTTAGTAAAAATACAATAAAATTTATAATAAAATCACAAAATGTATAGCCTATTTTATTACTCAAAACCATTTTTTATTTCACTCTTCTGCTTTCAAAATGTAGAAATTTAAATGTTACAATTATATTATTTGTTTTTTCTAAGGAAGAAGAAACTTTTCTTAGATTAATATGTTTTTGCCGAAATTTACGATTTTGATTTCCGTGAAATTTTAGTAGTAATTTTTATTCTATTTAATCAGTGGAAACTGTTAAAAAAATATACAAAAAATTCTATTAAAATTTTCCCTTAGTGTAAAAGTGTAGAACTTCTCAACTCTGTTACAATGTTGAAAATTAAAAAAAAATAAAAGAAAAAATAAATAAATAAATAAATAAAATAATAATAATAATGATAATAATAATAATAATAATAATAACAAGTGTCTGCATAATTTTCTGGAGTTATGTTTAGCAATTTTTACTTAAAAGAGATAAACAGCGTACATTAGTTTCTGATAGTAAACTTAATCACATACAACACTAATTATAAAAATGTATAAACTTTAAAATTACTTATTCCTATTTTAACCCTTGCAGCATTTTAATTGTATTGTAAATGCTTTGAATTTCTTAGCATTCTGTGTGGACTCCCTCACACATAATTTGATATAATAGGTAAAAAATTTTGAGTAATTTAATTTTCTGAACTTAAAGCTAATTTCAAAAGACAAATTTTGTATTTACTGAAAATGTATCTGCTTAATAAATTGTTAATAATAAATGAAATATAATGCTAAGATAATAAAACTCATGTAATGTATATTCTTCATATATTGCTGATTAGTGCATACTTTTATGACATGATCAAACGTTAATGGAAATTATGAATGGCACGTCAAATTCACTGAACTCATTTGGACTTTTCGACTAATTATAGTTATTACTATTGAACAAGTGAAATTACCTTATATCGGTTGATTTTAATGACACTAAATCAACTGAAGTAACAGTTAGAATAACGGTAGAAAAATTTTAAATATTAATTTCATTAGTACGTGGAAATATGCATCTTTTTACTTTTAATTAGGAATTATGTTTTACGATTATGAAAACGTTAACTGCAATTCAAATTATAAAATTTGTGCATTTCAATGAAAATATTTTTTTAGCAATATTAAGAAAAAAAAAAAAAAGAAAGAAAGAAAGAAAGAAAGAAAGAAAGAAACCCGTGAGATTTTTTTAAAATAAATTATTGCAGAAAGATTCATAAAGGTAGCAATTAGTATTAAGCGAGACGATTATGCAACAATAATTTATAAGAGACTGACAATACAATATTATTAAAGACAATTTACACTGGTAACATTAAAACATAAATTATAAAACAACGTTAAAAAACAAACGTTTATGTGACGAAAAGTGAGATTACCCTATAAGTGAGCATTAACAAGGGACATTACCTTACATCGATTGCATTTAATTACGTTAAATCATCTAAAGTAACAGTTAAAATAACTATAAAAAAGTTAATTATTAATTTTTATATAATAATTGTTAAATATTAAATATACGATAAGTTCAATTCAGAAAACCTTGAAATCACAAAATAATTTCACAAACGTCTGAAAAAATTTCGTTATTTATAAATATATGCACAGGTTTAGACAAATAGAAGCACAAATATAACCGCGCATACACATACACATGTACAACCACATACATGCATTCATATATATAATTATATTTTGTCTTCATTATAAAATTTAAGGAAACCTTATTTTATATTTAAACTTATAGTTAACCATTATCATTACCCTTTTAATTATTTTTAACGGTATAAAAAATCTCACTTGTTCAAAAAGAATTAATAAAGCATATTGACGAAACATGGGGAAAAAATAAAATACAAGTTTATAAATAATTGAAGATTTTAAATTATCTACGTTCTCTTCTTTTCAAAACTCTAAATTCGAAAATCTTTCAAGAAAATACTATAAGAGAGATATTATGTATATATATATACATATATATATATATTTGACTTAAATAAATATATCTTTTTACATTTTAAAAAATATTATAAAAAATTCTTGGCCAAAAAAATAAAAAATTAAATAATGGAAATTGTTATCATTAGCTACTAGCTCAAATTGACAGCTAAATCGTTCTATTTTTAAAAGTATTTTATAGTATTAAAAAAGTATTTAAAGTATTTTACTTTTAAAAAAGTTGAAAACTTCTCGTCATTTTATCATTGAATTATCCAGCGTGAGATATAAACAGAAATTGCTTTTAATAATTTCCAGTTTTGCATTATTATCATTATAAATTATTATCCGGTAATGTATTTAAGTAATATTTCATATTGAAAACATATAAATAATTCATTTTTTACCTCATAAAGTAAATATCTATCAACGGAAATTTTTGTAGTTTATCTCAGTCAATTTCATCAAAATATTCCTTGAATTTGAAAATATGACACAAAATTTATCTTGCTCAAATCGCTTGTGGTATATATTTTTTTTATTTTGTGTGTAACCTGTGGATAAGATTAATGTTTTGTTGTCTGGTTAATAATCTATAAGTGTTTAAAAAAAAAAAAAAAAAAAAAAAACAGAAGAATTACCAAAGAAAGAATATTGACGACATTTATCATTTATCGGTAATTTTTTCAAATATAAATGCATTTCAATAAAAGGCGCTTTTCCGTTTGACCGAAGGTAATGTCGCACATACGCGAGACATTGAATAAAAGAAGACAATAGCAGACCGGACATTTTGTATGAGGTATTAACAAAAAGGGGATGTGATATTCTCTTCCACTTCTGTAGAAAAGTTCTTTTGAGCAAGTGAATACTTTCTGTGGGTGAAAAGAAACCAACAAACGTTCACCCTAGAATATCCGAAATATGCTCGTTGGGTCCATATCTAAATTCTGAGTAACAATTTTCTTATCCTTCTTTGATTTTTCATAAAATAACATTATCTAAATTGTGCTTATCATTTATTATTATCATAAAATAACATTATTCCCGGACTAATCTTTGTTTTAAGACTAATTTAGAAAAATTTTAAGACTAAAATTTTTCTAATTTAAGACTACACACCGCGACAAAAAGATAGGAACAAAGGTCCTTTTTTTCTTTTTTTTCTTTTTTTTTTTTTTTTTTTTTTTTTTTTTTTTAATATAATTATTTTGAATATTATTCAAATATTTAATACGTTTTTGATATGATAATATTTTGTTATGATAAAAAATGATCAGCACAATTTAGATATTGTTATTTTATAAAAAATAAAAAAAAATAAAATCCCTTTGTTCCTATCTTTTTGTCGCGGAGTGTAGTCTTAATTTAGAAAAATTTTAGTCTTAAAATTTTTCTGAATTAGACTTAAAACAAAAATTATTCCGGGAATAGTATTATTTTACGATAATAATAAATGGTAAGTACAGTTTAGATAATGTTATTTTATAAAAAATTAAAGAAAAAACCCTTTGTACCTACCTTTTTGCCGAGGGTGTATATCCCTATATTTAAGCAAAAATATTCAGAATAAATGTCTCAGCGAATTGAAGTGATATATATTTGAATAACAGTACTAAACATTTTGCAAATCAAATTTATCATTATTTTTGTTTTTCATTTAATAACAATATTTTACTAAAGTATGTCTTTGTTCTTTATAATAGGCATTCTTTTTATTTAATCGCTGTAATTGTTTATCTTAAACAATAATTAAAATTAAAGAAAGTAACTTAAACATTTTAGCGTTAAAAATATACTTGGCAAAATATAATGAGAACATGCACTATTTACATTGCAATCCCATAAGTAAAATTAATCTTTAAATAACGCTTATGGGAATAATCTTTCAAATGCAATGTATAATAAATATTAATATAAAAGCAATTTTGTAGAGAATTTTACATGAACTGGAAAATAAACATTACATTTATTAACAAATAAAACAACTATTAAATTTTGCACCTTTGATTCTGCTAAGGTAAAGAAATTTCTTTACATATTATAGATGAAAATTTAAACTTAAAAAAACCCATTATTGACAAAATATTAATTTTCAGAAAAACCCTAATATGTTTATTCAAACAGAAATAAATATATGAAAGTAAATATATACATATATATATATATATATATTGAAGATAATTTTTCTAAATAACTTATGCATGCATGTACTTAATTGTTGACGAAACCATAAAGCTTTTATCCATATAATGTTTCTTAAATTACCCTCTAAAGTAACATTATGTTTCAATTATGTATAAATTTCACAAATATAAAAACTGTCAACGCTTCTATTTATTGTTAATTGTATATACAAGATTTTTATTTAAAATTGCCAAAAGTGCTCGTTTCCTAAAGAAACATTGTCTGTTACATCGGCGTTACAAAAAGAAAAACTAAAAGCCGCATAAAATAACACATTTCTGATGTCAAGTTTCACAAAAATACTACTGCTTTAGCAAAAACCTTGCAGAATGAAAATATTAACATCCACTTCTGCGAAACAACGAAACTTGCAGATTACGGAAATGGACCTATGGCCTCTTTTCCAGAAACTATTGAAATTTGAAGTAATTTTAAATCCTGCAATGGCAACGTGCCCTGTGTTGATGTAGCCAAAATCTGGCACCATCTAATGGAGGATCAGCCTCCAAGAAACAACAACAGCACCAGTTCAGCTGGAACTCTACCACAGAAGTATCTACCTTTGAAAATACAGGGTGCCCGCGGGGAAAGTAATTTAGGATAAGGACTTAAGTAAGATTATTTTATAAGTATTTTAAAATGTGTATATTTCCTTCCGAAATCCCATCCCGTCCCTGAAGAAAAGTAGATGAACGTATGCACGTGCCCACATTGCTTTGTTGGTTATGTTATATTGTAAGGTTTTGTTTTTTCTTTACTAAATATTTTAGTTATTTATATGATTTTGTATTTTTTTTAAGTAGAAATTCAATAAGAAATTCGATCAGCAAATCACCTTTGAAAATCATGCAACATTTTTTTTCTATAATTTTGTATACATTTTTCTCTGAGTAAAGTTTTTCTTCACTTTTTAAAAAAGAAATTGTATAAATTGGAAAATAATTGAATTTTTAAAAATTAAGTTTATATATATATATATATATATATATATATATATATATAATTAGCTCTTCAGTACACTTTCTAAGCTCTACTTTTGATAGAAAATAGAATTAATGATACGTGATTTGTGATATAGGTTCTTATTTATTTGTATAATAAGCTGCTTTAAAGTGTGATATTAAATACATATATATATATGCATACTTATATATATATTACTTAATGTAAATTGAAGTAGTTGTTTAGACTACAAAACTTATTGAAAATTAAGATAGCACCGTGTAGTTTGATGCTGATGAAAAGAAGGATTACACTAGGATGTTATTTTAAGGGAAAAAAAAAGATCTATGTATTGAAAAGAACCTATTTATTTTGAGATGAGCAAAATAATTTTGGACCGAAGCACAACAAGACTAAATTTTAACTGAATGGCTCAAAATGATATAAGACATTTTCAAGTGCTACCCTCATAGCATTGAGCAAAGAATTGTAGGTTTTCTGTATTTAATATGCATTTTAGAAAAATTTTCATCAATGGCCACATTTTAATACTTGACTCATTAAATCATATTTAAAAAAAAAAAAAAAAAAAATACCAGTATCAATAAAGGAAATAAATGGATTTACATTATGTATTCCATTAAATATTTATCTAAAATATAACCTTGGGTGACCGCTGAAATAAAAATTTATATTATTTAAATTCATCTAGCAGGTGTGCAGGACCATCGTCATTAACGCTGTTTAACAACTGATTATCAGATTCATCATTTTTCTAGATGAGACACATCAAATAAGGCACGATGTCAAAGGAAAAAAGGATGTCAAAGCACGATGTCAAAGGATGTCAGGCCGGGTAATCGTTAACCATGGATCCAAGTGGAAATCAGAGGCCAGAAAACTGTTATCGAGGAAACTCTTGCAGTAGTCTAAAGTCAAGCTTTATTTAATGGGTCCAATTACGACTTAAAACAGACAGAAAACAGAAAAGACGCCTCTCACAAAAGCAAATGTAATTAATCATTTTATGCATGACAATATTACTATTTAGAGAATATGTTTTTATATGTGCAACAAAATACATTAAGAGTAATACAATTAAAAAATATACATGAATCTTTATTACGACATTTATTTATTATCGTAATATCTAAGCATCACCACAACTCACAGTTTTTTTTAATATAAAAAGATTAATTGAGTGTAATTGAAATATAGCAAAAATTTATTAATTTATGCTTAATTTAACATGATTGCACATTATTCAGTATTTACAACTACATCAACAACAAAAATATATTCATTTTAATCAAATAAAACTTTTTAAAGATATTTCAGTGCACATTTTAAATTCACAAAAAACATCCTTACATATATTTCTATTACTTTTAATATATATTTCCAAACAGAAATAGTTAATATAATCATGACAATTTATGATTAAATTGATGACTTAAATTTTAACGTGATGAATGACATACGTTTCAGATATGCTACATAGATTATGATTTGTGGTTATGCCCAATATTCGCATGACATTTCTGTCACCTGAAAATTAGCCATTATTTCGATGTCTTTCATAACATTTCTCTTTTGAAATAATGTTTCATTTATTTAAATTTGAAATGTTTTTCCCTTGATAAAGTAAATATTGCATATTCATTTGCAATTTTATTATTTTATTTCTCTTTCTTCTATGCATAAAAGTATTAATGCAAAAGGAATGTTTGAAAGATGGTATTTTTTAAATGAATTCATTATTGTTATTTTTTTAAATATTTATTTAATCTTATGTTTTTTTAGTCATTATTTAAGTATATATACAGTCGGTAACAAAAGTATCCGAAAAATTCCTTTATAAAAAAAGTAGAGTTAATACTGTTTTGTTAAATAAATCCTTGTCGAATCATGTTCTTAGACCGACTAAGAACATTATTCGACAAGGATTTATTTAACAAAACAGTATTGACTCTATTTTTTATATATATATAGAAATTTTTGCTAGTGTTTGGATACTTTTGTTACCGACTGTATATATATATATATATATATATATATATATATATATGCAAGTCATACGTCCACGGGTGGCAGGAATAGAAGGTTCAAGATTAAAATTACATCAGACTTGCGCAATATAATAAATAACAGTTTGTTTCATCGGAAAATAAAATAAAATAAGTTGAAGAATTGAGAAGAAGTTAATGAGAAATATTTAGAAAGTAAATTAATGAAGAATTAAATAAAGCGCTATCAGTCGATTAGAAGGAGGTAGAATCATTTAAGTTTGAGAAATGAAGCTTTACTTGTAAGGTGCTTTTAATAAAATTTCTTATATATTTCATATATATATATATATATATATATATATATATATAATCAGTATATATAATAAATACATGCGATTATTACCTAGCGATTCGTTCTGAGTTTAAAGCACAAAAATATTTTTTTTTAATTAAAAATTTGTTAATGTTTAAAAAGATAAAACTAAAAAAAAAATCTCGATTAAGAGATTGACAGACTGTTTGTTGACACCGAGAATTAAAGATATATATATGTATGCAAAATATATGTATATATGTTACGGTCAGTGTCATTAATTTGTAATTATTAATAATAACCAGCAACTAATTATAACAAAGAAATAAGCCGGTTATGAGAATTTATCACATTGATTGTTTGTTATTAATAATCACAAAAGGACTTTGATTAAAGTGAATAAATTTGGGGAATTTATCACATTGACTAAAAAAATTACTGGCTATAAAGGCAAAGAAGAATATACGACTATGTTTCATTTTATACGAATCCCGACTTTGAATTTTACATTAAATTTAGAATATCTGTAATTGTGAATTTCAAATAAGATTAACGATTTGAATTCCTAAAACTGAATTCCAATAGACATTAAATTCAAATAATATCAATTGAACATGCATTTAAATTCAATTAGAATAAAATTTAAATCTACACACCCCTTCTGCCAGATTTCCGAAATGAGTTAAAGACAAAGGAGACTCACCCACAAACTTAGTAAACTCGTATTGCTTATATGAATAATTTTAATGTGGACATGAATTGAGTCACTTACTTTATGTAAGTGTTATGAATAAATTTCCCAAATTCGAATCACATTATATTATATTGAATATATTTGAATTAAGATGAATAGAGAGGCAAAGCACCTCTCGCTATTGAATTATCGAATGCATCTGACTGACAAATTGCGCGGTGGAGTATAAAAGAGTTTTAGTCCTGCGCAGGATAGAAATCAGAAGAAAGTTAAAGTCATTGTTTGGTGCTGCCATCTCTGTTCAATGGCGATAGTTATTTTCATCTCTGTATTTCCCACCATCCTTCAGCTGAGGTTCTGAGCATGACAGACTGGCAATTCGGTTCACAGGTGTCTTGTTTATTCCAGATGACGTCTTCAGAGTGGCAACTCGAACGATTCCATCATCACCAGGATGTAGGCCAAGAATTCGGGTTATGTTCCACTGGGATGGCTGAGTAGAGGGCTCCAAGACCAGGACTAGCTCTCCCGGATATAGATGGGTAACACCGCTCTTCAATTTTGCTCTTGACTGTAGAAAAGTAAGGTATGATTTGTGCCAGGCACTCCAAAAGTTGGCCTTTAGTTGCTGGAGGAGTGTCCATCTGGAAGAGAAACTTGTACAAGATTTATTAGTATGACTGTTAGATTGTTCAGGAAGCTGAAGAAGCAGAGCTCCTATTAGGAAGTGTCCTGGGGTAAGGACCTGATAGTTATTGGGCTCGGTAGTAAGTGGTACTAAAGGACGTGAATTTAAGCAAGCGTTGAAAATTGTGAGAGTAGTATTGATCTCTTCAAAGGACAGACTACTGCCTTTACAAGTTTTGATCAGATGGCGTTTCGCCAATTTCACTGAAAATTCCCATAGGCCCCCAAAGTTGGGTCCGTATGGAGGCATAAAATGCCAATGAATTTGCCTATTTGTTATGTAGTCTTGAATTGCGTTTTCGTTTGAAAGTGTAACCAGCTTTTTTAACTGGGCATGGGCACCAACGAAATTGCGACCGTTATCGGAGTAGATGTCGGTAGGATAGCCGCGACGTCCTATGAATCTTTGTAGGGCATATAAGAAATTTTCGGTTGATAAACTAGTGACTAATTCGAGATGAATGGCCTTGGTACACATGTAAATAAAAAGACAGACATAAAATTTGAATTTTGTACTTTTCCTTTTATGGTCGCTTTTAGTTTGGATTGGGCCAGCATAATAAATTCCGACATGCTGAAAAGCTCTACAAGGGTTGCCTCTGAAATTTCTTGAACTGATTATCGTCCTTTCAACTTTGTAGTGTTACGAGTATAGTTTATTAATCGCTTAATAAATGCGACTACGCGAAAAAGTTTTGTAATCGAAGAAATTTTTAAACTTAAATCCTCTATAATTGATTCATTTACTTGGTTTGACTCTATTAGTCCAGGGATGCTCACAACTGGATATTGGGTCTCACAACTGGATATTGGGCTGATGTCGAAATCGCTGACTCGGGATCTGAGGCTGGGATCTTTTGCAAACTAGGCCCAGACCACCATAGGTCAAATTCTTTAAATCCTAAAATACGTTGGGATTGATCAGGATTCGAAAGTTCCGGGATTGTTGACTTTAAAAGCTCTGGGTCATAAACTAGAGCTTCCTCGGAGTTGCGCTTGGTCGAGGTTTTTAATAATACTTCGGCCGGGTTGGCTCCCTCTTCACCCCCATCAGAAGATATTATTGGCTCATTATCAATAAAGGAGTTAAAGTTTAAACAATGTAGAGTCTGATTATGAGTGGCTTCTGGCTGAATTCCAGCCTTTGAGATGGGGCCACATAAAATATGTCCGAGTGAATGGGAATAGCAGAGGGTTCTCCTGGTTTCCCGTGTACTGACCTTCCACTAATTAATGATAAGAAAATATCTGCGTCTAATAACACATCAATGGTCTGTGGCTTGGGGAAATTTATGTCGGCTAACTGAAGATTTTTGGTGTGAGGCCAACACGTCGTTCTCACCCGGAAATTCAGCAGAGGGGCAGTAATCCTATTTACTACTAGTGGCATAATTAAAAGAGCCCTATAATCACATGCTAGAGCGAGAAATGTTTTCATGTATTATCTTTTACAAAGTCTTACCAAACATTCTGTATTTTCTTTAATTTTTAACTTGTCTCCATTTTGCTTTTGAGAGAAAATTTTTATTTAAGAAGATGAAATATAATATGCTCTTTACATTTCTAAAGAAATTAAGATAAACCATCAAGAACATTTTGAGATATATGACAAAATATTTAAAATTTAAATTGCCCGGTCATTTATTGGAGGGTCGTAATACTATATTAGGTGTATATAAGTGTTAAGCCTGACAGTGGGCAACCTTTTTACACTTGTACTTATTCTTCTTAAGGTGTGGAAACGTTTTTACTTTGTGTATTACATCAATTATTTTATTTTAATATTTTAATTTATTTTATAATTTTATCAAATTCTTTATCAATTTGTAGTTAATGTATATAAACAATGCACTTTAAATCACTATTTCGTCCTGTTATAATTATAAACGTTAAGTTTTTCTTTGAATTATATTAATTATTAATGTGGCTATTATAGATTATTTTGATATCTTTAATAAAACTATTTCTGGATGTATCTATATTTGGTACTCACTGATAATTTTCACATTTGATGATCTGTTTTTCTTTCACTCTAGAAAACTGCAACGTTATAAATAAATAAATAAATAAATAAATAAATAAAAACCTATATACAATTTTAAAAATAAGTACATGGTTTTGTTTTATACAAATTTGTATACTTAAGAGGGTATTCAGGACTAAAACATAATTTTTTGGAATTTTGCCGTGTTCGAAATATACTTATATACACTAAGCGACAAAAAAAAAAAAAAAAAAAGCCGCACTTGGATTTTTTCCATTTTTCTTTCTGTAATCGCTAATTTTATTGTTTCAAAAGTAAACTTTTCAACAGATTTTATTACACTGTGTGCCGCGTGCAATTAAGGATTGAGCTAAGTGTTAAAACCAAGAGGCAGTTGTTCGGAAAATTGTAATTTTAGAAAGTATTTCAAATATGGCAAGAATAAGGCAATTAAAGATACCACAAAAAATATTAATTTTAGAGCGAAAATCAAAAAAATATTTTAATATGTGGGATGTCAAAATGATTAAATGTTAACAAAATATTAGTGATCTGGTTTTTAGCTAGATATATATTTTTCTTTGATGTTTAAGGTGGCCATTTGTCCTTAGGCGGCCACGTTACTCCTCCAGTCGAGTTGGCCGCAGGTTAAAAAGCCAGCGCTTACAAAATCAGTTAGTATTGCATTTAGAACATAGCAGGGATTCAGAAAAAGTGTTTAGTAACATAAGTTATCTAAATACAGTGAAATAACAATTAAACAAAGTAGTTTTAGTTGCCAGAAAATCTGAAAAAAAAATAATTCTTAACGAAAAGAATTGGAAAACCAAGACATTAAAGAATTTTAAAAAAATTAAAAAATGGTCAATTAATAACTGGGTTGAGGTTGTTCTCTCTGATGAGTCAAGTTTAACTTATTTCGAACTGATGGAAACAATCAGATATGATCACGAAAATGTAACTAACTTAATGTAAATCGCACTTTTAAAACAATGACATATTCCCCGCACATAACGATACGAAAATGCATATTTTTTCGGTGAGTCTGGCAAATTTTCATGTTCAAGGGATCAATTAACACAAAATAAAACTTGGCCTTTAAAAAATTGATACCTGACCGACTACTTTGGGGGTATTTCAGACTCTTCCGTAATCAGAATTTCAAGATGATAATGCACCTTGTTCAATGGCGTTTGTGATACATTCATCTGATTCAAGTTGTTAAAATTTCTCATCCATTCTCATAAGCATCTATAATTTTATAAGTTATAATAACTTTTTTTTACTTAAAATTAAATCCCACAAAGAATATCGCAGGATTTCTTGTTTATTAGACCTGAAAATTGTCCTAATCTCAATCCGCTCGAATATGTTTAGTCTATAAATGAGGGTGTGGATTAAAAATTTGTAGCTTACAACTTTGAAAGAACTAGAGAAATATATTTATGATATTTGGCGCAGTGAAAATTCTGAGTTTCATGTTACAAACTGTAAAATATTATGCCATAGCGCATTAAAGCAGTAATTCAATATCAAGGCGGAATTATCCTATCCAGAATATATATATTTTATTAAATAATTGCTTAGATCTAACAAATATATAGTTTTATTTCATACATTAAAATAGCGCTTGTTCATTTCCTATAATAACTCACGATAGAATACAAAGTGTATGTTTATTATATTACGTTTAAAAAGAAAATTTTAGGTAGATTTTCATTAAGTACTTCGTAGAGTGTAATAAAAGGAATTATTAAATCGAAAATGTACATAGATATCATGTTATGACTTCCTTATTATACAACTTTAACAATTTTATTTGTTGCAATCATTAGTTTTAAAATTATTACAAACCCAAAAGTTAGAAGTCAATTTTTCTGCAGTGTGGCTTTTTTTTTTTTTTTTTTTTTTTTTTTTTGTCGCTTAGTATATATATATATATATATATATATATATATATATATATATATATATATGTATATATATAGTTAATTTTATTTACAAGATGTTTATTCATAATTAAAAAATATAAAAAAAAAATCCGAATAATTAAAAGTTAAATTTTAAAGCTGGTAACTGGGAAAGGGAGGTAAATAAAGGTGTTCAGGGTGTCACGTTGTTCATCTGAAAAACAATCTCAAAAAAATTCATAATTCGTAGGAATGTCGCTATAACCTCAACCCAGGAGAAAAAATATTTTTTTTATCACATAATGGGAAAGGTCTGAAAAAAAGACATTTTTTGATTTTTTTTTTTTTTTTTTATAATTTAAAATTTTTTAAAAGTGGTTAAAAAATAAAATAAAAATAAAATAAAATAAAATAAAAAATAAATAAATAAATAAAATGGTTTTGATACAAAATAGTAGGGGCTTTAAAATGTTATAGATGGATAGTGGGTACTAAATTTAAAGTAATTTGATTAAATAGGCCTTAAAATATCGCATCAACTAAAAAGTTTTGAGAGTAACTCGTTTAAGGGGGGTGGGGGGGGGGCAGCCTCATCAGTCTAAGTCATAAAATGGTACGTCATACTTATATCATGTTAATCGGCGATTTATATCGGCTTTTGTTTACTCATTTTACACACACACACACACACACACCCTCTTTTTTTTTTTTTTTTTTTCAAAATTTTATAAAAGAATACCCCTTTAACTGCAAAAAAACTTTTTATGCATTAATCTAAAAAGAAAGGCACAATAATTAATTACAATTAGTGGATTAAGGTATTATATATATATATATATATTTACTGGACTAATGGATTATGACAACTATCTCATAGTTTAGGCTTAAGTGATATACGTCATTTCTCTTCTGCGTAAGTACTTTAACATGTTTTTACTAATCAGTGAAATTTACGTAAATGGTAATTGTGACAATAACTTTATACGTAATACATCTAATTATTAATTTCATTGATTTCATTGTTGGTATTTTCATCTTTCTCTCATTTGCTGAGTATTGTAAAGGAATTAAATTATTTATTATATATATATATATATATATATATATATATATATATATATTGATATTAATGAATTACTGTTACTATTCTTATAGTGTAAATCATTCAAAATTTTTATTGCTATTAGATTTCTACTGTTTATTTCGAAAATGATTATTTTATATTATTTATTTTTGTTTCTAAAAGCATATTTTTTAAGAGAATATATTTTGCTTTATTGAAAATAATCAATAAATAAATATAAATAACATAATTTATGATTGATTGATCGCTCAAATACTCAAAATTTAAATAATTTCGTAGAAAAAAAATTCTTTGGTTTGTTATATAGATGTCATTATAAATGAAATGTTTTAATTATATTAAACTGCATTACTGATATTTTTATTCGAATTTACAGTATGTAGAGCGTTCATTTAAATTAATGTATGTATATTAGTGGTAATTAGCGTGGTTTCATTACCGATTATTTGCGTTGAATTTACAATATATAATCCTCCACTAGTTCCCCGTAATAAGCATTATATATAGTTCAAACTAGTAATTAGTATCTACGTGTTATACGAGTAATGTATTCAGAAAATGTATGATGACATTGTTCCCCTTCCCTAAACATGTAGAAAATTATGCTTATTCGATCTATATTTTAAACATATTGTACTCATTTCTATAAAATGCATAGAATTTAAAAGAAATGAGGTAATCCCTAAAATGCTGTATCATGAACGATTTGTGATATATTTTTATCAAACATGAGAAAAAAAAAAAAAAAAAGAAAAAAAAAGAAAAAGAAAGAAAGAACAAAAAGATATAAAAATCATGCAGTTTTTAAAACGAAGTATTATAATATACAGTAAATAAATACAAAACACAAATGCAACGGCAAATAGACAAATACAAATTATTTTTCGTTGTAAAATATGCAAGAGATTAATATCTAGATATATGTTATTTTTATTTATAAAAAATCTGGAGTGATTCCACTTGAATTCCGAACATTAAGTAACTAACGGTTGTATAAGTAAATTAAAGTAAGAATAAGTCATTAAATAAGCAAAAGATATAATTATAATAGGGTATATGCGTATTTTTCTCTATATATTATGTTGTTTAAATTAACGCTACTTCTCTTCAAATAATTTTGGCCCATAGATCATAACGATAAATAAATTTTTCGCCGTGTCCCAGTAAAAATCTATAAATTATAGACTCCCTAAAATCTATATAGTTCGTGCGACGGTGAGTTATAACAATTATACAATTTTTCAGCTCAATCGGATGGGGCATTTAGACGCTACAGCACTTGAAATAATTTGAGTCGATAAGCCACGATGATAAAGAATTCTTTTGTGTACCTGTAATAAGATTACACTTGCTAGATTCTCCAAAATTCATGCAGCTCGTGTGAAGGTTGTCTATAATATGTGTATAAATTTTCAACTCAATCGGATGTAGCGATTAGACGCTATCGCACTTTAGCGAATTTGAGCCAATAGGACATAATGGTAAAGAATTTTTCGTTGTGTCCCAATAAAAGAAACACTATACGTGCTAGATTCTCCCAAATCTATGTAGTTCGTTGAACGACGATCTATTACATGTGTATAAATTTTCAGCAAAATCGAATAAGACGTTTAGACGCTATCGCACTTTTAAAAAATCGGGTTCATATAGACCATAATGATAAAAAAGTTTTCATTGTGCCCTGTAAAAATCTATAAGTGCTAGACTCACCGAAATCAATACACTTCGTGCGACGGTGACCTATAACATGTACATAAATTTTCAGTTCATTCGGATGCGCTGTTTAGTCGCTATCGCATTTTAAATAATTTGAGCTCATAAAACAGAATGATAAAGAATTTCTTTTTGCGTTCCTTTGAAAACCAATATAGCTACAAATTTCAAAATTCGTAATGTGACGGTGATCTATAACATGCTTGTGTTCTTGTGACGACCTTTTGGCTTTAAATATCCATAATTTCCGGTTGTTTTGAAATTACTTATAGACCTGGAAACTGTTCCAATTGTAATCTGGCAGCAATTTTCCGAGTGCTATAACCTTCTTCGCTCAAAATCTTTATTAGTGCATGCATTTCGCGTGAAATTCATTTACCAAGCATTTTTATATTATTTCACCCTCCTGCAAAAATTTGTACGTCAACACAACTAATGAACTAACGAAATGCCAAGCAAGAATACCTGCACATTGACAGACAGCCAAAACGAACATATGGCGCCAATACGTCACTATGAATGGGAAAAAACAAGTGAGTCATACTTTCTGGCCAGTAATGTATATATATATATATATAACGAAATGATAGTATGTATGTTTTTTATAGACTGGAAAACCACTGGGATGATTTCCGCGTATTTTGCTCGTAAACTGACCTGCGTGTTCTAGAAATGTTGAAAAGTTCCATCTGACAAATAGTACGGAAGTTAAAAGATTTTTAAAAATTTAATCCGTGGCGCCATCTATATTTGAAAATTACACATGCTATAAGAATTAATACTAATATTCGTGTCCTCAAATCGTAAATACTGACATATAATTTTCATTTATTATACCGAATGGTGGGAAACAATACAAGGATTACAAAATGGTATCGTGCACATGTGTTACATTAAGTTATTTTTCTGTCAAATTAACAAAATTTTTATTTGAAATTTCAAAATTCTGTAGTCTTTGGTGTTTTTTGTATTTGGCGATCAAACACGTAATACGAAAATATACATGCCAGATGTATATTTTCGTGTGTTGTATATTAAAATTTTGTCCTATACCACCATGTTAAAAATTTAGAAAAAACAGTATGGCAACACAAGCTGTTTTACGATTTTTACCATAAGTTGATAGGCACTAATTTATGTCAATGTGTAACTATATACCATTTTGTATGCAATTCTGTGCAATAGTGCCTGAGATACAGTTGCCACAAAATTTTGTCTCTCTCTCTCTCACACACACACACCGACAGACATTTTCTAAAAATGGTGAAATCGTGTTCTAAAGTGCTTAAAACGTGTAAATCCATCAAAAACCCGAGGTCGAAAATTTTTACGAATCCACTACTTTCTTCCATTGAATATAGAAGAAAGTAAAAATATTGTTGAAATAATAAAGATAAAATTACGTTATTTTAAATTTAATTATTATTGAATTATATGTAAGATATAAACAATACAAATCCTTCAAAATTTAAGTAAAATGAATTTAAATTACAAAAATATTACTAAATTATTACAGAAAATTTGACTTTTTAGTATTTACGTAAAGAAATAACGTTAACGATATATCTGAGAATATTAAATGAGTTCGAGTTTATTGAGAATGCACTTTGATTACAGTTGTTTCACTTGTAGCATATTCTTTGTACAAAGTAAGTAACACATATTTCACGTTATACGTGATTGTCAGATGTTTATAATGTACAATAATACCTTTTCTATATTGGAAAGTTTACCGTATAAATTAAAACCTGTATGTTTCAGAGGATAACTAGTAAGAGCTTTAATGAAATATTTAATTTAGAAATCGTTAATGTTTCGTGTTTAAAATTTTCCTCATTTGCTTTTCCAATATCCCATCAAATTTAGGAGGACTTTAAGTTGCTCAGAAATATTTCAAATAAATACGTTTAATGATCAACAGCTATGTTAGAGTGACTTTTGAACTACTAAATTCTAAATTTTCCAGAGAAACTTTATCACAATACTTTTGTGAAAGAAATGATTATTCTAATTTAATGTTCTAACGAGAATATGTTATTCCTTTGATTATAAATTGGTAACTTAAATATTAGCCGTGATACAATTTATTCTTTCTAAGTCCTTATGTAATTTTATAATTCTGAACTTCTTTGAATGTTGCATATGATATATATGTATAAACACAATTTTTTTGTCAACTAATGTTATACTAGAGGACTCTGCTGAGTTCCCCATCATATATATATATATTCCTAAATTTCTAGAACAGCAATAACTTGCGAAATTTTCAAAGTAGCATATTTATAGTTACTGATGTTCATTCCAGCATCAAAACTGATATTTTAAAACTGGTCTGACATTTTTACAGCAAACGTTTCCATTTAATAAACGTTTAAGTGAACTTTTCTCCTATACTCCCATGTTAAGAAAATCGTAAATTTCTAATAACTGACGAAGTTTTTTAATTCGAATGCTGTGAAATAATTGGGTTCTTGCCAGTATCGAAAGTAATATTTTAAAACTGGTGTGATCTCTCTGCGATGATTTGTTCGTGAGATATCGTGTACACAGTCTAACAAACTAACGGACTAACACACTAACACATTAACAGACACCCTACAGACAGACACCATGCAAATTTTGTCATTTTCGGATTCCTCACACCTGAAAACGTGTAAAAAAGTCAAAAAGCCGAGGTCGAAAATTTTCACGACTACCTAAGTTCCCCATACGTATAGTATGATGAAGAACTAATAATTATATATATATATATATAAATAAAAAAATCTGGTGTGAAACAACCACACGACTTTCATTACCCTCTATTACACCTATTATATGCACTTTTTGGAGATAATTTTATCAGAAGGCATACAATAGAACTAATAAAATAGACGCCTAAAACATTTCCGGTAAGAGAAAGTTAATATACGTGTAAAAACATAAAACAGAGTTTACACAGCGATTTTTTTTTTTTTTTTTTTTTTTTTTTTGTTTAAGAAAAAGAAATGAAAAGAAAATTGGTACAGTTTTTTACTTATTTATTTATTTTTTGAAACACCAATTTCCGAGATCTAAAACAGATCTATCTGATCAGGATGACTATTAATTTTCCTGTGTTAACCATGCAAAGCATGAGAAAGAATATCTAAAATGGGTTTATGTAACAATTTTCAAGAAAATTATTAGAGCCGATTTTGAGATACCGATTTTTACCAAAGCTTCGCATAATTGATAATAATTTTGAAAAAAGTCGTTAGAACCGTTTTTGAGATTCGGACATACTTCCGGTTTTCCAATATTCACCAAAATTTGGAAAATTCACCCGAACACTAGATCTGTATCAATTTTAAAATTTCGTAGTTCAATCATTTTAGTTTCCGTGATAGGATAGCCAGAAGATTTCCCACGAACAAACACAAACACACACACACATGCACACTGATCAATCGTCAAAAAGCATTTTTTTGGACTCACGAGACCTTAAAACAGGTAAATCAGGTAAAATCTCGATATCGAATTTTTGGACAGAATACATTACTTCCATTAACTGCGGTAGTCGGGTAATGGAAGTAAAAATATCAACGAGTATAAGTGGCACGATCGATAAAATCTTCACCTTTTATGGGATTTACCTGTCGAATTCAAGTGTTGGACTGTGAGAAATTTATCGCTAAGTATTTAAATGTTATTGTATATCAGTTTAATTTTGCAATTTTTCAAGTATGATGCTCAAGTTTTGTGTAGCTATTGGCTGCATAAATAAAAGAGATAAAATTAAATGCGAGCAAAAATAGCAGACTGCTCAAAATTCTTTTTAAGGACTGTAATCGTCAAAATTTCAATAAAATAAAATAAAATAAATAAACGTGGAGGATTTTAAAGTTCAAATGAATAGCTTTCACACGACGTGAAATTTAGGTTTTATCATTTTTGTTTGGAAGATTTTGAGTGGGGGAAAATCTTTAATAAATGATAAACAGGGACCAGGTTCTGGCCCTAAAATTACGTGGGACCAGCTACATATCATTACACAATGTTACACTTTTTTTTTTTTTTTTTTTGGTTTATTGTTGGGGAGGCTTGAAATTTGGTCAGCAAGCAAGAAACTATTTAAGCTGAACAGGAAATGTACTAAATTTCAGTTCAACGTCTTATGGAGTAAATTGATGTTATTTTGTAATCTTTATCTGGCTTTTTTTTTTCTGGTCTATGTTCTTTTTTTATTCCTGTTTCTTTAATATTTTCTCTTTTAATAATTTCTTGGAATTCATAAAATCTCTTTATTTTTCTCTTTATTTATTTATTTATTTATTATTAGTTGAATTAAAATATTCACTCGCAATTAAATAATAATAATAATATATTTGTTTACAAATACCTTACATTAGTGTCATTTATGTGCACTTAGTATTATGAATAATGTAATCGTAGCTTTAATTATGCGCAATCTCTCTTACTCATGTGCGCAGTCACTCTTACTATATAAGAGAGAGGGAATGCGCAAAATAGCTTTCTTAGTTTTATTACAGCTGCTGTGTTAAATTATAGCAGAACAACAAAACAGTAATGAAAATGCATAGATGAAGAACCATTTCAAAATTATGCACTAACAGTTTAGCAAAAAAATTATATTTGGATTTTTCATATTATTCTGATGAATTGTGCGTAAACTCTCATAGCTTTATTTTAGTGACCAACGGAGTCCTCTAGTATTAAATAAACTGTTATGACTTATATATATTTCTTATTCTCTTTAATTTGTTACAGTTATTTACACTGTAAAAATGCTGCAGTAAAATTACGGGCAAAGTCCGGAAGCAGAAATTCCAGTCAAAGCCCGTAAAAATGCATTTAGACGATGAATGATGTATCGCCAGTAACTTTACGTTGTGAGGAAACATACAACCAACCTGCAAATAAAAAGTAGCATTGACCGAAAAATTAAAAGTTAAAGTTTGAGTTTCTCGAATGCTTTAAAAAAGTTTCTCGCAATTTTTACACATGCGTGCAGGGAGAAATCCACAACACTAAAAAACTTATTTATTTTTTTACACGCAAAAGTCAATTTAAACATTTTCACGCGAAGCAATCCGTCTTGGATATCCCGGGATTCGAATTCACAATCACCTGCGTCAGAGGCCAGCGCTTTGTTAACCGCGCCGTTGGGATCACAGAGACTTTTCTTTACAAAAAGAGATAATCTCAACACCAGAACTGACAAGTAGATAAATCTTGTCATACGCACCAAAAGACTTCTGGAAAAATTTTTAAACCGATTTATAGCACAATATGAAGTAACAAATCTTCAATTATTTTTACAAAACTAGGTATACAAATTTACAGCAACCTATGCTGTATTCAGGTTAAAAAAAGTGCTGTAATTTTACAGATTTTTTTCTTTTTTTTTTTTTACAGTGATTAAATTGTTAACGTTCAAACTATACATAAAAATTATTTTATTTTAAGACTATTTTTATTAACCGACTGCAAAAGAGAAGGAAGGTTCTCAATTCAAACCGTATGTTTTTTTTATGTTTGTTAGCTCATAACTTTTGAACGGATGCTGTGATTTTGAAACTTTTTGATTTGTTTAAAAGGTCTTGGTCTGAAATCGGTACCATTGTAATATCTTTACAATCGAAAGAAAATACAGGGTGCCCAAAAAAAACAGTCCCAACTCTTTTAACTGCTAAACGGTTGCAGGTATAGTGTTAAAAATGGTATGTAAGTATAGCAAAGAGGCCATGCAGAACAAGGTTAAACCGCTTGCAGCGCCACCTGGTGGAAAATAGCGGAGTTAGTGTTACTATCTCGAAAACGGTTCTAGAAACAAAAGTGAATTACAAAGTTGAAAAGTATCATCGATTTAGTACAAAAAGATAGTTTAGCCATTCATGCTAGCGTTCCTATCTCGGAAACGGTTCAAGACAGGGGGAAAAAATTATACAATTGCAGGGCATCATCGATTTAATACGAAAAGATAGTTTAGACATTGATGCTAAAAGTATAATGCTAAAAACGTGCATTTGTTTGTTCGCAATTTCTTACACTATGCACACTTGAGCTACATTGCGCACGTTGTAGTGTAGCTGGTGAGACATAGGTTATATAGTTCAAAATACGTTTACTTGATACTTTTTGTTTTGTTGTAAAGATCTTGCTCTGAAGTAGGTCCCATTGAAATATCTTTACAATCTAAAGAAAGTAAAACGCCATATGGTGAAAAACAGCGGAATCAGCGCTCCTATCTTAAAAACGGTTCAAGATGGGAGAAAAGTGAATTACGAAGTTGTAAAGCATCATCAATTTACTACGAAAAGACAGTTTTTAGACATTATTGCTAAAGATAGAACGCTTAAAACGTGCAGTTGTTTCTTTGCAAGTACCTACACTGTGCACACTTGAACTACTTTTCACACTTTGCAGCGTAGCGGATGACACGTATACTCTGTGGTTCAAAGTTCTGTTACTGTAAGCGGTCACATCGATTAGCGCAAAGTCGTTTTCAACCAACTTCAGAAAAGAGCGTGTTCTTATTTCGAGCTATGTGTTATTGGTGGTGTTTGTAAGCTTATAACTTCGTAAGACATGCTCTAATTAACCAACTTCAAAAAAGAGGAGTTTCTCAATTCAAACAGTATGATCTTTTTTTTTTTTTTTTTTTGTTAGCTTATAACTTCTGAACAGATAATCCGATTTTGGTAATTTTATTTTAGTGTAAAGGTCTTGGTCTGAAATAGGTCCCATTGCAATATCTTTACGATCAAAGGAAATTACAGGGTGCCCAAAAAGTCAGTCCTGACTGTTTTAACTGCTGAACCGCTGCGGCTATAGTCACAAAAGTGGTATGTAGGTATAGTAAAGTGGATATGTGCCGCGCGATTCAACCACCTACAGCGTCACCTAGTGGGAAACAGTTGCGTTAGCGTTCCTATCTCAGAAACAGTTCAAGACAGGGGGAAAAAGTGAATTATAAAATTGCAGAGCATCATCGATTTAGTACGAAAAGATAGTTTAGACGTTAATGCTAAAAACAGAACGCTTAAAACGTGCATTTGTTTGTTCACAATCTCCTATTTTATGCACACTTGATCGACATTTCATATGTTGTAGCGTAGCGGGTGACATTTATGCTATGTACAATTCAAAGTATGATTATTGTAAGCGGTCACATCGATTAACGCATAGACGTTTTAAACCGATTACATAAAGGAAAGGTTCCCAATACAAACCATGTTTCTCATTGTTGTTGTTGTTGTTGAAATTTGTTAGCTTATAACTTCGTAAGAGATGATTTAATTTTAATACTTATTTTGTTGTCGTAATGATCTTGGCCTGAAATAGGCTTCATTATGATTTCATTAACCCTTTCACTACCAATATATTTTTTTTCTGAGAAAAATAAAATAAGTATTAAATAATTTATCTGAAGTGGTCCATTTAATAGACAGTGAATTTTTTCAACTGACATTTCTATCCACCTATTCATGGTAGTTACAGGTCTAAAAAACAAGAACAGAAAACATTCAGAAAAAAAAATTCATATCATATTTTAATTTAAGCTTGGGACATATAAGTCCCAGTGGTAGCGAAAGGGTTAAGACATAAACAAATTACAGGATACTCACAAAAGTCTGTTCTCACTTTAACTGCTGAACGCATGCAGCTACACTGGTAAAAGCAGTATGTAAGTATCGATGTTGAAACTTCTGTCCGTCAGCTGCAATGCATGTTTTGCTCTTTGTTTGAACTTTACGCTGCGCAATTTTCAGCGCAGCGAGTGACACGTATTCGCTGTAAAGTTTAATATATATGCCTAACAGAATTTTTGGTTACGAATACCGCGTATCCGTTCTTTACATTTCTAAAGACTTTGGAACTTAACGTATGTTCATTCATTAGATAGATTTTTGCTCATATCCGATAAAGGCAAGAAAAGTGACGCAACTTAAAAATGCAGCATTTGAGAAAAATCAACTTAAAAATAACTTGACTAGAATAAAAGTGGCGCAACTGTTTCGCGAGTGGATAACGTTAAGATGGAGATGTAACTTTTTTGTTCACATTGGGTGCATTTTATGTATTTTTCAGTGACATAAACTACTTTTTGAGTTATATCACTTTTCTTGGAAGCTGTGTTTAAAGAAACTGCCGTCGAACGTCTTTTGATGTTCTGCTATATGAATAAGTTTTCACAGAAAAGAGAAAAATAAAATATTTTTGTAAAAAAATAGAACCGACTCCAAAAAGCAACTACTATTAAAAAAAAAAAAAAGAAAAAACAAATTGTATGAAATGAAACTAAATTGCGACTAAAAGTATAAAATAAATTCCTTTACCAAACAACCCATAACACTACAATTAATCATAACTTTTGAAGTCTTATTCAATACAAAATTAAAATCCTATTCAAAATACACATTTCACATTGTAACCTGCAAAACGCAGCCGAGAACTATTTTGATTCAAAAAAAACAAATTAGTTTTCGTAAGCAGCAAAATTTGGCAAAGATCTGACGTCCTTGGTGAAACAAAAATCGCAAAGTTATCTGTCAAACATATTTTATTTCTTTGGGATATCATGATTAATTTGATAAGGTATATTAAGAGAGTAATCAAGAATATGAAACAATACTTCGTACAAAATATAGTACGAAAATATACATCTTGCGTGTATATTTTTGCAATACGTTTTGAACGCCAATTCCAAAAGCCACCAAGGATGATAGTTATCAAAGTTATACCAAATTTGAAAAGGAAACTTTAACTTCGTAGAAACATAAATACCGTATTGTGAAGAATGTTCACTGTTCTGTGTAGAGTCTACCAATGGATCAATTGTATACAGTGATAAAATGATAAAGGAAACATGAAAATGGATCATTCGAGCCGACAGCATTTGTTGCTACTGATCTAAAAGCAAACCTTTAAAAACTAATTAAATTTTATTTAATTTTGTGCCGACTTCAAAAGTTATGATTAATTGTAGTGTTATAGGTTGTTTGGCGAAGGAAATTATTTTATACTTTCAGGCGCAATTTAGTTTCATTTCATACAATTTTTTTTTCTTTTATTGAATAGTAGTTGCTTTTTGGAGTCGGTTCTATTTTTTTACAAAAAGATTTTATGAAATCTAAATTTGCTATTTTTGACAAAATTAAGCAATCAGTTAATTCTCATATTAAAAAAACAAAAGCTTATTATTATTATTTTTTCTATGAAGACTACGATACTGAATTTTGTGAAAGAAAATCTAACTATTTTTCGAAATCATTTTTGTTTGTAAACGGAGTGTATTGGATTTGGGAATAAGGCCGATTGACTGCTGTAGGTCCTAGGCCGACAAGCGCGACCTGTGATCGAGCCCGGCACCTCGCGTCTACCAGCTTTGAGCGCAGAACCGCTCGGCCACTGGTGGGCCTTTTTTATTCGTAAACACTAGCACTAAAGAGGTAGTCTTATTTCAAGGTTCTCATTAGAGGTAACAAAACAAAATGAAACTTTTGAAAATTATGTGAGATCTCTGAAAATTATTCGGCACGCAGAATAAACTTTGAATAATGATAATAAATCTTTTACATGGATACATAGAATTTGTATCTCCAAGTAATACGATTTTTTTCATGCATTTCGATCTTTATGGTTTCAGTGGTGGGTGCAAAAAAGAAATAACTACAGCCTAATTCTTATTCATCCAAACAGGTTTTCATTATAAGGCCGATTTCAAACTGTGTTTAAGAAGGTTAGGCGTATTTTCACTCTTTAGAATAGCAGAAGTGTATTTTTTTAAGCTGTATTCCATTGAACGGTGTCCATCAGCGGCCGAGCTGTTCTGCGCTCAATGGTGGTAGACATAAGGTGTCGGGTTCGATCCCAGGTAGCGCTCGTCGACCTAGCCTTTTGGGATTTTCCGTGGGTTTCTTCGAAACTTGAGTAAATTCCGGCTAAGACCCTTTAGAAAGACCCCCACAGAGGGCACTCCCCCTCTGGCCTAGGACCTTAATCGGCCATTTTCAAAAAATCCAAATCCATTGAATGAAGAAAGGACTGAAGTATTTCGAGGGCAGAAGCTGCTATATATGATGTAATGTACTGTCGAAAAAAAAAACAACAACAAAAAAAAAAAAAAACGCAACACCCGCTGTAACTTCGTTATTTATTGACGCAGGAACATCTAATAGACATAATTCAACAGGAAATTAAATGCACTTTCTCAAAATGCTGTCGAATTTTGAATTAGGTGTTATCTACATATTGAAATGAGCGCCAACTTTGATTTTTTCAATAGCAACACCCAATTCGTACATCATATTCGAATTTCTGAGAGTCTGGCAGTGCGGAAAAGTACACTGTTTGTATACTTTCTCTTTAGTGTTTATAGAGTTATAATCAAAAATGTGTTAGGGGGCTATCTCTAAACGTAGAAAAATAAAATTAAGATCCTATAAGAAATAGACAAAATTTTAATGTTTTACACCGGAAATCTTTCGGGAAGAAAAAAATTATATAAATTAATAAAAACATTTACATTTTCCAGTTTCTTAATTAACTAGAATTCAGTTTTTTAGATTTGTATATACTTCGGAACTTTTTTAGATAATTTGAGGTCTATTTAAATACATTACACTTGCGATTGGCCCAGACAGTACTCTTTGATAAAAATACAATATTTTTCAAGTAAAACTGTCTATTATGGCTGTACTGATCACTAATAAAGCTTAATTTTCTTTTGTAGGTGTAACATAATATACGAAATGAAATAACTTAGATATATATATGCAACAACGCATAAACTAAATCTTTTCGGATAAATTATTGTAAGAGTTCATGAAGTAAATATTAAACATTTTTAATCGCAATTACCAGTTTTGGATCAGTTGAACACTTTAAAACTGTACGATTCGCTTTATAATTTCTATGAAAATATAATTTCTTAATTAATCCTTTCGCGACTTCTGACATAGATTCACGCCATTTAAAAATCTGTAACTCTGTCAGTGGGCGTTTCTTTCGTAATTTGTGTGTTACTTACTCCTTAAGTGTGTACCCATCGTTCATATTTTTGCAATAAAATATACTATGGATAGAAATATATTGATTAGAAAGAATATAATTATAATGTATATCCATTTGTAATATAATTGTGAATACAAAAAATTTGTTTTGAAATATTAAGCCTATTTTTCTATTTAAAACAGTAAACACCGCCTATTTAGTTATTTTTTTCTTCTAGTGTTCGTTTAAAAGATTCAAAATTTATCACCAGTAATCGATGAAGTAAATACCACTTGTGCATATTTTTGTCAAGATAAAATAAGGGGTTTAACACGAATACTCGATGTCACAATTACTTTTTTTTTTTTTTTTTTTTTCTGTATTGTTCTGTTCTGAAGAATGATAAGGCGGGGTCATCATTTTTGTTTCATTTCTTTGCGTTTAACGTTGTTGTTATATAATTTGACCCGTAAGAAAAAAATAAAAATATTTTGTTTAATTTTCTTTGTTATTTTTTAAGATTTGATTCCTTATTTCATGTAAAGCTTTATAAGAGACGGTTCCCTAAACCACTCGAAATGAAAGATTTATTTATATCTCGAAAAGTAATAACTGGAACGAGCTGCAAATTTGCACACCCATATTTTTCACCATTAGGATTCATTTTATGTAAAAATTTATATAGGTCATAATTCATAATTTTTGTAAAAATGAATTTATTAATATTTTTCAGAATTAAAAATATTTTTCAGAATCAAAAGTAATGATGGATTATGTTTGGGTTTCTTCACTGTATCTTGTAAAAAAAAAATTATATCGATCAAGTTATTTTTTGTGAAGATAATAATAAAAGTTTGAAATATGAATTTAACATTAGCACCTTCAAACTTTGAACGCTTATAACTCTGTGAAAAAATAAGTAAAATATATAACCAATATACTTTTTCGCGTTCTCGCGATCCCAGGAATTCAAATATAAAATAAAAATGCACTACCTTTGAAAAAATCAAAGTTAGTGTGCGTTTTAATATGTAGACGACCCCCAATTTAAAATTTCAGTTCATTTTCTGAAACTACTCACAATTCCTCGTCGAATGATACCTATTACATTTTTCTACATCGATTAGCAACGAAGTTACATTGAGTGTTGCGTTTTTTTCCCCCGACTGTACTATCTGATGGTCATATTCAGATAAAACAGCTTTGTTTATTAACAGTGAAGATCATACATAATAATCATAAGACTTACCTTCAAATGGTTAATTACATATTCATTTCATATTGAAATAAACTTTATATTAGCATATTGTAAAAAATGCATTGTGAAAACAACATTAAAATTTTCTGTTTTCTAAGGCTTAACTAAAGGGTTAAGAGCAATTATAATGTTGTACGCTTAAACAAACAAACAAAAAAAAATGCGTTTAATGGATAAAATGATTATTAGGATGTAGTTTGTGTTTTAGAAATCTGGTTTTAAATCAAGAAACCATTTTAGCTTTCTTTTATAATGTTTTGGTGCTAATAGACAGAGAAAATCCATTTCATCAATATCAATTATTCAGTTTCAGTCATATGGAAATTTTTTGAATTAAATTAAGAAAACAATAGCTTATTAAAACCAATGGATGTTTCTATGCGTCATGCGTGCATAATTTAACACATGCATTTAGTATGAATAACAATCATAGTTTCAGTTTGAAAATCGAAGAAAATGGAATTCTCTCTTGATGTCACTGAAATGATAGCATTTGAAGAGATTTTCTCATAAAAAAATTGGTTTGGAGAAAGATAAGAGCAATTTGTGTAGATTAACGGCTTTTTCTCGTAAAAATTCAAAAAAATATACTTTCGAAACATCAATTTACAGGCTACGACCGTTTAGCTAGCAAAACGGCCATTTCCCGTAAAATTATACGGTTATTTCCTAAATTATGCTTCTAACACATTAATTTACGGATTATGACCGTTTAGGTAGTAAAATTAAACGGTCAAATACCGTGATTTTTTTTTTTTTTTTTTTTTTTTTTTTTTTTTTTTTTAATGTGTGAAAAATACAGTAGAACCTCGATTATCCGAAGTAATTGGGACCTAACTTACTTCGGATAATCGAAATTTTCGGATAATCGAGAATTCGTCAATAATCATCAAAAATATTTATCTGCACTCGTAATTTGGAAAGGATGGCTTGCATACAAAAGGAATGTGGAAAAAAAAAAAAAAAACCTTTAAAAATACATGTTTGTTAAGAAAAAATTTTAGATGATAGTAGAAAGTGAAAAAAAAAAGTGAAGAAGAAACCGACTTCGGTTAACGGAGAGTTTCGGTTAATCGAGGCTAGTTTCGGTTAATCGAGGTTCGGATAATCGAGGTTCTACTGTAATTTTTAAAAAATAAAAACCCTTAAAGCCAGTGTAGCAGAAAACAACATTCTGTAATTTTGTAAATATATCTAGTTTTCAAATCTACTAATAACTCGAATCTTTAAAAAAAATCCAGTCTTTTATCGGGATTTCTCAAAATTTAAGAAATATTTACTAAAGAATATGAAAAGAAAGAAGGTATTAAAAAAAATATATTTTTTTTTTTTTTTTTTTTTGACATGGTAAAATGTGTCTCTATATTTATAAAAACTTTTTATTAAGGATACTGGTTAGGGAATTTCACTCTAAAAAAATTTACCATAAGCTCAGACATTAAATAGATTTATTGTCATAACTTCTATTGATTATGGAGAGTATTCAATTTCAGAGTGTTACTTTACAATCCAGTTTATATTAATACATTTTTTTTTTTCAATTTAAAAATAAATATGTAGTAAATTTTTATCTTTTTCAATAAAAATTGCCAAATAATAATTGAAAATATTTTTTCAAGAATTCACCAAAAAAATTACAAAATCAACTAAAATAATATCATATAAATTACATTTTCAATACATTTTATCTTTATCATATTAAAATATATTGATTTAAGATTTTATTTTCTTTCCTTCTTTTTTTCTTTTTTCTTTCTTTTTTTTTATGTGTGTGATGATTTTAAAACATATTCTTCAGATAAGATTTTGAATAAAAGAAAAAAAAAATGTAATTTGGAAAAGTAAATTAAAATTTAAAAATGTCATTGTGAAAGTATTGAAACAAAATTTATTAGGAGGAACAAAAAATACAAAATTTTATTAGAAAGCTTCTTTAAAAGAACTACCAAGGATTACAAATGCTATAACGGTTTACTTACGAATACATAAGAGCATGGAAAGTTATTCGCTATCGAGTAACCAATACTCCTTATGATCATTGGCAGATGTTTTTTGCTTAGTATATTACTGGGTGTGAAGTAGTTTAAATATGTGATGTAAGCTGAGCTATTAAAATGTATTGTAAACTATACTATTTTCTATTTATTTAGTGCTTAACTGTCTGTCGTTTAATGCCCAATGCATGCCACTTACTAAATGTTTTTTTATCTTAAAAGCGTTTACTCATTATCTCTGAGATAAGATCTTAATTAACTATAAGTTAATGAGTTTTTTCATAGTTAATTCATCTTCTGAAGACAGAGAAAACATTATTTACAAATTCAATACCCAACGTGGTGCCGAATCCAAGACTGCGAAATTAAGTTTCTTAGTTCTTCCGAAAAAGGAAAAATCGGTTGAAATATCATTAAATTAATTATGATATTTGATTATATGAATATTTAGAACTAAGGTTTAAAAAAAAATAATAATAATGTTATCTCTTAAACTCCATCATATTTTATTATGCACTAGGTAATACTTACAAATACATTAATTTATATTCATTCATAAATTCAAGTTACACCAGTCATTGCATACACTTTGATTCATACTGAGTAAAATGAATCCTCTTCAAACAACAGTTTTGAAACCTACTATATTGCAGCCATCGTAAAAGCTTTTCTATACCATTATAAAAAACGGCGCTACTTATGGGTTCACATGCAGATATATTATACCAACATTGCTACTTATAATGAAAAAATTACATAAACAATCTGGTGTAATTTTAAACAATATGTGCTGAGATAAAGTCATCCGAAATATGACAGAAAGTTAATAACAATGAAGTGACTTGACATTGTATACGCACCAAAATTGAATCAGCATTTTTTCATTATATCTGAGATATTGCTTTCCAGTAAACGAAGTTAAATTGCAAAATAACGGACACCACCTTTTGACTGGTATGCACCCAAATTAAACAAACATAATAGCAATATCACATACTGAGTTTGGCGAATTTATATACCTGAAAAGCTGAAATATCTCCAACATTTAAACGGGGTTAAGTTGCTGCATAGTACCACTACTTTTTGACCCCTGTACACTAATATTGAATCGCCATAATCTTTCAACATTAGACTCATATATAATATATTAAGTTTTTTACATTTAAGGAATTTAGAAGCTGAGATGTAGAAGTCTATTAAATGGGAGCAATTTTGGCAGTATAAGTGCACTCCGTTGGGACATACATCCCAAGAGCTAATTAGTAACAACCTAAGTCAATGTTTAACAAAATATAACGTCATAATAAATTTCATCAGTTTGTTCGTGTCAAGCAAAGTTGAAAAATTTTGCCAAATCAGAGATACACATGCATTTTCTAAATTGTGTTCAGGACATTTAAAAACATGTAATTTCGACGAAAGCTGGAAGTTGAAAATTTTGATGAAATTTATAAATTTCTTCTTGTGCATATAGATTAAAAAATAAATAAATAAATAAAATAAAGACTTCGCAATACATAATATAAAGTCTTTACATTTCACTTTTATAATATATATATATATATATATATATATAAGTTCATTTTAAAACAACGTAATTTTTAGAAAGTAAAACATGTCAATGGGCTCTTCTAAAACTGCTACTTTTTAAGTGCATTTCAGTCGAAAATTTGGCTTTATTTTTTCAAACAAATACACCATTACATTATGACCACCCTTCGTCTATAACAGTGGACTCGCCCAGAAAGAAAACCACTGCGCGTACGCGGCTGATGTTGGAGTAAGCGGCTATGCATTGTCTTTCCAAACGTAGCACGATTAGCGACATAATGGGAAAAGCAGCTGACTTATCAGACTTCGATAAAGGTCAAATAGTCATGTCTCGATGACTGGGAACATCAATAACAGAAGTGGCGCGTTTAGTGGGCTGTTCACGTTCAGTTGTTGTGAGCACATATCGAAATTGGTGTATGGATGGTGAAACGACAAGTCGATGGCCAGCAGTTTGTCGTCCACGGCGCATTGATTCCAGAGGAGAGCGAAGATTTCTACGCATTGTTCACCGTGGCCGAAGACCTACAAGAGCCGAAATCACCACCACCTACAACAATGGCTACCCAGACAGTGTTTCTCAACACACTTCGCAACGTACATTGCTGCGTATACGCAGCCGGAGGACGAAGCATGTCCTTGCACTGACGGAACGTCATCGCCAGCTGCGTCTGCAATAGGCCAAGAAACATCGGAGTTGGGCATTATAAGAATGGAAGAAAGTTGCATGGTCCGACGAATTACGTTTTATCGTGCATCACATCGATGGGCGTGTGCGAATACGCCGATTTCCAAAGGAAATTCTCGCTCCCGGATGCACAATTGGACGGAGACAAGCCAGTGGCGGGGGTATTATGGTGTGGGCAATGTTTTCATGGATCACATTAGAACCCATAATCACCATAGAATAATCCCTGTAGTCTGTGCACTACGTGAACATCGTTGCAGACTAGGTTCACCAATTCATGACAACAGTATTTCCAGCGGGGGATGGTGTTTACCAACATGATAATGCACCATGTCATAAGGGTTGAACCGTCATGGAGTGGTTGAGGAACATTCCAGTGACTTTCAAGTCATGTCTTGCTCTCCAAATTCACCTCACATTAATCCAATAGAACATTTGTGGTCCCACCTGGAAAATCATATTCATGCTGAGACGCTACCCCCTAGAAATGTGCGGGAATTGCAGTACCAGTAGGTACGTGCTTTGTACCAGATACTTTAGACTAATTATTAGCACCTTGTGGAGTCAATGCCACTCCAGGTTCTGGTGGTTTTGAGGGCTAAAGATGGTCCTACATGTTAATGTAATGGCTCTTCGGTGTATTTATGAGTCAAATTTGTATTAAAATCTGGCAAAGAATTGTTTCCTCTTTCTTTTTTGGTTGTAAATTAGATAGTTTAACATTACAAAAAATACTTAACTAACTCAAAGTCACATTATATGCTACTAGAATATACTTTTAATACACTTATGTCCAATATATATATATATATATAAATACTTTTTATTTGAATTTGCAAGTTAAAATTATCCCAATAATTGAAACATTTTATCTAATGTAAGTTATGTATAAAAAAAAATAAATATATAAATAAATAAAATAAAATAAAATAAAATAAAATAATTAAATAAATGAATAAATTTATCTACAAAAGAATTTGGAACTAATTTTTATTTTTAAATTATTTACTTTTGCCATTTACGCTCGTATTTCTTTTTAATGAAAAAGCTAATTTTTTTTTTTTTTTTTTTTTTCTTAAAACAAGAAAAATAAAATGCAACTATTCGATTTTAATACTTAATATTTATGTTTAGTCTTTATATTTAAAAACAGTTTTACATTTCTTTAAAAAATATATGAAATTTTAGAATTTCAAGGACTTAATATTTTATAAAAAAAAAAAAAAAAAAAAAAAAAAAAAGACTTGTTTTAAATATTACAATGTCTCAATGTACGAAAATTATAATCATTTTATTTTCAAAGCATTTTTTTTTTCTTTTTATTTTAAATAGGCGAGGTTGTCTACAATTAATCATTATTATATTTAAATTCTTATATTAAATTGTTCATTAATTTGTAGAAGTAGAAATGATTTGCAATTAAAAAATAAAAAAACTTAAATTTAAAAATCAATTTGAAGTTAGTAGTCAATAAAAAGAATATATATATATATATCTATATATATATATAGATATATATATATAATCTTTTATTTATACTACATTTTAAATTTTAAATTTTATGTTAGTACAAATACCAATAATTTTACAACATTTTAAATTTACTTCATATGATTTTAATACATAATCTTTATATTGTAATCTTAATTCCCTATTGGTTGCAATATAATAAGGAAAACATTTTGAATTATTTAAATTTGTATATATACGAGAAATTTACAATTTTCTGAAAATGTAACGGCTTAAAATTTATAAGCCATAATTTCGCTATTTATTAAATGTTATGTAATATTCAGTTATTAAAATTCAGGTAACGTATATTCTTTATTTATTGCGGATCAGCATTTTCGTGACAGGATCAAATGCTAATGGGAATAATGAACACCACTTCAATTTAATGAAACTCATTTGTATCTTTCATTTTATAATCTTTACTGCAATTTAACTGTTATGATTGATTTTCATAATCTGAGGTCAAACTGAAATAATTGAAATAAATCTTTTTAAAATAGTATACATTAATTACTGTTGTACATGGCAAGGGAAGGAAAAAGCAATACTTTTCAAGAATATTTCAGATATTTTTTTTTTTTTTTTAATCAAATTATAAACGATACATATAATTTAAATTATAAAACTCTAAAGAAAATATAACATATATATTTTTTTTAATATGCTCTATTGTTTAATTAAAAAAAAACAAAAAAATCGCAAACCTTTTTTTTTTTTATGAAACTAAAAAACTATGACACTGCTAACACTCGACGACTGCCTCAGGTCCCCTCTTTCTACCCTTCCCGTGCTTTAGTCTCCTTTTCTTGTCTATTTTTCCTGCATTTTTTCACTGGTGTCAGTTATTTTTATTTATTTATTATTATTATTTTATTTTTTTCACACTTGTGTTTGAGAGTTTCTTCGTTTTCATTTATGCTATTTTCTATGAATTTGTGACTTTTTCCCCGTCCACCATCGCCGAATATTATACTAGGCGAAACATTGCTAATCATCAATGATAACCTCAGAGTGCCTTCGGTTTCTTCTTCTTCTCTATATTTTCCAGTATTTTCTTCTTTGTATTAGATTTTTTATTTATTTATTTATTTATTTTTCACACACTTGTAAGTGTGTGTTCTTCTGTTTTAATCCCATGCTTATTGATATGGATTTTTGCCCCCTTCCCGATATTTTTATTCTAAAGTGCATTAGTATCGTCTACCACCACCGAGTTTTTTATCAGTCAACACATAGCGACGACTAACCTTCATCGATAGCCTCAGGGCTATCAACGAAGCTTTTGGGTTCTTCTTCCCGAAGTTCAGTTGCTTTTTCTTGTATATTTTCCCGTCATTTTCTTGCTGTTGATAGTTTTTTATTTTATTTTTTATCTTTATTATTATTAATATTACTATTATTATTTTAAAGACTTGCATTGTGCGTTTTCTCGTTTTCATACCATGCTACTTTATAGTACGCACTAAACGACAAAAAAAAAAAAAAAAAAAAAAAAAAAAAAAACGCACTTCAATATTGTCTTTTTCACCTTCTTTAACTGCAAATTTTATTGTATAAAAAGCAAATTTTGGAACAGATTTTATTATGTTGTCCTCCACATGCAATTTAGCATTGGGTCAGCGTTAAAAAGAAAATGGAATTGTCAGGGAAATTGTAATTTTAGAAATTATTTTAAAAATGGTAAGAATAAGGCAGTTAACGACGCCACAAAAAGTATTAATTTTTGAATGAAAAAAAAAATAATAATAATAATAATAATAATACGTCAGATGGCAAATCATTAAATGTTAATAAAATATTGGTAAAATGATTTTTAGCAAGATATAAACATCTTTGGCCGTTAAAACTGGAAATTTGGCTTTAAAAGGCCATGTTGCTCATCCAAACGAAATGACCGTAAGTTAAAAAGCCATTGCTCATAAAATCGGTTTGTATTGCATTTAGAACATAAAAGAGATTCAGAAAAAATGTTTAGCAGCATAATTTCTTTAACTACAGTGCAGCAACTATTAAACAAAGCAAGTTTAAATAACAGAAAATTTGAAAAAATTCCATTCTTAATGAAGATAGTTAGTAAAGCAAGACCTCAGATGGCTAAAAAAAAATTAAAAAACGATTAGTTAGTTATTGGGCTGAAATGGTTCTCTCTGATGAGTAAAGTTTAACTTATTTCGAGCTAAAGAAAACAAGCAGATCTAACAGCGAAAATAGGATCGACTTAATGAAAATCGCACTTCTAAAACAGTGACACATTCTCCGCACATTATGGTACGGAGGTGTATAACTTTTCAAACAGTCGGGCATTTTTTTATGCTCAACGGATCATTTAACTCGAAATAAAAACTTTATAAAAGTAGTGCCTGACCGACTATTTTGGAGGTCTCTTGAACATTTCCGCAAAGAGCATTTCAAGGTGATAATGAACCTTACTACGCGGCATCTGTGGCAAGTTTACTCACTTCAAATTGTAAAAATTTCCTATCCATTCAAATGAGAACCTATAATTATGTAAGTAATCATACCTTTTTTCACTTTAAGTTAAATCCCACAAAAGATATAATAGAATTTCTTCTTTACCAGACATGGAAATATTCCTAATCGCGATCCGCTCGAAAATGTTTCGCCTATAAAAAGGCTGGGGAGAGGGGAGAAGATTTGAAATTTGCAGCCTACAACTCTGCCAGAACTAGATTTTTTTTTTTTTTTTTTTTTTTTAATGATATTTGGCACATTGAAATTTCAGAGATTTATATTAAAACACTGTATAAAACTATGCCATTGCGCATTAAAGCAGTAATTCCATATAACTGTGGAATTAACCCAATGCAGAATACATATTTTTAATAAAAAATTGCTTAGATCTAACAAATAAATAGTTTTATTTCATATATTAAGATGTAACTTGTTTATTTCATATAATAAATCATAATAGAATACAAAGTGTATGGTTATTGCACCATGTTCAAAAAGAAAGTTTTATGCAGATTTTTAAAAAATACTTCGTAGAGTGCAATAAAGCGAATTATTAAATCGAAAATGGACATAGGTGTCATTTTATCCCTTTGGTATTATGCAAACAAGACAATTTTATTTGTTTCAACCCTTATTTTAAAGTTACTAGTACAAATAAAAAAGGTTAATTCATTTTTTTTCTGCAGTGCGGCTTTTTTTTTTTTTTTTTTTTTTTATGTCGCTTAGTGTATATGTTACCCTTTGGTATACAAAGTATAAAAGTAGATACCTGTTTATTTAAAATGTGAATGTATCAGACTATCAATTTGAATGAAACTTTACAGCCATATTTAAATCTACAAACATCACCAATGTAAAATCCACATTAGCATGTATATGTTACCGCTTAAGTGCAGAAATCAGTTAATCTGCAAATTAGCTAGGTAATCTGCACATTAACTAGGGTGATTCGTTAAAGTGAGGAAAATTGTTTCATTTCTCAATTTACCTAGGTAATCTGCGAATTACCTAGATATTCTCACATTACCGTCTAGGCACTAGTTAAAGTGAAAATTAGATATCTGTTGTTGTAATTTTACAGCAGGCTGTGTTGTATTTTTTTTTTTTTTTCATCCGGGAAAAAAATAGTTTTATTTTCTTTTTTTATTTATTTCTTTACTTATTTTAATCTGTATGTGTCTTAATTTTTATATATTTTAAAGTTATATTTGTTTTAATTTTTTTTTCATCTTTTTTTATTCTGTCAATATAAATTTGACGATGTTATGCATTTTTAATATGAAATATAATAGCTTTCAATAAATTCTATTTTATAAATGAATGTTAGAATTATAATACAGTAACGCTTTGAAAAAAAAAAAAACATTTAACCATTTAAATTTTAAAAAAATGTTCTGTTAACAACTTATACTGCTATTACTATTAAAAAAAAAAATGTGCACCAATTTTTAATTTCCTAAAGAAATATTAAATTAGACAAATCAGGAGCATTATTTATGAAGTACTTCAAATAATTAAAACTGCTTTAATATTTTTTAAAATGCATGAAAATTAAAATGACAGTTTTCCAATGCTTTATTAAACTATACTTTGCAGCATACATATATCTGTACAAGTTTAGCAAATATATTAATTTTACAAGAAAAAAAAAAAAAAAAAAAACCTTTATTAACACTTTTTATGTGATAAACTACAACAAAATTACCTGAAAAAGCGAACAAAATTAAAATAAATAGATAAATAAATAAATAAAAATATAATCATGATATATAAAATATATAAAGGGAACTCGAAACTGAAAAAAACAAATAACAAAAAAAAAAAGTAATGACATGCTGAAAGATGCACAAAAATTTCATATTAAGTATTTATTAAATGCCATATTATTTTTCAAAGTTAAAAATTAATACTTTTTTTCTCCCCAGTAAGTAATAGTAATTTAATCCAATTTTAAAATAAATTAGTCTTAAAAAGTTATAGTTTAATAGTTTTAGATCGGAAGGAAATAATTACTGTAATGTAAATTTAATATTTATAATTCAAAATGGAGTTTCACGAGAGTCAGCTTTTAATTAAGATTAGATTTCATTTATAAAATGCAGACCCTTATCAAACTTATATTGACAGAATTGAAAAAGATAGAAATAAAATCAAAATTAAAACAATTATAACTTACTTGTTACTTTAAATTTTGTAATAGTCATATTAATAAACCTAATCATGGCTTCGATCCTCCACTCTCCACATTTTGCGTTTGCCGTTTATTATCATAGCGTAGCGGAAGGCGTAAAAGTTTTAGTTATGTTTGAAGGTCATTCGCGTATCTGTATCACATGACTGTTTGACGTCATAGTGAATGTAAAAAACTAAGGCTCGAAACAAACATTTGAACTTTAACGATACAGAAACCGCTAATCTGCAGATTACCTAGTTAAAGTGCGAAAAACTTTTGATTCCACACTTTAACGGGTCACTTTAGTTAATCTGCAGATTAGCTAGGTAATCTGCACATCAACGGATTTCGAGCTTTAACGGTAACATATATATAAATATAGATATAAATATCGAAGGTATTACAATAATTATGAATTATCAATTTTAAATACTGTAAGTGACATAAAATTACTTATAATATGTTTATTAAATTAAATATGTAATTATTTTAATTCCCAAGAAAATACAGCGTTAAATGTATGCAATTTAAATTAAATTAAAAAATATTACTTACATAAAGAAAACAAAACTAATAAATAAATAAATAAATAAATAAAGCAAACAACATCTATACAGTGGAGGAAATAATTAGTAATGCTTTTACAATATAAAGTAGAAAAGTAGGATATTTCAAATACTGCTATAAAATATTAAAATGCAGTGTAATTCATATTGTGTCCCCAGAATTCTCTTTTACCTTTCAAAGCGAAAAGAAATACCAATCAAAAGTAACAAATAGAAAAAAAAAAAAAAAAAAAAAAAAAAAAAAAAAAAAAAACTTGTAAAATAGTTTGTATAAATATAAATAAATAAATAAATAAATAAATAATAATAATAATAAAACGCGAAAAATAAAATGTCATATTGCACGAATATAAATATCAAGTAGATACATTAAAATATAAGGAAATGCTAAAGGAATAACTATCAAACTTATATGAAAATTACTTTGAAGAATACTCAGACAAACAGTTCAACAGCTAATAACACTAGCTAGTTTTGGTAGACACAAATTAGTCGTTGTAGATTCTTTTAAAGATATATAAATGTAACCATTATAATTCGCAAATTTAACCAAACATAGAAAAGTCTAATTGAATCTGTTACAATTATTGTAAATTATCTTCTTTCTAGCAATTTAAAAATAGAATCGGTCTCAAAACTTTAACAATCATACAAGGGTTGTGAGGAGCTAAAAAAGGACTCTGCCCCCAAAAAAAGAATTTACATTTTTTTTTTTTTTTTTTTTTTTTTTTTTAACATGTGTTATGGATAATGTGCAAAAAGAGAGAAGTAAATAAGCCTGTGACGCCATAATTAAATTTTTATATAGTTCTCAATTAAAATTTTTGTCATTTGCGTATATTATTATTATCATAATAAATATGTGTATAAATATATAATATATAAATATATAATATATAATATATAATAAATATATAATATATAATATATGTGTATAAATATATAAATATATATATAAATAGTATATTTATTATGATAATAATAAATATTATTATCATAATAAATATACTAAAGTTGTTACATCTCCTATTGATTCTTCATATGCAGTTATTCAATCAGTTCCTTACATTCTTTCTAATTTGTTAAACTAATAATCTTACAACCAAAAACTAACTATGTAATATAAAGATCAGTTATCGAGGAATTATATTAAAAAAAAAAAAAAAAAAAAAAAAAAAAACTTATCTTACATAGTTAAAAAAAAAAAAAGAGAGAAAGGAAGTGCAAAAAAGACATGTGTTGGTCCTATACTTTTAATAAAAACTTTAATACACATAAATGTTTCAAAGAAAACTATTCCTTATGTACCATTGAAAAGATTCATGTTAAACATGTCAAAAACTAAGACAAAACTTTTCCCTATAATTTTATCATTCACTTATCTTCAAGTACAAACAAGTGAAGTACTCTACAATGAAATTGTATCATCAAAACTATTGGTAAAATTAAACATAAAATAAAGTTTAACATGGATAATAGTTATTCTTCATTCGTTTCAAAAATTAAATATATTAGCAGTCTCTCGTTTCGTAATTTCCCTTTAAACATTTCATTTACCGTAAATTCAACATCATAATCCCATTTAGTTCTTTTTTAACATTAAAAAAATTATGTTTCAACAGTCGTGAATTTACTAGACCAACTGGATGAAGGGGGGGGGGGGGGAGCTTAAAATTCCAGAAAAAATAAATTATGATGTGTTCTACTGTTATAGAAAAACGTAACGTATGCATAAGAAAATAATTGAAGAACATATTCGTAACATAAATGAGGAAAATAGCTCAACTCTTGTTGACTTTGTACATAAAAATCCTAACGCTACACCTATTTGGACTATGTAACAAGTTATTACTTCACTGTCGATAATTTTAGAATTATATTTTTCTGAAACGGTAAACAAAATAAAATGTAAAACCTCTATTAAAGAAAACGTTTCAACTAGTTTAAAAAAAAAACTCGTTATTGTGTAATCGAAACTAATATTTGATGTTTCAATAGTATATTTTTCGTGTTTATAGAATATTTCTTGTAAACCATTTCATGTTGAGCTCATGATATCTCCGTGATCTTTAGTTCCGATGAAAGTCATATGTTTCAGAGTTCAAGCTTTTAAGCAAGCTACTTTTCCCCCTCTATCTTTTTTAATGTAGTTACAAATTTAGTTCCTGACTACCCCTAGGTAATATATTCACAGTCCTTATCCGTATTCATCTTATGAGATCCTTTTAGATGCCTACCAAGTTCTTCCTGGATTCCAAGCTTTCATCCTTTCAAGGTTTTTCAGAGAATTCCTTTTCACAAATTTTTGCTACTTAAAATGCGAGTTTTTTTTTTTTTTTTTTTTTTTTCGTCTTCGTTTTCAAACCTCGAAACGAGCTTCGTTCCCCACTAGTTGGAATATGTTTTTTCTTTCTTGGAAGCATTGTTTAACATTAACCATAACATGGACTTTAACATATATATATATATACTAGAGGGACGTGCCACCTGCTCGCTTCGCTCACCAATCCCCGCAGCTTTGTGGAAATAAGTCGTAAATTATGTAAAACACCTTTGTCTGTGTTCTACGAAAGTTTCAATAAATTATTTTTTCAAGATATATAAATTTCTATACAAAAGAAATCTAAATGCAGCAGAAGTATGACTTGAAAAAAAAATAATATAATAAATATGTAAAATAATAATAATAATAATAATAATAATAATAATTAATAAATAAAAACATAAAAAAAAATAGTTACATGTTGCACACCACATGCCTCTGATTTATATCTTAGCAAAATATGATGAAGTTGCCAGGAATAGTTTTTGAGTCTATAAAACTTTTGTAACTGAAATATTCTTCCCTATTCCAACATTCAACAGTGTTGCGTAATTGGGGGTTCATAAGTTGTCCGAGAATGAGAGGCGAAACTTGCAAAAATTCAGTAATTTATTCACAGAAAGTTCCAGAAAAATACAGGTCTATAAACCAAGTATCAGCTTCAATTTATCCAGTAAACACAGCTTAAACAACAACCATTAACAGGAAAACCATTGTTCAAACTGTACAGTAATAACACAAAGTCTCATTCAAAGAGGCTCAAAGCAATGCAAGCATTTAACTCACTGAAAACTGAACAGCCTTGGCGAGAAAACAGCCCTTATATACCCCTGTAGAAAAGTGTGGAAAATTCGAGAAAGTGTTCAACAAATAGGATTTCAACTTCCATATTTGGTATATCAATAACAAGGATTTTCTCGCGAGGGTCGCCAAAATAATCGCAAAGGAGAGAAAAGTCGCCAAATTTGGCGCCAAATCCATTACCTGCCTTATTGGAGCTTTTTAATGCGTTTTTAGGGAAATTTAGCTATTTTAATGCTAAGAGAAAATTAGCTATTTTAACTAGAAATGCACAAAATTAGCATTTTATCAACTTACTTAGCCTCTTTGAAAGAATTTATACAAAAATAAATACAATTATTTTCTATTCCGTAACACCGCCCCCCTCCCAAGGACTGCACGTCCTGGTCAGTGCAACCCTTAGTCAATAGGAGAAACTAAACAAACTAAACAATCTAAAATGCAAAACTAAGTTGCATATAACGATAAAATATAAATATATATTGCAAAATGAAGTGATAAATATATACAAAAATTAAGAAATATTTACATTTTAAATTTTAATATTACCGCAACGTGTGGTACTTGGCTAGCCTATCATAGTGCACCACCTTCGGTTTTAATGAAGGTGTTTTAGTAATTTTTACAAATACATCATTCAGTCTTTTTAATACCGTGTACGGTCCGGCCAGGTTGCACCGTAACTTGGGAGAGAGTCCTTTGCGTAGAACAGGATTCCACAACAAGACCTTGTCTCCTTCCTGGAACTCATGTTGTGTAGCCTTTAAATCGTACCTTGCCTTCATTTTCTCCGTTGCCATGTGAATCCGCTGCCGAGGAAAGTTGTGTACGGCTTCAAATCGTGCCTAGAGATCTTGGATGTACTCCTCGGGCGATGAAAGCGCATCTAGTGGACAACCAAACAGGAGATCACATGAGAGACGAAGATCGCGACCAAACAGCATCTTAGCTGGGGTATAGCCGGTGGTTTCATGGACAGCGCTTCGAATAGCTAGCAGGACCAATGGCAACTTCAAGTCCAAATCTTGCTGGTTCTTTGAAACTAGAAGAAAGAGGTAATTCAGGATGGTACGGTTAAACCTCTCGACCTTGCCGTCCGACTGGGGATGTAATTGAGTTGTTTGGGTTTTGTCTATGCTGAGTAATTGACACAGTCCTTTGAAAACAGCAGATGTAAAGTTTGTACCTTGGTAGGTATGAAGTTGTAAGGGCGTACCGTATCTCGACACCAGTTGCTGCACGATGACCTCTGCAACTGTGCATGTCTCATGATCGGGAATGGGATATGCCTCAGGGCCCTTGGTAAAATAGTCCATTACGACGAGGATATACTTATTTCCATTGGAGGTCCGTGGCAAAGAACCCAAGATGTCCAGTGCGATCCGTTCAACAGGTGCTCCTACGTTATATCGTTGTAGACTTCCTCGGCTTCGTTTTTTTGGGCCTTTACGTGCCGCACAAGCATCACAGGATTTACACCATTTTTCCATGTCCTCCCTTGCCTTGTACCAGTAAAAGCGTTCTCGGACTTTCTGCAGAGTCTTCATCATCCCAAAATGGCCTCCGGTTGAGCTACTCTGCAGCTGCTCTAGAACATCTAAAATCTTCGATCTTGGTAATACAATCTGCTATCTAAAGCTTTTCCCATCATCAGATTCCCATTTTCTGTATAGAAAGCTGTATCTGTTATGAAGAGAGTCTCAGAGTGCCCAATAACTAAATCTGGAAATGTCCTGCCAGGTAGGTCTGTTGCTGTCACCTTCAGCGGTAATATTTACTTTATCTCAGGATCTACCAACTGGGCTCGTCTAAGCTCCTGGACACTCCAGTGGTCCAGCGTCGGTGGTGTTGTGATTGTAGCTTGGCAGGCGACTGGATTTAGCTGCTGATATTTCTGTTCGGCTCTAGAGCATTACTTGGAGCTTCCCGATCAAGGCTTCCGATTCAAGGCATCCACATTACTATGTAGAGTCCCTTTGCGATGGCGTATCTCGAAATCATATACCTCGACACGTTGTATCTACCTGGCAATCTTACCTTCCGGGTCGTTGAACTGGAGCAACCACGCTAAAGATGCGTGATCAGTCCGGAGCAGAAATCTTCTGCCATACACGTAATGATGGAAGTGTTCTATTGATTTTACGACGGCGAGTAGCCCTTTCCTGGTGGTACAGTAATTTTGCTCCGGTTTAGACAGGCATTTATTCCAACAGGCAATGGCACGTTCTTCACGATTGATTTCCTGCAACAGAACAGTACCGACACATTCATGGTTGGCATCTGTATCAAGTATGAACTGTTTGTCGGGCTTTGGATATATAACGATAGGCGACGATGTTAAACCCTCTTTAAGTCTCTTGAACGCTTTCTCACATTCATCTGTCCACAGGATTTTTTGGTTCTTTCTGTTTGACTTCTGTCAGCTTGTGGAGTGGTGTGGCAATATTTGAAAAGCCCTTCACGAATTTCCTGTAGTAAGTGCATAATCCCAGGAAACTCCGTAGTTGGTGTGCATTTTCAGAGCGACCCAGTTCTCGACTGCAGATATTTTCTCAGGATCAGTTCTCACGACTTCAGCAGAGATGATATGACCACTTAACGACGGAACAAGTTGCACTTGCAAGGATTAAATTTCAGGTTAGCCATCCTGAGTTTTTCTAGCACTTTACGGATTTTACTTAGATGATCTTCAAAGGTGCGCCCCACAATGATAATATCATCGAAATATACCAGACAGGATTCAGGGAAAGTCCTTTCAGCACTGTCTTCATCAAGCGCTCGAAAGTTGCCGGTGCATTACTTAATCCAAATGGGATAACTTTAAATTGCCACAGTGCTTGTCCCGTGGTGATTGCAGTCTTCTCACGATCGTCAGGATGTAATTCTACATGCCAGTAACCGCTCTTCAAATCCATAGTCGAGAACCATTTATTGCCAGCAAGTGTGTTTTAGGTGTCGTAAATTCTGGGAAGAGGGTAACTTTTCTTCTTCGTGATGCCATACAAACGACGATAATCAACGCAAAATTTTGTTGAACCATCTTTTTTTCGCACCAGTACTGTGGGAGAGGCCCAAGGACTCGTTGAAGGTTCGATGATGACATTACGCTGCATTTCATCTAGAAGTTCTGTGACCTCTTCCTGTTTAGCAAATGAAAGCCTTCTTGGATGTTGTTTGATTGGAGGATGGTTTTCTGTATCAATTCTGTTCTGGGTGATGTTCGTTCTCCTGACGTCTTCAGGTGTTCGAGAAAAAAGGTCTTTAAATTCATGGAATAGTTTCTCCGCAGCACATCTCTGTTCATTTCCTAATTCTGCATTCTTGAGTAATTCCGTTATTAACAACTCAGAAGACTTGGATTCGGTTGATTGCGTGGGCCGGTTGATGCATGTAAAAGGAGTACAGGTTGCTAACACCTCATCCTTCTTCACTGTGCTCTTTGAGATATCAACCAGAGATGAAGCCACCAGAACTCCTCTTGGGCTATTGTCTGTATTCGGGTATTCAATCAGTCCACACCGGAAGTGCTGCTGTTTCGGAGGGGTCCCGGAAACTATTGTCTCGGTGTGTGGAGGGAAGGAAATTTTAAACTTGGCTATTATCTGACAAATTGGCTGAAAATCTGGAATTTCAGTGTTGAACACAGTCTGTGTTGAACTATGTGTTCTTAACTTGAATGCAGTTCATTATTTTTAAAGTCCAATTTAAAGTTAAACTTTCTCAGTAAACCAATTCCAAGTATTAAAGGATCTCTTATATCAGCCACATATTCCATATGATGGTAACTGGCATTTCCAAATGTAATGGTCAAATTCATTTTTCCATATATATTTATTTCGTCACCGGTCACAGTCGGGAGTTTAACGCAAGACAGCGTCCAGATAACCTTCTCTTTTAGTTCTTGAGCCAAATCCGTTCTAATGACGGTTACGTTGGCTCCAGTATCAATAATCATAGGGCAGGTGGTGTTGTTAACTTGGCCATAAACGTAAAGTCCATTATCGCCGTCACTCATCGATGAAACATGAAATACTGTAAATTGGGGCTCTTTAATTTCAGGCAACCTCCGCCCCGCCTTCTCTTAGTTTCCATGCAGTGATGGTGAAGCCGGGTGATTTTCTTTAGTTGGTCGTATTTTGCAGTTTATCTTCACATGTGCATCTCTTCTACTTCATCTTCGGATCCTTTACTTCGATTATTTTCAAGGCTGCGCAATCGCCTTAAGATTTCTGTGAGACTTATCTTCATTTCATTTACATCATCTGGTGTATCATCTAATGAGACTGCTCTGATGGTATGGCAGTCGGCAGTCTTTACGGGAGGCATGTTGGGCTGCCTCTATCCTAAGTGCATAGCCTAAAGCTGATTCTACGTCTCTGATGTTGGAGAGTCTCAGCGCTTTTTGAATTTCTGGATCCCGAACAGCATCGATAAAGTACTGGAGGGATAGGTCGCTTCGAGTGTCAGCATGGCAGTTTGAGAAGACTAGGTGTGACAGTCTCTGAATATCCGCTGCCAGCGCTTGCAAACTTTCACCCGTTTTCTGGTAACGGGATTTTAGATGGAGGCGATTACAGTCCTTGGAATTCTTTTCTCCGAAACCTAGCTCCAGCGCTCTGGTTAGGTCCTCAAAGTCGTCCCGTTCTTCTTTAGAAATAGTTATCAGTATTTCGGCTGCTTCTTCCCGTATTGCTGCTGCTAAGTGGACTGCAGCACTTCAGCTACGATGGAATATTTAACTTCAGCTACGATGGAATACTGCGTCTTATATACCTGCCAGGAGGAACTGCCATCGTAGGTGGATAGCTTAGTAAAATCTTGATTCTGGCTTCTTTTATCTCTCTTTTTAGTTCCCTGGGGCAAGGAGATCAACTTCTCTTCTACTTTTCTCTCAAGATGTTCCTCTTTTTTCTTAATGACTTTCTCCTCAAAATTCTCTTCTATCTTCATAAATCTCTCTTCAAAATTCCTTTCTACTTTCGTAACACTTTCTTCTATCTTTATAGCTTTCTCTTCAACACTCTCTTCTATTTCCAAAACTTCCAGTTCTATTCCATTTATTATGCTTTCCATATCCGATAATTTACTTTAAATCACTTCCTTTACTGTCGAAAAGTTCTCTCTTGATCTCCTCTTGATTGCATTCAACTTTTTCTTGGATTGACTTAACTTCCCCCAAACTTTCTTTCAACTCTTTTTGTTCCGTTTCCATACTTTCTTTCATCTCTCTTTGACATTCTTTCGATCAATCCGGTTTCCATCTTTTCCTGTCCTGCTTTCGTTTCATTCATCTGGGTAGCTAAGCTTTCTAGAACTTTCTTTGTCTCTTGCACCATAGCTCCAGTTATAACCATTCACAGACAACCCCACTCCTGGCACCAAAAATGTCGCGTATTATGGGGTTCGCAAGTTGACCGAGAATGAGAGGCGAAACTTGCAAAAATTCAGTAATTTATTTACAGAAATTTCCAGAAAAATACATGTCTATAAACCAAGTATCAGCTTCAATTTATCCAGTAAACACAGTTTAAACAACAGCCGTTAACAGCAAAACCACACTACAAACTGTATAACAATAACACATAAACTAAGTCTCATTCAAAGAGGATCAAAGTAATGCAAGCATTTAACTCACAGAGATAGATCTGAGACTCATTGAGAACTGAAACTGAACCGCATTGGCGAAAAAACAGCTCTTATATACCCCTGTAAAAATGTGTGGAGAATTCGAGAAAGTGCTCAACCAATAGGATTTCAACTTCCATATTTGGTATAACAATAATAAGAATTTTTTCTCGCCAAGGAGAGAAAATGTTGCCAAATTTGGTGCCAAATCCATTCCCTGCCTTATTGGAGCTTCTTAATGCGTTTTTAAGGTAAAATTAGCTATTTCAACGCTAAAACGACTAGAAATGGACAAAATTAGCATTTTATCAACATACTAAGCCTCTTTGAAAAAATTTATGCAAAAATAAATACAATTATTTACAATTCCGTAACAATAGCAACTAAAATATTGTTTTGATAAATAAATGGTTTGTTGCAGCATGTTAATCGCACAATTTTGTGCAAAACGGCCAAATTCCATGTTTTTATGTAAATTAGTTTTTGTTGTATAAATCAAGAAAACGAAAAAGGCGCGGTAAATTGAAACACGGCAGCGGTAGGTATTTTCTTTTTTTTTAGAATACAGAGATTTTTGTTGTAGATTACTTTCTTATATGTACCTGAAGATTCCATAAAATTAAGGCAAAAATATTTCTCTTTATTTTAAACATGTATGTTTTTAATCGTATATAAAGATTCAGTTTATTATTATTATTATTATTATTATTATTATTATTATCATTTTTACGTGGATTCAAGCGTCTGATACAAGAATTAAGGAATTGCTATTTTATTTATTTATTTATTTATTTATTTTTTTTAATCTAAGAGATATGAAATTCATAGCCATATTGGTTTGATTAAAAATTGAACCTTTATGTTTAATCTGAACAATTTTATATAAAATTCTCCATTAACTTAATTTGTCAAGATTGACGTAAATTTCATAAAATATTTTTACAATAAAAATTTTAAATCCTTTATTTGAGTAAAATCGAATGATATTGCTGTTTTAAGAATGATCTAATATATACCATTCCAAAAAGAAATTAAATATTGAATCAAAAGCTTTCAAACAGAAGTTTGCATCATTATTAGTTTTTAAACAAAACACTTTACTTTGTTTTCATGCAAGCTTTTAAAATTATTAAGTGGTAGAAATTGAAATTTTTCGTTTTATATTCAACAACGTTTTGGATTTTTATAATTTTAGTACCAGTAATTTATTATCAAAATATATAGTTACGCTCACCATTGATTGACTGACTATGTCATGCTGTACATAGAAATAAAGGTTAAGCGATTTTTTTGGACTCTGTGTGTGAACGAAGGCTGTCATCTAATTTTCATACTTTAGTAAATTTAAAAAAAATCTAATTGTGTGATCGATAATGTGTTTCATCCGACGAATTCAGAGAAATCACCCTTTTCATTTGGTATCTTACTTCTAACGAATTTTTTATTAGATTTTTTATATTAATTAAAATGTGAAAATAAATAATAATTTTTTATTAGATTTTTTAAAATTAATTAAAATAAATAATTAGCTTTAAAATAGACATTTAAATTTTTAATTGTTATCTTTTTTTTTTTTTTTTTTTTTTTTTTTTTTTTTCAAGATAAAATGAAGTATGTTTCGACGTGAAACAAAGAAATTATCACGTGAAAAAAAAAAAAAAAAAAAAAAAAAAGCTATATTGATCATTTTTCAACGGGCACCTTAGTCTCCCTACAACTAACTAGTGTAAAATGTTTTCCATTGCTTTTAAGTATTCAATAATGCTTTAATATATTTTTTTGTAAAGAAAAAGACAATGGAATATTTTACTATTTTCTTTTTTCAGTATATATATTAGTATTCTAAGGTTATTTGTTAGCTTTACATTAGTTTTTAATTCGTGCTTATGTAAATAAATGAAAATGTACAGTTGAAGTTTTAAACTTTTGTTAAAATCATATTAGATTATTAATAATTTACTGTGTCTGGATATTTTAAGTATATATTATTCAACCAATATATTAGACATATAAATACATGTATATTCTTTATAGTTTGTAAAAAATAAAACAGTCTTTTATAGTTTATTTTAGAAGCTTGAATCAATATTAAAGATTCTGAACAATTTATATCACATAAAACTTCCTTGAGAAGTACACCTGGCTAAAAATATTTACAAAAGATAACAATATATAGTTGACAATAACACTTACAAAAGATGACAATATGTAGTACATGATATACCAGAGTATTCCATACCAAATGCGTAAGTGGTATTATAAGCAGTTTTCTTTACAAGCAATGCTTTCAAATCAAGCTTGTGCATATTTTGAAAACGTATAGTTGTTAACAAGAAAGCATCACACAACTGACGTTTTAAAATAATAAGTACAAAACTTTGAATATAGCGAGTTCAGCGTGTTTATTGCATTTTATGGTGTTTATTGAAAGTTCTGTACTTATTATGTAGTTGTTACCCTAAAATTTTACATTATCGCATGCTGTTGTAATTTTAAGGGGTACAAGAAAACAAACTTTCTTTCTTAAATATAAACGATAATTTTTAGACAAATATTCATCTCAATAGGCAATGCTTCAAGTTAGATTTTATGTTTAAGCATTTCCTAGCACAAATTTTACTTGAAAAAGTCCATAAAATTTAATTATTTTTAACAATTTTATGTTAAGAATTTTAAGGATAAAATTAGTATTTTTATGAAAATAAAATAAGAGAATATTGGGATTTGCGCGTAATATAAATATTTTCCATTTGTACAGGCTTGTTTTCATTCTTGAAATTCCAAAGCAGTTTGCCTCTGTATTGACAATTTAAATATATTTTGTTCAAAATTAGAAAGACATAAACCTATCAAAAATAATATATATATATATATATATTGAGAGAGAGAGAGCCTACGAAACATCCCCTCTTATCACAGAAATGCGTGAGAATTTTGAAAAACGGTGAAACCTGTTTTCATATAATTCTAGGAAGACCTTTTTTGGACAACACAATTAGGTCGAGGTTGTGTGTGTGTGTGGGGGGGGGGGCGGGAGGCGCTAGAGAGACAACTTTAAAACTTCAAATAGGAAGGCACGTCTTGTTATATATCCCTGCAAACGCCTTTTCAAGAAATGAAATTTGTGTAAATAGTTTTTCTTGCGATGATTATTAAAGGAGATACATGATGAGATACATAAATCCACATTTCAAAACTCGAAAATTGTTCCACGTCTCTCTCTTATCTCGAAAATGTGTCAGATTTTAAAAAAGGGCAAAACGTGTGTTGATTGAATTCCAGGGGGATCTGTCTTGGTGCAAAACTTAGTGCCCGGGAAGGGGTAGGGGGTAGAGGTGCCACTAGGAGTGGCAACTGCTAAATTTCAAATTGGAAAATATGTCTTGTAATACAACGCTGGAACTATCTTAAAAACAATGAATTTAATTTAAATAGATTAGTCCTGCAATAATTATTAGAGAGTATACATAAGTAAAAATACACATTTTAAAATTCTATAAAGTGATGTAACTCTTTTAATAATTATCACAATCAAAACTATATGTATCAAACTCATTGCCTTGAAGAGACTTTTCCAGGAATGCATCATACATAATACATATACATACTTTTGTATATACATACTTTCTTATTTGAAATTTTAAAGCTTCTCTTAATTGCGGCCCACCTGGTACCGCGAGCACAAAATATTTTTCACCAAAAGAGGTTCCTCTCTAATTATGCCGGGTTCGATCCCCGGTCGCGCTCGTCGACCTAGCCGTTCGGAGTTTTCCGTGGTTTCCTCCGAAACTTGCGTAAATACGGGCTAGGACCCCTTAGAAAGACCTCCACGGAAGGCCCTCCCCCTCAGGCCTAGGACCCCAGTGTTGTCAATCGGCCTTAATCCCTAAACACCAACACACCAAACACCTCTCTAATTAATTTTTTTTTCGCGATTTTTCAAAATTTTCACGCATTTCCGAGATAGGAAGGGTGTGTGGGACTTTTGGCAGACCCTGTATATATATTTTTTTTACAAAGTAAAACATTTCAGAAGATTATCTTAATTTGTTTCTAAAAAGACAGTAATAAAAAGCTTGCTATTCTGTAGCCCTATTCATTTTCTAAACTTTGCATACCCATCACAAAATGTATAAAAATTATTCATAACACTAAAATATAACATTCACGAATTTTAAGTTTGGTAACATTACGCATTAATAATAATAATACTAATAATCATTTTTGAAGGACCCGTGAATTAATCACTTAAGCTAATAACACATAATATTTCATGAGAAATGATTTTGTATGACATAATATCTCTTTATTACACCATGATGTGTGCAATGTAGAGATAACAAAATTTGATTTTTAAAATACCTCCCACAGATTGTAATGTACTGCAGATTTTTATGAGACACTGTAAACATATCAGATGCGTTATTTTTAACATAATAAATAATTTTCATACTATAGTGAACATAAATAAGACATATTATTTTCAGGCTATTTAAATGTGTCAACAGAAAATCGATGACAGGTACATGGATAAATATTTAGAATAACTATAGTTGCAAATTATTATTAAACGTTATTGAAAACTATTTTAAACCCTTAATCTTAATCGATTAAAAACATGCATTTCTGAATACGAATATGCATAAACATACAAAACATATATTTCGATTTCATTAGGTTTTTTGCAATTTATAGGAATTAAAGCATGCTCTCTAAACATACCACTCATTGACCGTTATGCATTAGAATTATATTTTGATGTATCTGTTCAGAAACCTCTTGTGCAGTTTATATCATTTACATGAAGGAACATGACATAGCATACGTTTAAACATATAAAATAGCAAGGTATTCCAAGAAAATTTGTGGTTGTTAAAGAACATATTATTTTACAATATCAAAATTAAATTATCTTGTTATATAATTTTAACATTTTTATAAATTTCCCAGCTAACTCCTTTTTTTAATATTACGGTTATCATTAACCACTTTTTACTTTCACTTATCAATCAACTAAATTTCTTAAGCTATCCAACATTCGAAAAAAAAAAATGCTGACATTGGAAAACATCTACAGTTTAACTCCATAAATAACAGAAGACTTTAAATCATCTACGTCGTCTTTTATCACTATTCTAAAAGTCTCGAAAACTTTACAAAAAATATACGATAAGAAAGAATATACAACAAAATAAATATATTTTTGTCAGGGATACATATGTCGCTATATATTTTTATGAGTTTTATTAAAAATCTTCGCCAAGTCATCGAAGTTTGAAAAATGTTATCATATGCTACATGCTTAAACTCATATATTGTTCTAATTCCTTCTATTCTCAGAGTATTTTACGTTTCAATAAATCAGAAACTTACCATAATTTTTAACATTGATTTATTGAGCGAGAAAAACTGAACAGAAATCCTTTTATCGAGTATATTTTTGCAGTACAATCTTTACTTTAAATGTAATATCGGGTAATACTTAGAGTAGTAATTAATTTTAAAATACTTATATAATCTATTATTCTTTTTACAAATTAACAAATGTTAACAAACTTCTCCATGTATATTTTCAATTAACAGCCTGAAAATAAAATTTTTGTTTTTACTTATGTATTTGTATCTGTTAGATAATTTTTATAGGTAAAACAGATAATAGTTTCTAAAAATCATATGAGAGAGAGAGAGAGACTTTTTCTATCGTGCTAGTTTCTGTAATTTAAATGCATATTTTAATTTTTTTTTTTAAATGATTATCACGTTCTTCACATTAATAATAATAAAAAAAAAGCTTTGTTAATATTTTTTCAACGTATTTAATCAAGGTATATCATGTTATGTATTGCATGTATATTAACTTTTGATACCTTCTAGTATTGAATATCGTTATATTTCAAATAAATGAGCAAACAGTATACACAATGTACATGCCGGTATAAAGAGCTATTGAAATTAAAGTAGTTAAAAGTGAGACAGAAGGAGGTAAGTCCAATTAGATAATTAGTTATTTATTAGTTAATTAGTTTTTAGTAAGTTAACTATTTGCCCTTGGACTCTGAAAGAATGGCAATTTTTTTAACCTAGAGAAAAATAGTATAATATTCTAAATAGAAACAAAGCATTCAGGTTAAACTTTTTACATTTTAAACTCTATTTTCGATGCGAAATTCACGTATAGCTTTCTTTTCTCTTCTTTTTTAGGACTGAGGGCCTATTAGTCTCAGACAGCGATTTTTGTGTTGTCGTTTTCGATAGTTGGACATTTATCGAAATCATTTTTCGATAGTTGGACATTTATCGAAAATATAATTGAATAATTTGAAAGCGATGTTATAATTGGGAAGAAAAAAAAACTAATAGTCCTCCGTCCTAAACTAAATTCTGCTTTTGCCAGAATTTCATCAAAATCTTTTTAAAATGACATTGACATGAGTCCCCCCAAGGCACAACTATGACATGAGTTCCCCCTCAAGGCACAACTTTGACATGAGTCCCCCCCCCAAGGCACAACTTTGACATGAGTCCCCCCCAGGCCCAACTTTGACATGAGTCCCCCCCAAGGTACAACTTTGACATGAGTCCCCCCCAAGGCACAACTTTGACATGAGTCCCCTCCCCAAGGCACAACTTTGACATGAGTCCCTCCCAAGGCACAACTTTGACATGAGTTCCCCCCAAGGTACAACTTTGACATGAGTCCCCCCAAGGCACATGAGTTCCCCAAAAGGCCAGACTTTGACATGAGTCCCCCCCAAGGCCCAACTTTGACATGAGTCCCCCCCAAGGTACAACTTTGACATGAGTCCCCCCAAGGCACAACATTGACATAAGTCCCCCCCCCAAGGCACAACTTTTTATTTTTTTTTTCAATGAATATCTTGTCGCATTAAACCTAAGTATTTTTCTTTTGTACTTTCTTTTAATTATGTTATCTTATGTTATCTATGAAATTTTACATTTGGGTACACATTCCTTTTTTTTTTTTTTTTTTTTTTTTTTTATTATTACAGCTTTGCTCTTTCCTACTTAGATTAAAATATTTACTTTTTATTTTTTATTTATTCTCCGTCTAGTCTTTTTTTTTTTTTTTAATGATATTACAAATTAATTATGGTATTAACTTTAGGGACAACTGACTGCACTATGATCTTATGTCTGATGGTGTGAGTGCTCCATGGAGACTTTCTAAGGGTTTCTAGCTTTCATTTAAGTAAGTTTCAGGTAAAACCACAGACCTGAAGAACAACTGGAGCAAATGGTTTCAATACCTTTACACAGTATTCGTGCGTGCCGGTTTTTCAAGAATCCATCTGCTATCGTTTGCCGTACAAAGTCAAACCTTGTAAGGCATTCAAAACTTGTCGGGACGTCCAATACTATTATACTCTTTAAAGAATTAAAATTAAAAATTGCAATATCATGTTCTGCATATGGTTGTACGAACAGAAAACTTTTATACAATTTTATATTGAAATATAAAAGTATCAAATGATTTCTTCCGTACAAAGTTTAACTTTGTACGGCAAACCATAGCAGACGAAGTCTTGAAGAACTGGCACGCGAAAAACGGTCTAGCCAATCCTCTAGTTGCTCTAAGGGCGATCCGCGATCGAATCCGGCACCTCAAGTCTACTACCTTCTAGGACAGAACCTCTTAGCCTCTGGTGAGCCTATAAATAAATTATGAAATGCTGCATAACTTGTTTCGCATGAACATTGCTTATTTTTATAGTGGAGCCATCATCCTATATTTCCGTTTGAAATTTTTATTGTACCAGTTATTAAATCGTTAGATTAAAATTTTCTACCATTGTATACGTTTGTAACTTAAAAAATCTGCATTATTTAACTCGTTTTTAAAAAGTATAGCATATTTAAATTACATAATGCATCATTTAATTGTTTTCATTTCTCTAAATAATGCTCCATAGTCTGAAAAAAAAAAAGTATTTTATTTTATTCATTAATAAATGCTACATATTTAAGAGATAATTCAACAAATCTTCACGTTTTAGCGACATTACTTTACTTTTTAAACATCTTTACTTCTTTTAATACATTAATTTTTAAACCTCTCTTTATTAAAAAATTAAATATCATTCTGTTTCTCAATTATAATTTATTTGCGAAGAATGAACTTATATATTAATAAAATATAAATACTACATAAATTCTTACGGAAAATAAATGAGGTACATGACACGATGGCGTTAAAAATTAAGAAACATTTGCATTTAAAGCGAAGTAATTATGCATAAAAAAAAAAAAACTAAACAAAGTAAGAATACAGTATTTATAGCATCAAACAACCTTATAAATATTTATATTTTATTTTTATATTTTAAATGTCATATTTAATGATAATAATAATAATAATAAATGTGTTCAGTATTAAAATGCATTTCAGAAAAACAAATTACATTCAAAATAAAAATATTAAAACGTATAATATTTCATTTTTACAAGAGCATGATTATTTATTTTTTTTTTATTTTATTTTTTTAATGTTGTCATTCTTTAAATATTTTAATCCTCAGGAGTGTATTTCGGAATTATTTCTATATAATGTTTACTTAAGTGTTGTTAAAATATGAAAATATTATATTAAATTATGCTTAGTTCAATATGGTTTCATTACTTAAAGATTTTCGAATAAACATATAGGTTAATTCATTGTACATAAAATAATAATATAAAAAATATTTTATTATATTACGAATTTAAAATTCACCTAAATTGAATTTTTGTACAGATTTTTTTATTATACGTAAGATACTTTATGATAAAAATAGATTGAATTAACCATTCTTTTTTTTTTTTTTTTTTTTTTTTTTTGATGATTTTATTTTAGCAAGACAAGCAACATGCATTTGGTAGATGCATATTAAAGTTTATAATTAATATTACGCATTTTATGGACATAGCAGGCAGAAAAAAATAGAGCAAAGGTTCCCTATGTAGTATAATATCATCACGAAAATTGGCATTTAATAATTAATTCAGTAATGATGATAAATAATGAATAATAGAATTAACCGGTGAATATGCATTTGTTTTAAGATATCCAAATATATAACTGTTTTACATAATTCTGAGTAATTTCTTTTTTTTTATTATTATTATTATTATTATTCCTTTTAATACAGCTGCAGAATTTTAGAGAATTCTCGGTCTGCATCACAAATTTCAACGTTTAAAATTTTATAAAAAATATTATTTATGTTATCTGACGTATGTTTCAATTTCATTTTTATTCTAATCCTTAATTTAAAAACATTTTACAATTCTTTTCATAAATAAGTACGATGGCGTCCCACAGTCTGGTGCACTGTCTTGTAAATTGGGAAAATCGAATAAATATTTTACATTTCAGAAAACGTATAACTGATATAAATAATAAATTTCTATTTACGAATTCATTTTTATTTATTTATTTATTGTGTGTTTAGATTAAATATTTCTTACACTACAGAAGGCTTTATTTTTATAAATATATTCAAGTATACGTAGTTTCATAACCACATTTTTTAAGCATATCCTACGTGTTAAAAGCTCATTAAATTATAATTTTCTGCTCCTTATAACTGTTTCACTATTAATACTGTTAATATAGAGTAAAACTTTATCGTTATCATACCCTAGGGTTTCAATAATTTTTCATGATACGTAAAATATACTATTCTTTACTTTCGGAACATTAAATCTAAATCAATTAATTTAGTGATTGTTGAAAAAAATATATTGGAATATTTTTACTGGATTCCTATAATTTAAATCAATTTTATTATTTATTGATTTGAAAATAAATTTCTAGAATATATATATATATTTTTTTTTAAATGTGTACATTTTCATTTACTTGTACAATGGTAATTCATATAATATATTTTGAAAGATGTGTTTAAACAACTATTTCAATTTGATTTAAGATCGATAAAATACATAAAATAAGAGTAAACTTACTAGTTAAATTGTAGTTACGGTTATTAATTAAAAGGTACAAATTAATTTCTTTAAATTGGTGAGGCGTTCATATTTTTCAGTAGCATTTGATCCTATGACAAAAATGCTGTTCAGCAATAAGTAAAGATTGATTGGTTGGTTGGGTTTTACTTCGCAATAGTGTTGCGCAGATGGACAATTGGCGACAGTCTGGGAAACACCCCTAAAGGTGGTCCGGAGACATGCCATCACAATTTTGATCCTCCACGGAAGGGATGGCTCTCCTGCTTAGGTGACCCCCCAGATGTATAATTTTTGGTTGGATTATGGAGGACATTGCGGCCCCGACAGATTTTACGTGCACCAGCCACCATTAGAGTACACGGCAGTCTTTGGCCGGCTTGAGTACTGAGCCCGCAATCATCCAATTACGAGGCCGGCTCTCTACCGACTGGGCTCCCGCGGCCCGCAATAAGTAATGAATAGGAATTTCTTGAAATATAAACAATATCGAAAATCGTCAAAAATATATTTTCCGAACAGAAATCTAGTTAAAAAAAAAAAAAAAAATCATGTGCACTTTTTTCACTGTAAAGTAATTTTAAGCCGATTTATGCATTCAACTCATTATTTGCATATGTATATATATGTGCTTGTGTGTTTGAGAGAGAGAGAGTGTGTACATAATTTGCATAACGACAATGTAATGAAACCAGGAAACAGGTCATGATAAAAATTATTAAGCATTTAATATGCAACGATAACATCTATTAAAGATTTGAATATTTCTCATTAAATTCATATTAAAAAAAAAAAAAAAAAAAAAACTTAATAGAACCTAAATTAAATATTTCAGTTTAACATTTTGAGTACTGAATTATTTGAAGATTTTTATGCCCAAGGGACGGATTTAATTTATCGCTATATGGAATGATTTTGAATTTTTGACAGTAAGGTCCGTCTGTGGGCGTTATTCTCCCATGTTACAATATTTCAGAACAAAATTTTCTGTATTCACATTTATATTACAAATGGATATACATTATAATTTTATTCTTTCTAATCAAAGTATTTGTATCCATAGTATATTTCATTGTAAAATTGTGAATATTAATTATATATTTTAGAAAAAAGTAGCATACAAATTGCAAAAGAAACGCCTACTGGTGGAATTACAGATTTTCAAATGATTTGAATCTACGTCAGCGGTCGCGAAAGTGTTAATATGTAAAAGTAATACATTTTATTTGGAATATACTTATATTGATGATATAAGTATGGTTGTAAGATATCATAAAAAACGCCAGGAAAGTGTTTGCGATCAACGCCCACTGCCGGGGGTTCCGCAAACATTAACGCCTACTTCTTAAATTCAGATGACGAGTCAGACTCGTCCACCGTAACTTCGCCCAAGTAAGCACATGACGAGTCTCACTCGTCAAATGTACCCAAGGGGTTAATGCGAATTCTAACTGGTCTAACGAAGTCTATTCTTCAAAATATACTTCTTGAGATTTTGAGCACATATCTGGACACAAAAATTTAATTTTATTTTCATTTTCTTTAAAACATTTTGCTTTTTACACTGTTAAAAATGGCTTTCTAAAAATGAGCTAAATTGTCTCAAAATAGCTCCGAAACAATATATACTTAAATTTGAGAAAATATGTACTAATTTTTGAGTATACGGACATGCTCAAAAATAGGGTTGACCAATAAGAATCCAAATATCCCCATGTTTTACATGTCAATATAATCAAAAACGAGTACCTGGGTTTTCAAATTTAAGTATTTTTTTTTAGAGCTATTTTGAGGCAATTTAGCTCATTTTAAAAAAAAAAAACATTTTTAACAGTATAAGTTTATTAGATTACATTTTTTAGCCGAAATGTTTTGCCAATGGGCTTAAAATTGCTTAGACTCTAGTAGCCGAATTTATGCTTTGGGTCTGGACTGACCAATAATATTATACATTACGTCACTGTCTTATCATTTCGACAAATGTTAATCGTAATTGTTCCACATTAGAGACATATTATATAGATATTATTTTTTTTAATTTTAAGTATAATAATTAGAATTAAATAAATTATCAACTATTTTATCTAGAATTAACTAAAAATATTTCGCATAAATTTAATTTTTAATTTTGCAATTACTTTTTTTTTCCCTCCTGTTAATTAATTTTCAATATTACACCTTTCTCAAATATTCTAAGTAACATAACTACTCCCATTTATTTTTTGGAACGAAATGCAAAATAATGACAAACGATTTCCTACGCATTTTTTTCCACAACTGTTTCAAAACATTGTATCCATTTTGGTTGTTAAGAATGATTTATGAAGAGAATTTTATTTCATTTAGTACATAATTTATTATACAGAATGAAACGCAAGTCAATAATTTCCTTGGGAATTTCTTGAAATATAAAACCTTTTCGTATTGTGATGTCATGAAAAATTTAACATACATATAAAATGAATATTTGATAATGCATTTCTTTCAGATATTTCTGTTTTAAAATTTTGTTTGTCTTTAGATAATATAACGTATGCTGAAGATTTTAATGGACTGCATTTATTTAAATAATTGTTTGAAATGAAGCAGAAAATGTTCATTTTTTATTTGATATAAAATTGAACAAATACATAATTTAAGAACATTTTAAAATACGTAAATATAGATAAATTATTTTTATAAAAGCTTTTTGGTTTCTTTTATCTATTAGTATTACATTTAAGGTAAAACAATATTCATATCGTAAGTAGCCGAAAATATTTTCATTTGATTTTTGTGCAGAAAAAAAAATTATATCAAAACCTAGTTAGCATAAGTGGACTGTGCTCTGACTAATACCATATATTTGTTCTCATAAATTTCCAGAGTAAGGCATTTTATATTCATGGTAATTAAAAATACCTGGACAATCACCCATCATATTCACAGACTAAAATACATTACCTAGTAAACAAACTTCCCTCAAATTGTATACATTTAACTTATTTCAAATTCACTATTAATGTTATTGACGTAGTTTACTATTTTAAATTTTATGCAATTATATACTATTTACATTGCTGTAGACCCTATAAAAATATAATTTATGCATGAATGTTATAATGAATGTTCATGCAAAACATTGCCTTAAATAAAATAAAAAAAATGCCCTATTAAATAAAAAAATAAAAAATTTAAAAATAAAAATAAATAAATAAATAAAAACTTGTGTACAAAACAAAGGAATATACTAAAATTTTTAATAAGGATATTCATAATTTAAAAAACTTCATATTTGTATAGATAATAATACTTTAAACTTATCCGTTATTTTTATATTGAACATAAATCCTCATTATGCCCGTTTCTGAAACAATTAGCCTTATTGCAGAAAAATATATCCCATTTAGAGACACTTTTAAAAACACGCGTAACGTTTTAAATTAATAAATAAAAACACTTTAAAACACGTATAAAAGTTAAAAAAACATATATTTAATTAAAAACTACATATTTCTAAGCTTTTCGCCCTGAAAAGCAGGGCATCATCAGGAACTCTACATGGTTTTTTACAGTGTGCAGCTGTGTTACAAATATATATACCATAAATCAGGTTAAAGCTACAGTTACATCGCTACTTTAATACAAATTAAAAAGTTCATTGGTTGGAGCTATTCTACATTGACACGGAGGCAAAACTTGATTACTGCAACTTGCGTTGGAAAAAGTCAGTTTTGGATGGCTATTGGAAAGGCTGGCGTGGTGGTAACATCAAGGGAAAGAAAACTTGTCGAGCAGTGGTAGAGTCATTCGGTTTGAGGAGTCAATGGATGGAAGCTGAAACACTGGACTGGCGTTAACACAGTCAGAAGAAACTTGTACGAAAACTTGTAGTAGAAAGGAATCAAACCTTGAAGACAAACTGTGGATGGGAACATGATACTTGAGGTGGCGGTAACTATCGTTGGAGAAGGATGCAGAAGCGTCCATAGAAACTTAAATGAAACTTGAAATTGATGAGGTTACATATTGAACTGGAAAAATATCAATGCAAGTTAAATATCTGGTTGTATTATATAATTCTAAATTTTAGGTAGGAAAGCTGCATCTTAAGATTTAATAACAATAGGATATTTTACAATATTTACAGCTTCTGAAATTAAGAGTTCACATATATTTTGTGGAGTTGAAATTATTTCTGCTCGATCCCATAGAGGTATAGCGCCGGAGTTATTGTAAATGAAATTAACTATTGCAGAACTTCTTTCTCCTTTTACATTTTTTATATGTTCCTGGATTCTTCTATTAAGAGTTCTTTTAGTTTGTGCAATATAGAAAAATTTTCATTATGCAATTGTATCGGAATTTTATAAACCCTTCCAGTGGGTCTAGTATGGTCACGGTCATTTATACCCAGTTGTTTAATAGTTAAAGGTGAACTATAGGGAATTATAATGTTAAATTTTCGAAAAAATATAATGTTTAAAATTATCTAAATCATTACTATAAACAAGGCTATTAGTAAATTTAATTTTAGGGGTTAGTGTAGAAGAGTTATTAATTGGAGGAAAAATGAGTTTTTTTTTTTTTTTTTTATTGAAAATCTCATTTATAATATTGAAATCCATCACAGACAAATGATTTGTTTGAATCAATTCATATTGTTGTTCCTTGGAGTGTTGTGCCGCTAAACCAAAAATTGCAAGTCTTGAAAATTTAACACAAGTTTATTATATTTGTTAAAAGGATTCACATCATTAAGCAGTACAGGTTCGTATTTAAAAAATATTGTTCAGGAATCAAACTCCAGAAAATTCCGAGGAACAAGGGAGAGAGAGAGGGCAGCGAAAAAATACTACGTCTTTACTATACCGTGAAAAAAGCAAAAACTGTCGGTCTGCTCTTTTCGATCGCACGGGGAGAACCATCCGGAAGGGAAGTCATATGACTGCGTTATCATTATTTTCGCCAAAATGAAAGCCAACTTCAGTTCTTTGTTTTAGATATTAAACTAATGTTAATTTTTGAATTTGTAATGACGGTTTATAATTGTATTAACCTTTTAATCGCCAATTTTACGCCAAGCGACCGTTTGACTAGAGAAAATGACCGTTATGAACTGAAATCATTAATATTGGGTAATTTAAAATAAATTATATCCGGTGTTGCAATAATATAAATTCTGACAATGAGTTTTCTTTTTTTATGACTATTTGAGAACACTTTTTTTATAATTACGTTTAATGTCAGAATTTCCGTTAGATATTATTTCTTTTATTTTCTTTTTATCCCGTAAAATAAAGTACTTTTCTATTCAAAAAGATAAACATTTATTTATGATTTAGATACAAAACATATACAATTTAGATTTCTGAATGAAGTGTGTTATTGTTTTATGTTGATAAATAGTGTAGGTCGTATGTATAATTAAAATTGTGTAATTTTTAACGACATTTAAAAATAATTTTTTTTCCAAATGCTTAAGAACAAATTACGTAAATATAATATCTCACTTAAAATTTAATTATTTTTTTTTTATTGGAATAATGCATTCATTTATCATTAGATTTTATTTTATTTAAAAATTCAATTAAAATTTAACCAAATATATGTGAACACCTTCACATCATTCATACTAGTTTTTTTTGTATCCAGCGTCCCTACCAATATTAATAATTTTATTTAATTGTCGATTTTCACTAAGTTAAAAGGAAGTATAATAAATATCACGAAATATGTAAGAATTAAAAAAAGATTTTTTATGCATATTCAGATGAGCAGAAGAAGCAGGTATAGGGAGGGGGAAAAAGGAATTTTTGTAGTAGACGTCAAACCAAATAATTAAATTATTTTTGCTCCGATGAATAGAGAGGTCTAAAAATGGCAAAGTTTGATTAATTTCACATTCGTAGGTAAATTTAATGGAAGGAAATTGTTGAGTAAAAACATCAATAAAATTAAGGAGGGAATTTTTTGTATATGACCAGGATATAAAAATATCGTCGACATACCGTAGGTAAATTGACGGTTGAAGTACGGAAATAGCAAAGGATCATTCTTTAAGCTCAATAAGTAAAATGTCGGCAAGAATAGGACTGAAGGGGGAACCCATTGGCGTTCCAAACGTTTGTTTATATATAACACCATTAAAAAGAAAATAGTTATTATCGTTGATAGGATCAAATGCTTCAGAAATAAAATTCAAAAATTGGGCAAGAGAAGGAATATTATGGCAATTTCTAAGGATAATAGAACGAACAATATCTAAAGGGATATTAGGAAAAAGGGAAATAACATCTAAACTATAATATTTATCTGTGGGGGTGAAAATAGTACTAAGAATTTTATTTTTTCCTTCAAGTCCGGAATTAACAATATGAGAATTATTCATAATTAAAGGGTTTAAGTAAGTCTGCGAGGAATTTTATAAGAAAATAAGATGGGCTATTACATTTAGATACAACTGGCCGTAACGGGTGATTAGGTTTATGTGTTAAACAAAAAAAAAAAAAAAAAAAAAAAAAAAAAAAAAAAAAATGGAACAGCTGGATATAAAGGAATTTTTATACTATGAGGGGAGATTAAATTTACATAAGAATTTATAAATTTATGAATTTTACGAATAAAACTTTCTGTAGGATTGGAATTAATAGTTATGCAAGATATATCATTAATGGCGGCATGAGCTTTAGAGAAGAAATCGTGTTTAAAGCAACAATTTGTTTAGATTTATCCGCTATTAAGAGATGAAAATTTTTATTAGTTTTAATCCTTCTTAAAGTCAATAAATTGCAATTAGTAGACCCACTATTAAGGGAAAGGTGTTTATTCAGAGTAAAAACTGCATGCGCACGCACTTGTCCTTGATGGTCAGTAGGAACTTGTTTTACAATATTTTCTAATCTTGGTATAACAGATTCAGCTTTAAGATGAGGCGTGAAGGCAAAATTCGACCCTTTGTTTAATATATTCAGTTCATTAGGAGAAAAAATATAATTTGATAAATTCAAAAATTGTTCGGTTTTGTTCGATTTCTTTTCTCTATTATTAGAGGAAATTTGCGATGAAGCAAGTTTTTCTATTTTAATGTTATATTTATAAGTCATTTTTTGTTCATGGTTACCAGTACACTGAAAAAGATTTTTTAGAAACGGTTCAAGGTATTCCGGCTGGGTTTTTTTTAGAAAGTTCATGATAACAGTAACATGTCAGTGATTCAAGGTGGACGATTGATTTTCTTAAGTTTCTAATGGCATTATTTAGTATTTTATTTTCAGCAGTAACCAAAATATTTTTGCAACTGGGTGGAAAAGATTTGTAATTAATCAGTAAAGATATTGGAACAATATTCAAATTCTTACAGTCTTTAAGGAATTTCAAACGTAGAAGCCACTTGTTAAGTTTAAACCTTAATTTTTTAAATTTCAAGAAGAGTGACATGGCTAAATTAAATTAACACCAATTTGTATGATTATAAAGTAGCGAAATTAAGTATGAAAATCGAGTATTAATATTGATGCTTTTAAGATATGATTTAAAAAATGTATAATAGATGCAATATCACCACAATTTAAGACTGTTGGAGAAGCTGCACATCAAAAAACTTGAAGTCAAAGTAAAATTTGCAGAAAAAATATATCCCATTTAGAGACACTTTTAAAAGATACGTGTAACGTTTTAAATTAATAAATAAAAAAACTTTAAAACACGTATAAAAGTTTTAAAAATATATATTTAATAAAAAACTACATATTTCTAAGCTTTTCGCCCTGTAAAGCAGGACATCATCAGGAAATCTACATGGTTTTGTACGGTGTGCATCTGTGCTACAAATATATATACAATAAATCAGGTTAAAGCTACAGTTACATCGCTATTTTAATACAAAAAATTTTAGTTCATTGCTTGGAGACATTCTACATTGACACTGACATTGAGCGAAAATAATTTCAACTCCACAAGTATATCTGAACTCTTAATTTCAGGATATGTAAATATTGTAAAATACCCTAATGTTATTAATTCTAATGATGCAGCTTTCCTACCTAATATTTGGAATTATATTATACAACCAGATATTTAACTCGATAATTTTAAACATTATATTTTTGGAAAATTTAACGTTAAAATTCCCTATAGTTCACCTTTAACTATTAAACAACTGAGTATAAATGACCGTGACCATAGTAGACGCACTGGAGGGGTTTATAAAATTCCGATACAACTGCATAATGAAATTGTTTTCTATATTGGACAAACTAAAAGAACTCTTAATAGAAGAATCCAGGAACATATAAAAAATGTAAAAGAAGAAAGAAGTTCTGGACTGGTTAATTTCATTTACAATAACTCCGGCGCTATACCCCTATGGCATCGAGCAGAAATAATTTCAACTCCACAAAATATATCTGAACTCTTAATTTCAGAAGCTGCAAATATTGTAAAATATTCTAATATTATTAATTCTAAAGATGCAGCTTTCCTACCTAAAATTTCGAGTTATATTATACAACCAGATATTTAACTACAAGTGTTGCCTCAGTGTCAATGTAGAATGGTTCCAACCAATGAACTAAAAATTTTTTGTATTAAAGTAGCGATGTAACTGTAGCTTTAACCTGATTTATGGTATGTATATATTTGTAACACAGCTGCACACTGTACAAAACCATGTGGATTTCCTGATGATGCCCTGCTTTTCAGGGCGAAAAGCTTAGAAATATATAGTTTTCAATTAAAAATATGTTTTTAAAACATTTATACGTGTTTTAAAGTGTTTTTATTTATTAATTTAAAGCTTTATACGTGTCTTTTAAAAGTGTCTCTAAATGATATATATTTTTTCTGCAAATTTAACTTTGACTTCAAGTTTTTTTATGTGCAGCTTCTCCAACGATCTTAAATTGTGGTGATATTTCATCTATTATAAATTTTTTTTTAAATCATATCTTAAAAGCATCAATATTAATACTCGATTTTCATACTTAATTTTGCTACTTTATAATCTTACAAATTGGTGTTAATTTAATTTAGCCATGTCACTCTTCTTGAAATTTAAAAAAATAAGGTTTAAACTTAACAAGTGGCTTCTACGTTTGAAATTCCTTAACCCTTTGAGTACTGAATTATTTGAAGATTTTTATGCCAAAGGGACGGATTTAATTTATCTCTATATGGAATGATTTTGAATTTTTGACAGTAAGGTCCGCCTGTGGGCGTTATTCACTAGGGTGGGTCGAAAAAAAAAATTATTTTTTTCGAAACGCTATACCACGGAAAACTTGCCTCTGTGGTAGTTAAGTAAAATACAAATAAAAAAAAGAAATTTTATTGAACCCCCAGCTAGCGCATTGTACTTAAAATTTCGATTTTGTTCGAAAATCAAGTTATTTTACTAGCTTTTTCAAAGTACTCAACCAATAACATTTTAAACTGATCTAGTGAAAATCCTTTATTAAAAGAGTTGAAAAATACAAACAGAATTTAAAACCATCAAAATCTTTCAATTTACGGTAGCGCAAAAGACTCAAAAATCGGTAAATTATTGCATTTAAGGTGCATTCTAGCCCTTTGTAGCCAAGCGTGCTGAGTTGTGTGTTAATGCTTACGAGACCGCATGTTTTTGCCTTTTTTAAAGTAATATCCAACTACGGTCGCTATTCTCCTCAGTTACAATATTTCAGAACAAAATTTTACATATTCACATTTATATTACAAATGGATATACATTGTAATTTTGCTCTTTCTAATCAAAGTATTTATATCCGTAATATATTGATATTATAAATATAAATATTTGGTATATTTTTAAGAAATAAATAGCACATAAAAATTGAGAAAGAAACGCCCACTGGTGGAGTTAGAAGTTTTCAAATGACGTGAATCTATGTCATCTGTGGCGAAAATATTAGTAGCCCATTACATTTTTTTTTTCTTTTGCTTTACACTATAATTAATTGTAATAGAATGATCATATAAAGAATATAAATAAAAGAACAAATCAATGTTTATTTTTATTATAGTAACATACTTACTAAAAAAAAAAAAAAAATTGCCAGCAAGTACAGCTTCAACTTACCCACCCAAATATAGGGTGTAAATTTTGCAATGCAGTGCAATTTTTTTTTTTTTTTTTTGTATTTTTAGTAAATATGTTACTATAATAAAAAGTAAACATTAATGTTTTCTTTTATCTATATACTTTATATGGTCTTTCTATTACAATTAACCCTTTATGGTGCAAGGTAATTCTGATCATTTAAATTACACTGTCACCGGAATTACCAAACAGGATTAAATTAAAAGAAATTTTAAATTTTCAGTTTGAAAAAGCGGCCTTTTCTGCTAACTTATAAACGAAAATTTGCCTTAAAAAATTTCGGGGATAGGTTTTTGCAGCTGGAACCATATAGTAAGTGGTAAATATAAAACCAATGCATGGGTAAGGGTTAATTGTAGTGTAATGTAAAGAAAAAAAAAAAAAAAGGAAATGGGCTACTAACACTTTCGCGACTGCTGACGTAGATTCACGTCATTTAAAAATCTCTAACTCCACTAGTGGGCGTTTCTTTCTCAATTTTTATGTTATTTATTTCTTAAAAACATACCCAATATTCATATTTGTACTATCAATACATTGCCATTACTACGGAGGATCCGGACAAAATATCGCGTCAAAAAATAGTATGATCTATTTCAAAATTTGTATGTCACGTGGGATCTCTGGTGAAGGCCACAGGACCTTAGAAGTCTAAATTAATTAATTAATTAAAATAAATAAATATATTATAGAATGGAATTTTATTATTTTATATACATTTAGTTTTAAGTTATTGTTCATTTGCTTTTCACCATTCAAAATACATTTTAAAAATATTGTATACCACTGCTGATATCAAAGCTAAACACTGTTCAGAAACCTTAATTAAAAATTTTAAAATAGATAAGTACGCTTGAAATCTTTATGACTAATCTTGACAAAGGTTAATTAAAATAGTCTTTAAACTGTTTTAGGCAAAATTTATAACAATTTTGGAAGTGAATTTGTCAGTATGTGAGTGCTCCGACAGTGCTAAGTGTTGTCATGAAATTTTATACATTTTTATTAATAATTACCAAGTCATTTTTACATTCCATTCACTTATGTAGGCGATATTTTGTTCACGCGATATTTTTTCTAGCGAGATTTTGTCCCCCTACGGTTATAAATGCTTTGAATAGAAAAAGCTTAATTACAATCTATATCCATCTATATCCATCTCTTCCGGGACGGCCCTACTTGGACTTCGGTCCTCGTACAGCTCCACACCGCTCTTCGAGCGGTGAGCCGGGGTCGTTCCCCTGTTCAATCTATATCCATCTGTAATACAAATGTCAATATGGAAAATTTTACTCTTAAATATTGTAAATGAGGAGAATAACAACCACAGGCGGACCTTACTGTAAAAAAGACAAAAAAAAAAAAAAAAAAAAAAAAAAAAAAAAAAAACATGCGGTCGAGAAAGTGTTAACACACAACTCAGTATACTTGACTACAAAGGTGCTAGTACGCACCTTAACCTTTTATGGTGCAAAGTAATTCTGATCATTTAAATTACACTGTCACCGGAATTAGCAAACAGGATTAAATTAAAAGAAATTTTAAATTTTCAGTTTGAAAAAACGGCCTTTTCTGCGAACTTATAAACGAAAATTTGCCTTAAAAAATTTCGGGGATGAGTTTTTGCAGCTGGAACCATATAGTAAGTGGTAAATATATTATGAATGCACGGGTAAGGGTTAAATGCAATAATTTACCAATATTTGAGTCTTTTGCGCTACTGCAAATTGAAAGATTTTGTCGGTTTTAAATTTTTTTTGTGTTTTTCAACCCTTTTAGAAAAGGATTTTCACTATAGCAGTTTAAAATATTATTGGCTGAGGATTGTGAAAAAACGAGTAAAATGACATGATTTTCGGAAAAAATCGAAATTTTAAGTGTAATGCGCTAGCTGGGGGTTCAATAAAATACCTTTTTTTAATTTGCCTTTTATTTAACTACCCCAGAGGCAAGTTTTACACGGTATAGCGTTAAAAAAACATTTTTTTTTCGACCCACCCTATTTTTCACCCATGTTACGGATTTAATTTACCGCTATATGGAATGATTTTGAATTTTTGACAGTAAGGTCCGTCTGTGGGCGTTATTTTCCCATGTTACAATATTTCAGAACAAAATTTTCTGTATTCACATTTATATTACAAATGGATATGCATTATAATTTTATTCTTTCTAATCAAATATTTGTATCCTTAGTATATTTCATTGTAAAATTGTGAATATTAATTATATATTTAAGAAAAAAATAGCATACGAAATGCAAAAGAAACGCCCACTGGTGGAATTACAGATTTTCAAATGATTTGAATCTACGTCAGCGGTCGCGAAAGTGTTAATATGTAAAAGTAATACATTTTATTTGGAATATACTTATATTGATGATATAAGTATGGTTGTAAGATATCATAAAAAACGCCAGGAAAGTGTTTGCGATCAACGCCCACTGGCGGGGGTTCCGCAAACATTAACGCCTACTTCTTAAATTCAGATGACGAGTCAGACTCGTCCACCGTAACTTCGCCCAAGAAAGCACATGACGAGTCTCACTCGTCAAATGTACCCAAGGGGTTAAGGACTGTAAGAATTTGAATATTGTTCCAAAATCTTTACTGATTAATTACAAATCTTTTCCACCCAGTTGCAAAAATATTTTGGTTACTGCTGAAAATAAAATGCTAAAAAATGCCATTAGAAACTTAAGAAAATCAATTGTCAAGCTTGAATCACAGACATATTACTGTTATCTTAAACTTTCTAAAAAAAACATCAGGAATACCTTGAACCGTTTCTGAAAAATCTTTTTCAGAGTACTGATAACCATGAACAAAAAATGACTCATAAATATAACATTAAAATAGAAAAACTTGCTTCATCGCAAATTTCCTCTAATAATAAAGAAAAGAAATCAAACAAAACCGATTTTTTTTTAATTTATAAAATTATAATTTTTCTCCTAATGAACTGAATATATTAAACAAAGGGACGAATTTTTCCTTCAAGCCTCATCTTAAAGCTGAATCTGTTATATCAAGATTAGAAAGTATTGTAAAACAAGCTCCTACTGATCATCAAGAACAAGTGCGTGCACATGCAGTTTTTACTCTGAATAAACACATTTCCTTTGATAGTGGGTCTACTAATCGCAATTTATTGAGTTTCAGAAGGATTAAAACTAATAAAAATTTTCATCTCTTAATAGCGGATAAATCTAAACAAATTGTTGCTTTAAACACTAACGATTTCTTCTCTAAAGCTCATGCCACCATTAATGATTTAGTTTGCATAACTATTAATTCCAATTCTACAGAAACTTTTATTCGTAAAATTCATAAATTTATAAATTCTTATGTAATTTTAATCTCCCCTCATAGTATAAAAATTACTTTATATCTAGCTATTACAAAATTATTTTTAAAATTAAAAGACATAAATATAATCAGCCGTTACGGCCAATTGTATCTAAATGCAGGGATGGAACACGGGCGCAGAATTCATACCGGAATCCGTTGAAGAAATTTCTGTACCTATAATATCGCTGATTTAACAAGTAGAAAATTTTCTTACATTGATAGTGGTATGAATTCTGCGCCCGTGTTCCATCCCTGTAAATGTAATAGCCCATCTTATTTTCTTAAAAAAATCCTCGCAGACTTACTTAAATTATTACTTTAATTATGAATAATTTTCATATTGTTAAATCCGGTAAGTAAAAAAATAAAATTCTTAGTACTACTTTCACCCCTACAGATAATTTTTATAGTTTAGATGTTATTTCCCTTTTTTCTAATATCCCTTTAGATATTATTCATTCTATTATCCTTAGAAATTGACATAATATTCCTTCTCTTGCCCCATTTTTGAATTTTATTTCTGAAGCATTTGATCTTATCAACGATAATAACTATTTTCTTTTTAATGGTGTTATATATAAACAAACGTTTGGAGCGCCAATAGGTTCCCCCCTCAGTCCTATTCTTGCAGACATTTTACTTATTGAGCTTGAAGAAAGATCCTTTTCTATTTCCTTATTTAAACCGACAATTTACCGATGGTATGTCGACGATATTTATATATCCTGGCCATATACAAAAAATTCCCTCCTTAATTTTATTGATGTTTTTAATCAACAATTTTCTTCCATTAAATGTACCTACGAATGTGAAATTAATCAAACTTTGCCATTTTTAGACCTCTCTATTTATCGGAGCAAAAATAATTCAGTTATTTAATTTAATGTCTACTACAAAATGTCCTTTGTCTCCCTCCCTATACCGGCTTCTTCTGCTCATCTGAATATGTATAAAAAATCTTTTTTTTATTCTTACATATTTCCTGTCATTAATTATACTTCCTTTCAATTTAGTGAAAATCGACAATTAAGTAAATATATTAAAATTGGTAGGGACGCTCGATAAAAAAAAAAAAAAAAAAAAAAAAAAAAAAAACTACTATAATTGAGTTTTTCAATAAAATAAAAAAATAAACTTTTTTTTTTTCCTTCTTTTTTTCCATAACTCTTCTACATTAACCCTTAAATTATATTCACTAATAGCCTTGTTTATGGTAAAGATTTAGATAATTTTAAACATTATATTTTTTCAAAAATTTAACATTATAATTTCCTACAGTTCACCTTTAACTATTAAACAACTGTGTATAAATGACCGTGATAATACTAGACCCACTGGGGGGTTTATAAAATCCCGATACAATTGCATAATGAAATTTTTTTTCTATATTGGACAAACTAAAAGAACTCTTAATAGAAGAATCCAGGAACATATAAAAAATGTAAAAGAAGAAAGAAGTTCTGCACAGGTTAATTTCATTTACAATTATCTGGCGCTATACCCCTATTTGATCGAGCAGAAATAATTTCAACTCCACAAAATATATCTGAACTCTTAATTTCAGAAGCTGTAAGTATTATAAAATATCCTAATGTTATTAATTCTAAAGATGCAGCTTTCCTACCTAAAATTTGGAATTATATTATACAACCGATATTTAACTTGCATTTATATTTTTCCAGTTCAGTATGTAACCTCATCAATTTCAAGTTTCATTTAAGTTTCTATGGACGCTGCTGCATCCTTATCCAACGATAGTTACCGCCACTCCAAGTTTCATCTTCCCATCCACAGTTTGTCTTCAAGGTTTGATTCCTTTCTACTACAAGTTTTCGGACAAGTTTCTTCTAACAGTTGTTAACACCAGTCCAGTGTTTCAGCTTCCATCGATTGACTTCTCAAACAGAATGACTCTACCATTGCTCGACAAATTTTCTTCACCTTGATGTTACCACCACGCCAGCCTTTCCAATAGTCATCCGAAACTGATTTTTTCCAACCCAAGTTGCAGTAATCAAGTGTTGTCTCAGTGTCAATGTAGAATGGCTCCAACCAATGAACTAAAAATGTTTTGTATTAAAGTAGCGATGTAACTGTAGCTTTTACCTGATTTATGGTATATATATTTGTGACACAGTTGCACACTGTACAAAACCATGTAGATTTCGCCCTGTTTTTCAGGGCTAAAAGCTTAGAAATATGTAGTTTTTAATTAAATATATACTTTTAAATCTTTTATACGTGTTTTACAGTGTTTTTATTTATTAAATTAGCCCTAATCATCCATATTAGAAAAATCGTAAACTGCAAGCAACTAACGAAAATTTCAAAATAGAATAATTGTAATTAATGGTGTTAATACCCGCATATAACATAATATTTTAAAACTGGTTCGATAATTTTAGGAAGAGAATAATCCCCAAAAATAGATGTGTATGCGAAATTTTACCCATTGTCCTATGATAAAAATGCTTCCGAATATTTTAAAGTATAAAGTTTCAAATAAATAGGGCTCTTGTCTGCGTCATGAGTGCTAATTTAAGACATGTTTAACTTTTTTATGACCATTTATTTACTCGTGATAAAATAAGTACACAGACTAAAAAATGATGTTTTAATTAACTAATGCACTAACAACCGAACAGTTTGACTACCAGATATATTTTGTGATAGTCGAAATACTCATATTTGAAAACGTGGGAAGAAAATGTCAAACGTTTTCACGAACACCTAAATTCCCCAATATCTATAGTATAACAAGGAACAAGAATATGAATGTCAATTTTCCTGGAAGACGAGCTGATATCTAAAATTCATAATTGATAACAACGTGCACATGGGAAATATATGCAAACTATTGTAACAAATTACCGTTATTGCCATTATATGTCGGCTGCAAAAAGAGTACGTTATTAAGGGGTTAATTACCCTTAAGCCAGAAAATTATCAGCGAAAAAAAAATAATTTTTTTTTTAAACTCTATAATTTTATTTACACTTTGTATTTTTTTTCTGGTACGCATCATTTTTTCGATAAAATAATTATTAGGTAATTTATAAATACTATGGACGTAATTTGGGCGTATAAATACAAATATTTTAATTTTAAACGGTTAATAATTATAGGATGTTGAACAACTATTCCTAATAACATGATTTCATGCATTTATACTTTACGTTTACGCTGTTAACTTTTTACCAGTTTCTGACTTATCATGACAGAGGTATTCTATCGCAATATAATATTTCGAAAAGATGACAATTCTTACACAAATAATAATAATAATAATAATAATAATAGAAATAAAATTTATAATATATTCTCATAAAAAAATAAAACATTCCTCAGCAGTTTTTAAAATTTACTATTTTTAAAAGTAATAATTATTTATGTTATAATAAATGAAATTACAGTCATTTTTCCTGATAATATCACTATTTAAAGTTTCTTGCTTTAATCAGCATTAAATTGATTATAAATTGCTACAAATTACGGCTAGATATTACAGATGTACAAAAGGTTTAAAAAAAAAAAAAGAAAGTGTATTCAAATTAAAAAATAAAATGTGGTGAAAAATTGCAAAAATATTGGATTTCGGTTTTTCAGAAAAGTCGAAAAAGTAGGGCAATTTTACTCTGAAAAAAAGCAGCTGAATATTTCTCATTCATATTATTTGTTGTAACGGATTGCATTTTACTTTACATTTCACGTTTAACAAAATATGATTTATGATGAGATTTAAAACACTTAATCATTCTTTAAAAATATCTTTTATTAAACTAAATTTAATTATATGCATTTTAATTTAAACCATGTATAATTTGGCTGTAATTTAACAATATGTAAACAATATATGAGATTAAAAGAGGATGAAAAGGAAATTGAATGATGGAAATAATAAACAAAATTATAAAAATTAAAATTATGATTTTTAGCGACTCGACTGAATGATTACACGTTAGAAAAATTTTGCATTTTTTCGTTCAACGTTGTAATTTTGTTTTTAGTAAAAAGGATAGAATCAAATTGAGATGTCTGTAAAAAATAAATATTAATATGATATAAAATTAATAATGAAGAATCTTGAAGCTGTTAAAGTTTCGCAAATGAAATATTTGTCGTTGAAAATTAAAACGTATAACTTACAATAAATAAATAAATAAAATTGTAATACATATGCGAGTGATGCAGTTGAAGTAATTGTGGAAAGTGTTAACACCCTGGATGCACTTTCCTGACATGCATCTCCACCATAAGTGCAAACATGGATGACGGATTCAAAAGAAAGAAAGAGAACAAATACGAAATTATGTTGAAAATATGCATAAAAAGTGTTTTCTTTCCAAAATACTTCGAGGAATATTTCTCTCAAAATTTTTGAATTTTGAGATGGACATTCTCTCGAAGAGGAAAACATAATCAATTTTTCAAAATTTAACTTTCACTCTTTCACTTTAAATTTACTTATATATAGGATTCTAGCTAAATGTTATATTGAGTATTATGTCGAAATTCATTCAGATTATTAGTTGATTTAGAAGCAGAGATAACACTCATCCTAATTTACCTCATTTTTATATCCGTCATCACACGAATACGCTGAAAAGTAAAATTTATTTACTTGTTATCTAAGTAACCGAGTTCTCATTTAAGAAAATCTCTGAAGTTACCTCGTAATAAAAGCGTTAGGAAGACATAAACTAACCATTAAAACATCGTAAAATTTTACTTTAGGTGATTGAAGAAAATGTAATAAATTATAGCTTTAAATTGAACGATTTACAATTTAAAATAAATATATATATATAAATTTTAATATTTATATGGAGCATTCTTTTGTGGAAATGTAAGATATTTAGTATGTAATATTTTGTAATTTAAATATTTTCTGTATGCTTTTAATTATTATATTTTTATAGTTATTGAAATATTTGTTATTAGTCAGGGAATTTATTTCTTTTCTTCTTTCTTTTTTTTTTTCTACGAATGGCAGCCTTTATCTGCTCCTCTGGTCACTATATTTACATGAAATCTCAAAATTTCATGTCATTAATAATACTAATAATAATAATAATAATCTCTCCCCCTCACAACCACAGAAAAAACACTGGAATAGTTCGAAAACTCAATTACAGTTCTCGCTTCCTTCAGTAGTGCTTTTCCTGCGCACATGACACGCGCTGGTTCCGATTGCTTTCTGTAATACATTACTTGCCTTTTACTTCCTCCATCAACGCGGATAAATTTAGAAATCTCGCGAAAACCTATCTAATTTGATGGGGTATTTCGTACACTTAACCAAAAACAAACACCAAAACTAGACATCCTGAGGTAATTTGCAGGAAAGTTAAGCTTAACAACATGTTTTTTACACACTTGCTTTAAGGAAAGATGTGAGTAATTTCGCAAAATCGCTTTATATTGCGTGTTGGGTACACATAAGAGGCGGACACAGAAAAATGTCGTCTTCTTTAGATATTTTGAGAAGCGTTACTCTTGAAAACTTCTTTTTCGACCCCTGCCCTTATAGAGGTGGAAGGGGAAATTTCGTAAAATACCTTTATACTGCGTCTTGGATATGTATAACTAACCCACACTTATAAAATCGTTTTCCTGGATCAACTTGGAGCAGAGTTACGCTTCGAGAAATGTTTCTTGCTTCCGCCACCACAGAGGTGGGTGGAGGAGAGGATTAAGGCAAAATGTCTTTATTATTTTAGCTAGGACGCGCATAACCAATTGACACATGAAAAAATCTCTTTCTTAAGATAATTTGATGCAGAGTTACGCTAGAAAACCTGCTTTTTATCCACCCGTCCTTAAAGCGGGGAAGGGTGAAATTTCACAATATCCATTTATAGTACGTATTGCTTACCCATGACCAACGCACACATAAAAATTAATCTTACTGTGATAATTCCATCATTTTGGAATCATTTCTAGTGGAGTTCTAATCGGAACTTTAAATTTTCTGTAAATTTCCTTCCAAGATTGATTTTTCTTCTTCCTGCCTTTCAAAATCGAAAATTCCAAATATTCTTCGCTGTAAATTATTTTTGAGACGCGTTATGCTTACAAACGTGTTTTTCATTCGTGCCTTCAAGGGGGAAACGCAGGGTACATCGAAAAAATCCTGTCATAATGAGGGTCAGGTTCTAAAAAACAACCAGCACACATAAACTTGTGACTCTATATCCTATAGAATCGCAATGGTTGTGTGAGTGAGTGAGATTACTTTTTTACTTATACTAATGTGGATTCCACATTGGTGATGAATATAGATTTAAATATGGCTATAAAATTTTATTCATATAGATAGAACTGTATTGCCATAAATTTGCATTTTATATCACAGAAACTACTTTTAAACTTTGAAAACCAGAGGAAATAGCAGTTTTTATATTTAGTAAAAATAAGTTTTACCCAAGTTTTTATTTTAACCCCTTGGTTACATTTGACGAGTGAGACTCGTCATGTGCTTTCTTGGGCGAAGTTACGGTGGACGAGTCTGACTCGTCATCTGAATTTAAGAAGTAGGCGTTAATGTTTGCGGAACCCCCGCCAGTGGGCGTTGATCGCAAACACTTTCCTGGCGTTTTTTATGATATCTTACAACTATACTTATATCATCAATATAATTATATTCCAAATAAAATGTATTATTTTTACATATTAACACTTTCGCGACCGCTGACGTAGATTCAAATCATTTGAAAATCTGTAATTCTACCAGTGGGCGTTTCTTTTGCAATTCGTATGCTATTTTTTTCTTAAATATATAATTAATATTCACAATTTTACAATGAAATATACTATGGATACAAATACTTTGATTAGAAAGTATAAATTTATAATGCATATACATTTGTAATATAAATGTGAATACAGAAAATTTTGTTCTGAAATATTGTAACATGGGAGAATAACGCCCACAGGCGGACCTTACTGTCAAAAATTCAAAATCATTCCATATAGCGGTAAATTAAATCCGTCCCTTGGGCATAAAAATCTTCAAATAATTCAGTACTCAAAGGTTAAACAGTGGTTATTCGGTAAGAATTTCATGGTACCATCTATTATAGATTTTTAGATTTTTATAAATTCATTCATTTTATATATTTTTAGATTTTTATAAATTCATTCATTATAAATAGAATGGACATTATTTATTTATTTTTATTTTTATTTATTTATTTATTTATTTATTATTATTATCATTGTTTTATATATATGCATATTTTAATCATGGAATTTCTGGTAAGTATGGTCATATATAATTTAATTCCGTCAAATTTTAGGAGATAGTTTACTTTTACTATAATAATCATTTAATTTAATTACAAGAATTTTTAATTTAGCAGTGGAAAGAATTACTTTCAAAAATTCAGAATGTAAATGTCAAAGGTTTAAATCTCTTTTATTAATTAAAAAAATGAACATTTAAAGTGATTTTATTTATAGGATTTTTTCTGAAAATAAAATGTTTGGTATGCAGTTATGATCACGCAAATGTTCTACGCAGGAGAAGCTAGTACTAAATGAAATCTTTAAAATAAGGATCCAAATGTGTTAATGAAATTCAAAATCACTTTACTGTAAAATTAAATTTATTCAAAACAAAAGAAAAAAAAATTCAAATTAATTTAAGAAAATAAATTGTATTAAATTTTATATTTCTTATTTTATTCTCAACAAAATTGTTCTGTTTGCGAAATATTTAAAGCTACACATTTATTCATGAAGTTAGTTTTTTAAAGGCCTTTTTACCCCCTCTAACCTTAGTTTATTCTAAAATCTACCAATCCAAGAATTGAATCCAATTATTACTTGCAACAATTATTATATTGTTTTCATTACATATTTATTTATTTATTTATTTATTTATTTATTTTTTACTCATATAAGGTATTCTAAGTTACTGGCGTTAAATATAAAGTATTTCACATAGTTAACTATAACGGATTTCGCATTAATTAAAAGTAATTATTTCTATTTCCTATTTTTCTACATGGCATTATTTTAGTTTTTCCCCTTCTTTTATTACCTTTTCTTTTTTACTTCCATTACCCTACTACCGTAGGTAATGGAAGTATCGTATTCGGTCTGAAAATTCGATATCGGGTTTTCACCTGATTTACACGTTTTAAGGTCCCCTGAGTCCAAAAAAGTGGTTTTTGGCAATTGGTCAGTGTGTATGCATGTGTGAGTGTGTATGTATGTATGTGGAGAATTTTCTGGCTATTATAGCTCAGAAACTAATAAAGATAGAGCTACGAAACTTTAGAATTAAAATACGTCTGGTGTACAGATGCAATTTCCAAATTTTGGTGAAAATTGAAAAACCGGAAGTGGGACCGTACGTCCGTATCTCAAAAACGGCTCTAACGATTTTCTTCAAACTTGCTATAAAACACTCTATTAGATGTCCTTTCGAATGATATAGTTGGTTAGTTCAGGAAAATTGATAGGTGTCCTGTATAAATAGCTCAATTTCAGGCTTCGCAAAGGCGTTCCTTTAAAAACGATTGTACGGATTTTTTTCAAACTCGCCCTATTAACTCACTTTTAAATATGATTTTGTATGTAATTATTGTTTTCCTGTCTATAATTGAGTTTTGTTAAAAGTTGGTATCTCAAAAACTGCTCTAACGATTTTCTTGAAAATTGTTATATAAATCCATTTCTTTCTTATGTATCACGTAGTTGTTAGAGGAAAATTAACACCTACCCTGTTTAGGTAGTTCAGAAGTGTTGGTTTAAATGGGTCCACAGAGTAAAAAGCAGAGTCTTTTAAACAGTCAGAACATTTAATAATATAGAAAAGAAGAATAACATAATGCTGGCACTTCTATGGCGCACATTTAGCACAGCTTTCTCGTACAGACTCATATAAACCTCTCTGAGAAACGAAGGATGCGCTGTTGATTACGTAATACATGTACGTCACATCTGACGTCATGACAGGTGTGCGCTAGTTAATAAATGATATGAGAAAACATGCAATGAAAATTCCTACATTTTCCCTCTTTTTCAATAAATGTTTCGAAAATAAAATATATTTATACATTATAATAGCATATTAAAAATTACAGAAAATTATTTTTATGCAAAAATTACTTAAAATGAAAAATGTATTAGTAAAGAAATAAAATTATAAGCAAATAATTATGGTTAATATAATAAAATAAAATATGTAAAATTAATTAGTCAGTTAATTTCTTAATGAAAACACAGTTTAAATATTTTTTTAAGTTCATCAGCCCTGAGTATTAAGTCCTATCATATCACAACATTTTTCATGTTTACATGCGTTTAAACTTTTTGTTGAAATATCAGCAGGTTGTTCATCTGATGATATATATTTAATGTCTATTAGTTTATTATTGTAAACTTCTCGTACGAAATGATGTCGAATATCAATGTGTTTTGTGCGATTGTGATGAACAGGATTTTTTACTAATCTCAGTGCAGACTGATTGTCGCACAAGATTGCAGTCGGACTTGATACAATTTCAGGATCTAGTTCTTCCAGGAAATTTCTAATATGAATTGTCTCTTTTGCGGATTCGGACAGAGACATATATTCAGATTCTGTTGTGGACAGAGCAACGGTTCGCTGCTTTCTCGATTCCCAAGAAATAGGTCCACCGGCATACTTAAAGACATATCCTGTATATGATTTTCTGTCATTTATATCCGATGCCCAATCGGCATCAACAAATGCTGTTAATGGTTTATTGTCTCTGTAATAAACAATTCCTAAATTTCTAGTGCCATTGAGATACCTTAGTATTCTTTTAGCAGCTATCCAGTGAGGTTTTCCTGGATTGTTATTAAACTGACTTAAATAATTTACAGCATGGGTAATATCTGGTCTGGAAGCAACCGACAGATACATAAGAGAACCAATTAATTGTCTATAAGGAATTTTTGACATGTATGATTTCTCTTCTTCTGTATTTGTACACATTTGTTTAGTTAATTTTACACTGTTATCTAAAGGTGTATTCACCACTCTAAAATCTTCCATATTAAATTTATTTAATAAATCTTCAATGTATTTATTTAGTGTTATAGTGTTGCTGTCCCTATCTTGATTAAATTCAATGCCTAAGCAATAATGCAGAAGGCCCATATTTTTCATTTTGAAAGATTTTGCTAATTTATTTCTAATATCAAAATAGTGCTCTTCACTTTTAGTGAGACAAATTAAATCGTCGACATAGACGATTATAATAGCATCAAAAGGATATTTTGAGTGATAGACACATTTGTCGAATTCAAAGAGTTAAATTTCATTTTTCTCAATTTCTCATCTAATTTCTTAAACCACTGTCTTCCTGGCTGTTTAAGTCCATACAATGATTTTTTTAATAAACACACTTTATTTTCATGTATATCATTTTCAAAAAATTCAGGAAGCTCCATAAAACTTTCTTCATGTATATCGCCGTTAACTTATGCCATAATAAAATCTAACTGGTATGCTGTTAAACCATTTTGAATAGCATACGCAATTGCAGCCAGAAAAAATTTCTACAAAATATATACCTTGTTTCTGTGAACACCCTTTGGCAACTAATCTGGCCTTAAATTTTTCAATGTGACCATCTGGTTTGAATTTTGTTTTTAAAATCCATTTACACCCAATTACCTTTTTATCTTTTGGTCTATCTACAGTTTCCCAAGCGTTTTGCTTAACTAAAGAATCATATTCTAATTTCATCGCGTTCTCCCAATTTTTAGCATAATCTCCATTTAGCGCATCGATTACGCCGGGATTAATATCAATAAATGAGTTATCAGCTAATTGAGAAGTTTCATCTTTATATTTTGTATCTGTAATATATTCCTTACCAGACTTTTGAAAGTTCCAACTTTTAATTTTTCTAGGTCGGCCTGGACCACGTTTAAAAGGAGGATTGTTTTTGTCAATCTCTTCCTCTTGTTTACATTTACCGTCAGCACTCTCCCCCCTTCCACTCATATCTTCCATGTTCCCCCTTTGGAAAGAGAGTCACTTTTTTCTCTGAATTCAGGGGGACGGGAAATCGAGGTGCTCGTTTACCCCCCTTTCGAGAAACTTTCTCCGTTTGCGTTTTCTGTTTGCGAGGGGATGGAAATCGATCCGCTGTTCCCCTCCCCCCTTTGATCGCTGTGAATTTTTGCGCTTTGAGTAGGGAAAATAGTTTCGTTTTCAATATTACAATTATTGCAGTTATTCTCAGACGGAAAAATTAATTCTAATTGATCAGTAGTGGCTGAATCACTTGTTTGAAACTCGTCTATAAACCGAACATCACGACTTATGACAATTTTTCTGGTATCCTTATTCCATAATCTGTAAGCGCGTGATTCATTTGAATAGCCAACGAATATATGTTCGTGTGACCTAGCTTCAAACTTCCCTTTTGATTTTTTATTTACAACAAAACATTTCTGTCCGAAATTTTTTAAATAATTAATGGTTGGTTTATAACCAAAAAACAATTCAAAAGGAGTTTTATTTTCTTTAATTCCTTTAGTGGGACACCTGTTTATAATATATGCAGCGCAATTTACTGCTTCAGCCCAGAATGTATTTAGAAGGTTTGATTGCATGAATAAACACCTCGCCATTTCGCATAATGTACGATTTTGCATTTCAATTCTAGAATTTTGCTGAGGCGTCATCGGAGATAAATATTCGCGTTTGATAGCGCATTCTTCAATATATTTATTGAACTCCTCGCCACAATATTCCAAACCATTATCAGTATGCAGTATTTTAATTTTTTTTCCTAATCGATTTTCGACTGCCGCTTTATATCTCCGGAACGCGTACTTAGTTTCATCTTTTCTTTTTAGAAAATTTACTTCAATGTAACGAGATTTATCATCCAAAAAAGTAATAAAGTAACGTGATCCGCCATGGGATTTAACATTTATAGGGCCACATAAATCAGAATAAACTACTTCTAATAATTCATTACTATGAAATTTGTTTTCTTTACAAAATGACTTCACAGTTTGTTTAGACTGGATGCATACTTTACAATCTTTTAAAGAATCTTTTTCATTAAAATTTAAATCTCTCAACATATTTTCAGATTTTGATAATTTTAAATCTTTTTCATTTAAATGTCCTAATTTTAAATGCCATTTAAGAAAGTTGCTTACCTGAGTTGTTGCAGCTATATCCACCTGCGGCTGAAAAAAATATAAATCATCTTTTCTCGTAGCACTTATAATCAGAGAGCCGTCCTGCTCAGTAATTTTCGCACCTTTTTCGGTAAATACAACTCGGCAGTTGTTTGCTGTAGCTTTTGACATAGACATTAAATTGCATTTTAATTTTCGAACGCACAAAACATTTGTTAACTTTAAATTAGTTACACCGTGATTACCGGGAACTTTTAATTTGACTGTTCCAACACCTGTGATCTCCGCTGTTTCATCTACAGCTAATTTTATAGATAAGCCACTTCTTGGTTCGAATTCTGTAAACAAATTCTTGTTATGAGCCATATGCGATGTTGAGCCACTGTCGAGACACCATTCGGAATGTTCTTGGAAAGAGTTACTGACTGCCATAGTCATTTCCGTACTGTCTTGAACCATAAAAGATCTTTCTTTGTATTTATTCGATGAAGTGAATTTTGTGTCTGAGATCTTCTTTCGCCATTCTGAGGCTTTATGCCCTACTTTTGAACAGTAATTGCACTTGAAGATTGCATAATTTCTCTCTCCATACGTGTTCTTGTTCTGCACAGGCTTTAAGATTTCTCTTTTGTTCTTTTCAGGAAGTTTTTTCTTGTGAGTCGTAAAATACGCATTTGACGATTCTTGATGCTTTTTATTTTTTCATGATTCATATTCTTCCATCATTTTAATTTTTAGAGCTTCAGGCTGCGGCAACTCGTCTCTTGCTTCGATAGCGCGTCGAAAATTTTCCTAATTGTCCGGGATACTGTACAGGAGCAAAATTGATAATAAATCTTCGGCTACTTGAATGTCCATTTCTTTTAGCTTGTCCACTATATCAAAGAAAATATTGAGGTGATCGGACATATTTTCGCTATCGGTCATTTTCTTAAAGAGTAGCTGCTTAAAAAGGGTAGCTTTCTTTGCCGGTCCTCTCGATTCGTAAACTTCTTTTAATTTACTCCATACTTCATTTGAGGTGGTACAATGTTTAATATGACACAATTCACTTGGATTGATTGCTAGGATTAAATCTGCTCTTGCTTTGCGATCATTCTCGAGCCATTTTTCTTCGTCTTCGGCGCCTTCATCGGGCTTAATTTTCGTTCCGTTAGCATAAGTCCAGTGATCATTTTTTATTAAAACAGCTTCTATCTGAAGCTTCCATGTGTCAAAATTACTTTTTGATAAATTTTCTATATTTAATATTTGCGACATATTTAATCAGCTATAATAGCTTCGCTATAAAAATAGAATCAAAAATACTTTCGATTTCAGCCCTTACGCTTAACACTAAGTCGCACTTTCGTTTTAGCGAATGTTAATTTAAATTTTTTAAAAGTCCGCAGTAAGATGCGTGTCTCTGGGCCCATAACCATTGTTGGTTTAAATGGGTCCACAGAGTAAAAAGCAGAGTCTTTTAAACAGTCACAACATTTAATAATATAGAAAAGAAGAATAACATAATGCTGGCACTTCTATGCCGCACGCTTAGCACAGCTTTCTCGTACAGACTCATATAAACCTCTCTGAGAAACGAAGCATTCGCTGTTGATTACGTAATACAGTTACGTCACATCTGACGTCATGACAGGTGTGCGCTAGTTAACAAATGATATGAGGAAACATGCATTGAAAATTCCTACAAGAAGTTTAGGTAGATCTCGAAAATTGGTGTTTCAAAGAAACACTCTGCCATTTTTTTTTTTTCTTATTTTTTACCTCGCTATATGTAAACTTCGTTTTATATGTCTTTACATGTGTATAAAGTTTATCTTACCAGAAAAATGTTAGGTTTCTACTTCTTTAGGTCACTTTTATATCTTCTGATCACATTATCTCCCAAAAATGCATATAATATGTGTAATAGCGCGTAATGAAAGTCGTGTGGTTGTTTCACACCAGATTTTTTTTTCCTTTATTATTATTATTAATATTATTATTTTAAATTTATAAAATTAATAAGTGAATCTTTTAATCGGCATTACTTATTAATTATTAACAGTTTCTTGTTTGTCTTTAGATACACACCTTCTTAAATACAAATCAATGTTTTTTTTTTTTTTTTTTTTTTTTCATTACATAAGAATTAAAGTTTGCGTTTTTAAGTATAATAAACATAAGAATAAACATAATTAAATAAGATGAATTATCTACAATGTCCAAGTTCCACAACGTTAGATGTTGTCATTGTATAAGATAATTAGCAATGATTAATGAAATAGAATAAAAACTTCTTAAACTTTATAACTTCTTTAAACTCTATAAATTGGAAAAAGCCGAAATATTTTCGATGATTGGAGGATTGACTCGAACTGTTTAACTGCCTACAGTTAGGACATTGGCATAATTGAGATGTTATCTGTGGTGATCTTTAAAAGGCGTCTTATCGCACATTTCTTTAGACAGCAATAATTAAGCGTGAACTATTGTTTTTATACTACAATCATGCCTACCTTTTATAACCTATAATTACCTATTTACCACGTACTATTTAAACTGAACATATTTGTTGTGTGTTTGTGCCAATATTGAAAAAAAAGAGAGTGATACGCATTGATTATTAACATCTTCTAACTCTAAGTATTTGTTGTATAGTATAAGCTTCAATGTTTTTTGCCTACGTTATCACACAATGGACAGACAGAAGTATTGAAAGCCATGCAAATAGATTAATCGAATTCATAATCGACCTTACCCGTTGGTTGAAAGTTATAAAAATACATAATGTAAAAGAAAATGCAGTCCTTAGATTCTAATTGCAGCCCTTAATGTACCTGAATATTTAAGTGTGGCCATATAAATCTGAAAGTGAATCATATCATATTCTATATAAAATAATATTTTTGTGTGTTAATATTAAATGTCAATTTCTTCCTAAAATGCAATGCATTAGGAGTTTCTGGGTTTTTCCTGTACAAAAACCATTTGTAGAGGACCTATTAATGTCATTATAAATAGAGAATATTCCATACTGAACTTGAATAACATACATAATTTTTTTAATTTTCTGAAAATATTTACGGACGCTGGGTGTGGGCAAACGGACCGATAGACAGATGGACATACAGACGGACGGATACACAGAGAGAAATCATATTCACATTTAAAAATTTTTAGTAAGTGTTAAAAACACTTAATGTAAACGGAAATGCAATTCAAGCGAATTTCAAATAATACTCCTTAATGTAACTGAATATTTTTCTGCGGTCCTGTAAATCTTAAGGCTAATCACACTGCATTCTATAGAAAGTGAATATGAATAACATACTTCAATTTCATTAAGATTTACACAAAGATATTAAAATTTGGTTTATACACATACCTCTCAAAGAATGCAATGCTTTAGAATAGTTTCGGGTGTCCCTGTACACAAACTAGTGGTGGTAATTACTCATTTTCTATAGGGAATTTCCGATAGCAAATTTGAATAACATATTTCAATTTCATTAAATTTGTGTTAAGGAACGGCATTAAAACATGGTTTATAGAAATACCTCTCATAGAACGCAATGCTTTCGAATACTTTCGGAGGTCCATGTACCCTAACGAGTAGAGGTATTTACTCCATTTTCAATAGGGAACATCCGATAGTAAACTACAATAAAATAAAAAAAAAAATACCAGTTTCAAAAAATTCCATGATTATTTTCAGGGGTTAGAGCGCGGGCTGACAGACTGGCAGAAAGACAGACAGTCGTACAAACTAATGTCATTAACACTTTTTAACCTTGTTGAAAAGTGTTAAAAAAATCAAGGTTTCAATTGAAATTCTATGTTTACAATAACATCAAAAAATGCATTAGATGAGTGTTACATTTTTATTAATACTCTGTATTTTGTTTGGTTTTTGAACTTTTTAAACCTGCTGTAAGATATCTGTAAATAAATTTGCTGTAAAATGTCCCATTTCTCACAGGCTTGTTAAATAAAAATTATTGACATTTAAACAAATTTTTGAAGTTGCATAAACTAAAAGAATTTTAAAAATGTACGATGAAAATTAACAAAATAATTATCTTGTTTATTCAAAGCAAAATTTCCCTCGAAGAAAAATAATATACGCATATATATATATATATATATATACAGGGTGATTATAATTAAAGCTCAAACGATTTCAAAATTCTATAATTTCAAAACTACCTGTCAAAGCGATTTGATATTTTACCAGAGCAATCCTTAGGCAATGAAACTTTGTTTGGAGGAGGAAAAAGTAGTTCCAACATATTTCAATAGATGGAACTACTACATACCGCTGTCAGGGTAATGTCAGGGGAAACACCAAAATGGACTCATTAGACACAGGAATATTGTTAGTAACACAATGGGGTAGCAGGAAACAATAGATTTCAAGGTTTTACTACAATTTATTTAGCAAAAGACAATAATACGTGTTTACAGTGGAAACAGTCATAGTGAAAAGAGAAAAAGAGGAGCTTCATGAAACAAATACTTTACGAATAATTAACGGCACATTTTGGAACATTTTTTTTCTTTTGCCAAACAAAATTTCATTACCTCACGATTGCTGTGGTTAAATATCAAGTCTCTTTGATGGGCAGTTTTACAATTGAAATCGTAACTTTTATTATAATCACCCTGTATATATATATATATATATATGTGTGTGTGTGTGTGTGTGTGTGTGCACTTGTATGTGAAGAGGGGTTGCAAACAGCGTGTTCCAGCACTATGATGTACATATTTAAATTGATAGTATTCAAATATAAAAGTGGAAATTATATAGAAAAATTAGTTGAAATGAAACAAGACGAAAATTGTTTGGGCATGTGGTAATACACGTTGGATTTGCAGTGACCACCTCCATTGTACAATTCTTTCTGAATGATTTTTAGATTTTAGTAGTTCCTGTCATGAGTGTTCATAACATATGATAATCTCATTAATAACAATTAAATAAACTTTATTTTAAATTACTCCTTAAGTAGTTATTTTATTAACATAAGAGGTTAAGAATTCTCTAACTTTATTTAATACCCCATGCTGCTTAATAGAAAGCAAGTATAATAATCTAAGTTGTGTGAATCCACCCTCTCATTTTTCTAGCTTCGTTTCTAAGAGAAAAATATTTCCAGTCGCAAAAAAATTCTTCATTTAGGCATTTCTTAGACGACAGTCAGGGTCATTGACTAGCATTCAAGCTTCCCATTCTTACAAGGAAAGTATGAATGAGTAAAATTCCGATTTAAACCAAATCAAACTTAAATTTAATAATTATCTTCCTTATTTTTTTCCTTTATTTTATAAAAAAAAGTATGCATATAATATATCTGTATATGCATATTATTTGGGAAAGAAAAAAAAAAAAAGTAAGTGTTCCGTCGGTTCTCGAACGCAGGAACTACGTAACACGAATTCAAGACCTTGGCACAGCACCACCCTTCTGCTAGCTGGAGTCTTCTTTTTTCGATTTTGGTAAAATGCATCTAAAAGTTTAAGGGTCATTTCTTGCCCCCTGGAGAGTTGTTGCAGCAAATTTGAACGCTATCCTATGTTTTCGAACATGCTCTTTAATTTAAGCTCGGTTTTGTTTAAATCGGAATTTTACTCATTCATATTTCCCTTGTTAGTGTTGTCAGCCTCTGGAATCTTAAGTAGTTTTTAGGACGCGTGAGTCGGGGAAGATAGAATGTTTGACATATCTGTTAAATATCAGGTTGGCGTCATATGATTTCACTTTAATCATACGAGCCTCTTTTGGTTTGGCGATAAGAATCAGAGTGTATGTAGTAGTTTGGCTTAATATAGCCAACAAAAAGCTTTTTTTTTTTATGTTACTTAGTTTTGTACACAACGGAAATTTTAGCGTGCAATTTAGCAAAAACTGTTCTGTAAAGATGTACCACTTGATTTTTTAAGCCAGTGTCTACTATGACGCATTTTGTAAGCTTTCTAGGCTCCTATTTAATTTCCATATTTTTACTAATCTAAATAACAAAATAAAAATATAGTCTTTTACAAGCCTCTGCTTTCATTATAATGTTAATAAACACATAGAAAATATATTTTCTTAAAGTATTTAGCAGTCCTGTGTCTCCAACTTACATTATTTATATCTGATAATCCTATTTTTATAAGCTTACGTACCTTCGCCTTTATTAGTGCGATCACAATGGCGTAACTTTCTTAATTAATAAAATAGCACGACAGTTCCATTACTTTATTTTAATTTTCATGGACACTGCTGTATAACTAAATCCGCTCGTACATTGTTATGTTATTTCGAATCTATAGAAATATACTTTTTTCTCTTCAAAGTAAAAGAAAACAAAATCTAATAAAATTCCGAAAAAAAATATTAGGCATTTCAATAATTTCAAAAGTTATTTTTTTAATTTTTTAACATTTTACAATAATGTAAATGTGAAACTGAAAAAAGAAAAAGAAAAAAGTTGGAAATGTACGAAAAATTGGTAAATAACATTGTTTGAAAGCACACAATTTAAGATGTAAGATGTTCATTAACTTAAATGAATTAGCTCCCACAAATATTTCTAGAACTGATCGATTATTTATGAAATTTATTACTTCTAAATAATAATAAAATATCGAAACATTTGCAAAATTTAAAGTAAAAAATCTAAACTAAAGTGTTTTATAAGTACATATATAAAATAATAATAACGATTATTATTATTATTATTATTATTATTTTAAGATTCGCCAATAATCACAAAATGATCATTAAAAAATCTATCCATGCTATGTAAACACTAAGTTAAAAGTAATTTCATTTTCAAAGTTAGCAATATTTTATGTATTCAGATTTAGATATAAAAAAAATAAAAATAAATTGCATTTATGACAAAGATGGTTAAAATGTAATAATATTTTCTAATGTAAATTTTATTACATTACTTTCTTCATTCTCATTAAAAGTATTTAACACTTGGATTTCGGCATGGTATAATATAACTGTTAATATCTATACAGAGATATAAATCTTATTATCATTTACTTATAAGTTTATGTTTATTTTATACAGAATATAAATTAATATGTTACTTGTAAGATTTCATACAAAAGAAATGATTCATTGGGTTGGCAACTAAGTTCCCGAAGTTTTTAATGATGTTTGTTAAAAGGTTATTTTTCAATATACATGTACATGTAGTTAATCAAGAACGTATTCTGCTTTGTTATTTACAACGTTTTCCCAAAGTTCAACAAGTTTTTCAATACCTCGTTCGTAGAAATCACCTGTTTGAGACTCGAAAAAGTCATCCAACCAAGTTCTCATTTCTGCATCAGTATTGAAAGAAACTCCCCGCATAGCATTTGAAAGAGATCGAAAGAGGTGAAAATCCGTTGGTGCCGAATCGGGAGAGTATGGTGGATGTGGCAGCACATCCCAACCATGAGTTTGAACGACTTCCTTAGTCATATTGGCGATATGAGGGCGGGCATTTTCGTGCAGCAAAAGAACACTATGCTGCCAATTAGGTCTTTTCTCTTGAATAGCCATGTTGAGTCGTTCCATTTGTTGCACATAGAGTGTCGCGTTGATCGTTTGGTTCCTTTCAAGCAATTCGAAATGGAGAATCTCTTCCTAGTCTCACCATACACACAACATCGTTTTACGCGGATGTTTAGCGCGGTGGATCGCTTGTTTACCGGGGCTAAGTCATACCTTACGCTGATTCACATTCATGCAGAGACCCCATTTTTTATCGCCAGTAACGATTCGGTGAAGAAATCGTTCCTTGTGTCCATGGGTTCCACGGGTATGAGCAAGCAAACCAGCGGAGATTGTAGCTGGTTGATTTTTGTTGGTTACACTTAAAGTGTGAGGCATCCATGCTCCATACTTCTGAAATTTGCCCATCGAGTGAATATGCTTCTCTGCAGTAGTATGGGAGCAATCCATTGTCTCTGCGAGATCCCTTGTTGTTTGACACGGATTTTCATGCAAAATGTGGTTATGTAGCTCTTCATCGAACTCAAATGAACGGTCAGAACGCGGTGCGTCTTTGAGGTCAAAATTTCATTTTTTGAACTTTGTATACCAATAACGGGCGTTTTTTTCAGCTATAGCATCCACACCATGCAGAGCACAAATGTTGCGAGCAGCTTCTGCGGCCTTAGAACCTAGATTAAAGGCAAAAAGAAGGAGGTGTCGAAAATGCTTATTCTTCTCAACTTGAAATTCCATGTTAATGATCTGTAAATAACAAGAAAATGTATCTTAGTAACAACGAAACACATATTTATGTAGAACAATATATTGTCTTTCGAATGATGTACAACTTCGTGCCAAAAGTATTTAATATCATACAGATTTTTCCAATTTACAAAAACAGCGGGAACGTAGTTGCCAATCCAATAGTTTAATTCAATTTATTTTTTCAGAAAATCTGAATTATTTGAACTATGAAGAAAATACTTTGCGTTAAATTAAATAAAAAATAATCATTATTTATTACATGGCATAGTAACAATCAATTATGTTGTTAAACACCTGTTAATAGTTTGCAGTTAAGGCTAGTAAATTTAATCTTACAGACAAATAGCGCATTATTCTTTTTTACGAGTATTTTACAAAGAACAGTGATTATAAAAAGGATTAAATTGAATATCGAATTCCATTTAAACGTTAATTATGGAGAGATATTTTACATTTTTAAAGTGATCTTTTTTTTAATATTTATCTTTAATGAATATCTCATAATTGTTACTAAAACATGATTTCATTTTTTAAAGACGTATAAAAAGCATTCCAACTGATTATACAATAAAATATATGCAAGTATAATTTAATCAATAGCATTTTTAATGATAACAATTCATAATAATGATATTGCGCTAATTGTATTAGCTTCACTTTTGTTTGTAAAAATGTTCTCTCTCTCTTTCTCTTATTTATTTACATATTTGCTTATTGTTAAGCATTTTATTTAGATGCTTAATATTCTATTAAATAGAAATATTACACAGAAATGTAGTTCCTATGAATTGCTTAAATATTTGTTTTAATATAATAACATATATATATATATATATATATATATATATATATTAATATCTTACTTCAATTAATAACATTAATTTAAACTGTAATTATTGTTTTATTTCCACATAATGTTTTAAATGGAAAAGACAAAAGCGTTGCTCTAGACATTTATACAAACTGTGCAATTTCAAGCTGACACGCATGAAATGTATATAATGTGTATCCCTATATATGCTTCACAAATTTAATTATTGTATTTATTTTTATTTCATTTAATATATTTTTTATTTTACTTTTAATTAACTAATTATTATTATTATTATTATTAAATTATCGGCTCTACCTGTATGTTTTTAAATGTGTGTCTATGTGTTGTCCTTCAGCACCCCTACCTTAAAAATAAATAAATAAATAAATAATTTGATCTAAAACTCTTTTATTTTACTTTGCTTTATTTTATATTAATTATAACGTTTATTTAATCGGGAGGCTTTTGAGTTAACTTTAAAGTAAATTCTTTATGTATATTTATTTATTTATTTATTTTTAATTATTAAGAATGTGATTTTTTCTAGACACTTTACTTTAACATTTTAAAATGTTTATAAATTTTTCTCTCTCATCGTGTACTAAAATAATAATAACTTAGGTTTTTTTTTTTAAGATTCTTTTTAAAAAGAGCAAAATTTAACCGATTCTGAAAGAAATAGAAATTGTCTATAAATAGGGATACACAATTTTACTGACACTAGTCAAGATTTTAACATTTTGATTGAAAATTAGAAATTGTACAGAAATTAGTTTTTAATCAATAAAGAAAATATTTTTCATGTGATAAAATCACATAAAAAAACTTACTTATATTGTTGGATTAAACGTCATATATATGAAATCACAAATCGATCTTTCAAGAACAAAATGGTAGCATCTGAATATTAGGGTGTGTAGAAAAATTAATATTTTCGATAAGCAATTTAAATAGCAAAAAAAAAATAAATAAATAAATAAATAAATAAATAAAAGTTGTACTTTAGCATCATGAATTCGGAATATATATATATATATATATATATATATATATATCTTTGACTTGCGCATGACCTTTAAAGTTCGAAAAAATGATGAAGGGCAAATCTCAAACTTTTTTATTGAAATACAAATATTGTTACTTTTTGTTCTAATACCTTTTAAATGATTCCTATTAACAACATTTCAGTATATCTTTAAAAAGTGTTATATTGTTTTACAATTTTCTGATCGCACATAAGCCGTAGAGTTATAATTAATCAAAAATCGTCTGTTTCATTGTTTTTTAAATGGGTGTAGTGGTCCAGTGTTTAATCACTGGGGCAATTAAGTCCTTTCCTATTGCAGACATGTGTTTATTCACCAAACTTCACCCAATAAAACACGAAATATTCAGAAATTCTGGAATCCTTCTACGAAAGCTATATAGGCTCCTAGGTAACTCGTATTGAGACTACTATGACTGGAAAAAGCTGAGAAAACTTAAGACCCAATACGGTTTCAACGAAATTAACTTCCAGATCGCAGAGGAGATTGACATTATCCGTGAAGCTGAGTTACTAGTTGATCTCGGGTGCCCCCTTGACTTCTGTGGACTCCGTGTGTTTCTCGACCTGGACCTACCGATTGATAAACAAAACATGTACGACTTTCATATCCGGACTATTGCTCTTTCTATAACCTAAAATAGATAGTCATTGGACTTAAGTCTTCACCATGGAGATATAGAAAAGAGATTCCATTACCATGGACTTTGCATATGGTTCTACGCTTCAGAGGTTTAATGGTACTGGCGCAGACGCATTTTGTGAGCACTTTGCTTTCTACAAAGCCATTTTAAGTGATACCATAAGTGTCGATGAAGAACTAGAGGCTATTTTTATTGCCATGAAACAATTTATAGTCTTAAAACGAAAATTTACTAACGTAGTTATCCTTTCAGATTCAAAGGCTGTACTTCAGGCCATCTCCAATAATAAAGCTTACAATTCTAAACGATTTTTTGTCTGTAGGTCTGTTTTAAAATCACTTGCTGATTTTGTGGTGTCGCAGTGGGTTCCCGCCTACTGTGGAGTGGAAGGTAATGAAAGAGCTGATTACCTCGCAAATAAAGGTATTGCTGTTTTGCAGAAACCAAATCTTTCTGTGACTTTTCAGTCTACTAAACATCTAATCAAAATGAAATTTGAGAAAATATTTAAATAGGATTTGACTACATTAGCTAAGGGAAAGACCTGGGAACATCTCTGTGATAGTGGAACGTCTATTCCGAACATCCAACGAAGTTCTGCTGTTGCCACTTTCCGTCTTTTAACAGGACTCGGTTGTCTCAATAGCCATCTTTTTAGAATTGGACTAAAAGACTCTCCGGTTTGTTGTCTGTGTAACTCCGGTTCCCCAATGGATAGATTACATATTGACACGTGTTTTGCACTTAAAAGTTTTAATTGTATTGTTCAAAAATATTGGTTATCCAAAAGGCTAATGAATTGATTATTAAAGCCCGGAATCTGTCACAAATAATAACATCCAGATTTCTAGGAAACCTAATGAATCTAATATTTCATCACATTTGTAGCATTTTTTCCTTCATAGTAAATAAAATCATAGTTAATAAATCCTTGTCGAATCTTGTTCTTAGTCAGTGTAAGAACAGGATTCGATAAGGATTTATTTAACAAAACCGTATGAAGTGTATTTTTTTGACATAGGAATTTTTGCTAGTGTTCGGACACTTTTGTTACCGACTGTAATGAGATATACATATACCCTGCCTATTAACAGTAAAGAATGCAGCATAGAATCGTCACCTGCCAGCCGATCTGCTTTCCAACTGATTCAGCATAATATTTTATGATGTCCACCTAACATATCAAAATTTGTACGATTATACACATAAAGACACCATATATAATCATCTCCTAAATGGAAGAAAAAGCTGTATAATAGCACCACCTGTTGAGCATTTTGCAGCAAAAATTATTAGGCACTAAATTATGTCGAGGTACAGTCGATAACATAAGTGTCCAAACACTAGCAAAAATTATATGTTAAAAAAGTACGCTTAATGCAGTTTTGCTAAATAAATCCTTGTTCAATCCTGTTCTTAGACTGACTAAGAACTGGATTCGACAAGGATTTATTTAACAAAATGGTATTACCTGTACTTTTTTTTACATAGGAATTTTTGCTAGTGTTCGGACACTTTTGTTACCGACTGTATATGTAGCTATAAGCTTTTATAAAATTCTGAATATCAGTTCTTGAGTTACATTTTTCATAACGTTTTTGTCACACACACAAACACATGACACAAAAACATACAGATATTTTCTAAAAATAGTCAAATCGTGATCTGGTCCTTGCAAAACGTGTAAATCTATCGAAAATCGGAAGTCAAATTTTTTAACGAAATAAATACTTTTTTCCATTGAATATAGAAAAAAGTAATAAAATATATTGATATATATCTTTAACTCATATAATACATTAACTCTCAAACATTTCAATATATATTTCAAAAGATTAGGCATAATGGCATTGAATTAAGATTCATATGCTTTATCCGATACGTAGTTCTGTTACAACTGTTCCATATATTCTTCCCTTTTAATGCAGCTGCACACATTGGTCGTACAATATCTTGCATCTTTCATGTATTTCCATAAAACGTGATAGTATGTAATTCAAGAAATTATAGAATATACAGGCATATTGTAGTCATCTCATTTAATACGAACTTCTACGAAGAAGCTATTAATGATATTATATCGAGATGATATTTTATTTTATAATAAGAATACCTATTGTAAAGTTGGAAATAATAAAATATATAATATTTAAATAAAGAAATTGTCATTGTAATTTCAATATATTCAATACAAGACACAGAATTATTATAGTTTTAACACTTTCCAGCAAATCTGAAAAGTGTTTATTATTTTGGGTTTACCTGTCCGTCTATCCGAACTCTATCGAAGCAGGCAAAGAATGTTAATATATTAATAAAAAAATTCTACGATTTTCAAGTAATACCAAATAATGCATTTTTTTAATTTTGTATAGTCATATATATATAGTCTATAGAAATAGTATAATCCATGTAGTTCATGAAAAATTAACGCTACAAGTCGCATAAGAAAACTTTAAGTGAATTTCAGAAATTTTCAAAATATAGTCAATAATGCATGCAAAATATATTTTGTAGCTATTCAAACAAATAATGACTGCCTTTCAAGTTATCTTATATGACGCTAGATTTTGCGAATATATACATACTTGCCAACCATCTTATTAATAACCGTACAATTGTTAACGCCCCCTGAAAAAACGCCCCTTTTCTCACACCACTATATTTTTAGAATTATTCTCTACAAATGTTGTTACGATTAAATAAGACTAAAATTGCTCTAAAAAATTATTGGTGTGAAAAAAAGGCGGGTACTAAAAATTGCACGGTTCATAATGATATGGTTGGCAAGTATGTATATATAACAAAAAAATTAAGTTATTGCGCGACTTCTGTAAAAATATCCAAATTGTAATTGTATCAGATAAAAGATTAAAACACCAAACTTAAACTATCTGCTAATATCTGTTTTTGAGCTATGATGATAAAAAGCTCACAGATAAATGCATAAACAAACACACCCATATACAGAGAGAGAGAGAGTGGTGGAGAAAAGACATTACATTCAAAGAGACACAAACAGGCGAATCATGTTATATATATATATATATATATATATATATATATATACATATATATACATAATAGCTAAGATATTTAATCAGATTTTTAAAAATAATTTATAAAAGCTAAGAAGAATGTGCACACATCCTTTGAAAAAAATAGTATTGTTATAAACAAAATTATTAATTTTATTTAAGACTTCGCCGATTTTATATTTAAGGTAAAGCTACGGGAGACGACGCACAGTTTAATACAATAAAAAATATATATAGTTATTTTCTATTTTTTCTTTTGGTGTGATATAATTTAAAGAAATAGGTGTAATAAAACCAAGCGAGATACTTTGCGTAATCTAGCTTTATAGGGTAGTTATGATGACGCACATGGATAGGAGAAATTGCGGTAAATTATAAATACAATTAAGATTTAGCAATAATAATACAGCTTTTAATCTAAAATTTTGGTTTAATAATTTTCACTGATATTTCTTTATTTATTTATTTTGGTGTGTTGAATTTGAAGCTGAAGCCTGATTTTCTGTATCCTTGATTTTTTTCAATACAAGTTGTCTACCAATGCAATTTCTTCCTTGATGATTTGTAATGGTATCATTGTATCATACAATGACTATAACAAATGTAATTGTATGGTGATTTTTATAGTACATTTCCACGATCTATTATAATCAATCATAGAAAAATGCTAGAAACTACTAAAAATAAATATCTTGCGTCTATAGACACCCTTTATTGACAACAATCTATACGTAATAAAAAAAACTCGCTTAATTTAGGTTTCAGAGCACCGTAAAAATATATCTATCAGCTAAAATTATCTAATGAAATTAGGCTTTAGAGTCTTACTATGGAGTTACTCTAACGTTTTTCGTGTCCCTAGCGGGTGAAGTAAGAAATTCCACGAAATACATGTTGCGTAAGCATAGGTACCCGCACAGCAAAACTTGTCATCTTGAGATAATTTGGATGAAGCTTAAGCTTTAAAATATGTTTTTTACCTCCCTCACCTTGCATTTATATGGAGAAATGGGGAATTTCAGTAAATTCACCAGACTGCAAGTTGAGAACGTTTAACCAAGCCACGTTCCAAAAAAATGCCATATTGATATATGAGCAGAGTTATGCATAAAAAGCTGTGTATTTTCGTTTACCGTTCCTAAAATCAGGAAGCGAGGAAATTTTGCAAAGTACTTTTACACTGCATGTTGTGTGCACGTAACCGCTTTTCCCCATATCCCATTATAGTGTGCTTTGAAATTACACAAAAAAAAAACTACAAAACTAAAATTGGTTTCCTGATATAAAATGCAGCAGATTTGTGCTTAAGAGCAGGTTTTTGCTCTGCCGAAATGAAAAGGATGGAATTTTGTAATATCCCGGCATTGTTTTAAGTTAGATGCACATAAATAGTGCTGTTACCAGTGCATATAATATGCACTGGTATAACCCTCTCCTTTTAAAATCAAAAATCGCAAAAAATCCAAAATGTGCTTTTTCAAATAACCTCCAGATGACTCACAGCCATTTTTAACTTCTATATGCTGCTTTAGCAGAGGTCTGCTTTACAATATGGAAATTTCGTGTCAGTCTATCAGATGAAATCCGCGAAAATACATTTTTTGCTGGTGCTGGACATTGTTTTCAATTTACCAAATTATAGCACACAATATTTTAAGTATTAAGCATATACATAGACCTTTCTTAAAGCAGTTTGTCGAATACGTTATTTTCTGTTAGAAAAAATGGATAGAAACATATTTCAAATTTAATTACACTATGAAAGCTTTATTTATAGGGACCATACAGTCTTCGACACACTTAACACTCTTTGGGGATTGATAATAAATTTTTAATCACTAAAATCGATTTCCCCTTTTTCCTTTTAAAAATTAAAATTACAAAACTGCCGAAACTGTTTTTTAATTTTTATTTTTTTAATTCAAGTTTTGTTTTTCCATATGAAATTTCTTCATTATAAAGCAGTTGGAGATGAGTTATGTTCGCAAGCGTGCTTTTGACGCTTACTCATAGCCTCAAAACCAAAATTAACACAAACATTCGTGACTCAATATGCCATAGAACCTCACCGACCATGTTAAGTCTGTCAGTCAAGGTGAGTAGATGTACTCTTTAATACATATAGTCGTAGATAATTAAAATTCTTAATAAAAGAGATACCCTTTGTTAACATATAACCTAAAATATTCATAAATAATAATAATATATATATATATATATATTTACTCGTTTTATTACATTTGAAGTACTGAGATAATATTCTAAACTAACTTATTTTAAGATTTGTTAATTTCTAATCCGATGAAAAATAAATTTATTTTTAAAAATGAAATTTATGATACAAATATAGAATATTAATTAAACATACACAGCAGAAAAGCTATTACGAAATTGACGACGATATTAATAATCAGAAATTACGTAGCTTAAATTCATTTTAATTCTATATTTTCCGAACATGTGTTTTAAATAATAGCGATAAAAATACACTAAACAACTTGCTATAAAGTATGTATGTGTTGATTTCATACAAAAAGAAGCTTTTGCCTCAAGGCGGTATCGGGAAAAAAATATTCTAGACATTATCACATAATAAACACTAAACGGATACTCCTTTGGGAATCGAAAAGAAGTATTCTGTTGTTACCAGAAGAATATCTAAAATTTATCAACATTCCTTTGGTGAGTTAGAAAACCCCCTCAAATATATGTATATATATATTTGAGAGTTTTTTTTAGCTCACCAAAGGAATGTTGATAAATTTTAGTTATATATGTATATATATATATATATATATATATATATATATTACAGTAGAAAAATTATGAAACCAAGTGTTAGTTATATAATAAAAATTTAAAGAAAAATACACTTGTTAAATTACGCTACATTAAAAAAATCTACTTTTTTATTCTAAATGCCAATATCAATATATATATATATATATATATATATATATATATATATATATGCATTCATATATATATATATATACATACATGTATATACAGTCGGTAACAAAAAGTCTCCGAACACTAGCAAAAATTTCTAAGTAAAAAAAGTACACTTAATAGAGTTTTGTTAAATAAATCCTTGTCGAATCCTGTTTTTAGACTGACTAAGAACAGGATTCTACAAGGATTTATATAACAAAACTGTATTAAGTGTACTCTTTTTACATAGGAATTTTTGTTAGTGTTCGGAGACTTTTGCTACCGACTGTATATGTATATGTATATATATATATATATATTCAAAATTACCTATCTGTACATGTTTTCTTTCCAATGCTATCATATATATATATATATATATATAATACGTAATCGCAAGGTTTGCATTAATTATCTTTACAATAAAATCACTATTTCTCTTTTTTATAAATATTGTGCATCTTGCATACATGTACTACTGTAGCAATATTAGTACATATATATAATATAAACTTTTCTTATTATGATTAACTCACAGGGAGAAAATTTTACAATATTTTGAAGAACAATAACAAATGTTTAAATCATGGGAAAACTTAACAATTTTCATAATTGTATCTAATTCGATAAAAAAAGTTATATTATTTTAAATCATGTGCACAACTTATTTTTTCTTTTTAACTCCCCCTTATTATTTAATAATCTTTGTTCTATTGTTGAATTTCAGTTATTTAAGTAATATTAATATGCTAATAATTTGATTACTTAAACCTGCTGAAATTGTTACGAATATTTAAGTATTACTTACATGTTTTATGGTGTGATTGAAGGATTATGGGATATGTTTGAATCATTATAATGAATAATAGCAAAATATGTTAAGTGTCTTCTACAAATTATGACACGTCTGTGAGTGGCTATTCATTTTTTTTTTCTTTTAAAATGTAAAAAGAGATAAATTCATTATGCATAGTAGATCATTTGTGCTTCACTGGAACAAGGACATGTGCTATATTAGAATCTTAAAAAATGAAAGTTGCAAAAAAATGCAAAATATAGAAATAAAAGTTGAAAAAGTTTTATGAAAATCTCAAAAGAAAATGTTGATCTTACATTTCATAATAGAACGATTAAACGATCTGGTATTTCATCTTAGATTAAAAATTGTACTCTGCAATCTGCCACACTGAGTTTGTTTAAATCTTTGTTATAGAGTATCTATCAATTATTTTTACAATCATATTAATACTTATATTCAATTTAGAAAAAAAAAAAAGTTTGTATACACATAAAGATAATTTTCTAATTAAAAAAATTGGCTGTTAAATATTCATTAGAATAAATAAATAAATAAAAATTAGGGTAAGGTGGGGGTAAGTGGGCCATTGGGGTAAGTGGGCCATCCCCCCTGACATTTCCCCAGTTATTGACTCAAAGAAATCTGTTATAATATTTTTATGTACCTACCCCAATAGATGTAGATAACATAATGGCATCGTTTTGATTCATGTGTGTGATAAGTTACAAGCCTTTTTCTGACGATTTTCAAATTTGCAGTCCTATCGTAATTCGCGCCATCGTACTAATTATTTTTTTTCTTCCAAACCGTTCATGATGCAAACAAAAACTTTATATATTTAAAAGTGTATAAAACACAGAATCTTTTTGTAGTATCGTGTACTCATGATGTTAATAAGATTGGAAAAAAAATGGGGGCTCACTTGCCCTGCGTTTGGGTAAGTGGGCCACCACAATGGAGGGGTAAGTGGGCCACCCACCCCAACTCTTTAATATAGTTAAAAAATAGTCATATGTACTGATTTATAGGGTTTACCTCTGGATGTCTCCACCAGTAGTGATTCAAGTTCCGAAAATGAACTATCAGTTATCACCCACTACCACAGAACTTAAAAATGGGGATTACGCCCTTGTCCAGTTTAAAGGCAAAACAAAAAAGAAATATTATGTTGGTTTGGTATTAAATGACAGTCCAAACGATGAAGATACAGTTATCATGTAATACATGCACAACTATGCGTTATATCATTTTTCCCCCTGAAGCTAATGATATTCATGATGTATTCCTACAAGATGTTGTGCTGGAACTATATTAACCAACACTTTCCAAGAGACTTTCAAAATACATGTTTACGAAGTATTTATCAAGATATAATGTTCACTAGCATGTAACACTGCCATTGGCTAGTTTAAACTTTGTAGGCCTAACTTTCAGGTTACACTACATGCAAAAGTAAAAAGTTGAAAAATTGACATTTTTTTCTTTTAGCAGTCTTGTGTGCCAGAAAAAGTTGCTATGGATGAACTAATGGAGATACTTCAGTGATTTTTTTTCAAAGATTCAGAAAATCATGTAGATTCTCCCACTTGCACCAACAAATCTCTACTAGTTATGTGTAAAACTATATTCAGGGGGGGGGGGGCAACTTACCCTATCTTGCGGGGCAAGTGGGCCACCCCGATGACCACCCAAAATAATTTTCTTTTTTAATTCATCATTTGCCAATTTGGTTAGAGGTTGCCATGGGTACAGTAACAACATATGAGAGAATGAACCACAAAAAAAATTGAATTGTTAGGCCTATTACATCCGGTGCTATGTTGAGCTAAATTCGAATTATGCCGAAAAGGGGTCCCACTTACCCCACCGTACCCTATCAATTTTTTTTAATTATTTAATGATTGGAAATAAATTATAAGGTTTGCTAGGAAAGGATTCTTCTTTATCTAATTTTGTAATTTTTTTTTTTTTTTTCTTTTTATAAAATATTAGTCTCGAAATTAAATTTTTGAATAGCATGTTTACATTTTTAGGAATTATTGCATTAGTGTACATAACAATAAATGTTAACACACACACACACACACACACACACACACACACACATACATATATCTTAAAGACATTGTAATGATCACTGATAAGTTATACATATGTGAAGTTTTTATTTTTATAAATTTAATTTAAATATTAAAAATAAAGTTATAGATATAAATTTAATATAGACATGGTTAAAAATATGGTATTGCATAAAAACATTTTTTCAACTTTCTAGTTATCCGGCAATATAATTTTACTTTTCGCTTTGTAGAAAAAATATATTATGTGTATTCAATGCACGGATATTTTGTTATGTTAATATGTTTTTAAATGTAAATATTGATACGTATGTTCAAAACAAACCTAAATAATTAAAAATAATGAAATCAGTTTGAACAGAGTACCAAATGATTTCTATTCAGATGCTATAAAATTTTTACCATAGAGAATTTACAAATATGTAAATATGTATATGTAAGCTGTTGGTTATTTATATTATATTATATCAAAATAATATATTTTCGATGAAAATGTATGAAAAAAGCTTGAATATTTTCGCCGAATTAAAAAAAAAAAAAAAAAAAAAAAAAAACTAATAATGAAGCAATGCTATCATTCAAGTCGCAAGACAATTTAATATGTTTAATATATTTAACTGTAAAATAAATAGATTATTGGAAATTTCTTATTAATGAGATTTAAAATATTCTAATACCAATATTTTATTATAATTCATTGTTAAAATATTTCTTCATAATATCTAATCTCCTAGAGTTTCTCTTGATTTACAGTCATTTTTAAAATGGCTGAAAAATGTCTAAAATTACCAGAAAATACTAAAAGAGTTATTATTGAGAGAAAACAAATGTTTAATAATGTGAATTGGCAAGCTACAATATATGTGTCAAAAACGACTCTAACAGCACAGTTAGGGTTAACTTATCCACAGTACATCTTAAGGACGTTTCTGGGATGCCTTTTCATCCAGAAGACTTCTTGAAGATATCCTGGGGTAGCGATGTGCTGTCTGGGGAGTGGTAGGAGAAATTGCTTTGAAAAAAATCGCCATTAAAAGTTTCGCATATCACTTTTTGAAATACAGAGGTACAATGACATAAATATCAATCAGCACAAGTTAATAAAAAAGTAGACAGTTTCATATTAAAAATGAGCAATTTTATTTTCTTCTGAATGATAAATCTTTAAACAATACTTTAAAACTGTATAAAAGAAAATAAAACAGTAAACGCAGTAATCTTAATAAGTCTTTAAACAATACTTTAAAACTCTATAAAAGAAAATAAAACAGTAAACGCATATGCAATAAACCGAGAGTTAAAAATATTCATATTAATGTGTGACAATTGATGTTACAACTAGTGAAAATTATTTATTGACAAAAACCAAATATTATGTATATATTCTCTCACAGTTAACTGATTTTTTTTTTTTTTTTTTTTTTTAATAAAGTAAAGACTCTATACTGAACATAATAACATAAATGTCTATATTCCATGAAAAATATTTAGTTCATTCATATATATTATAGTATATAATAATGTTTTATACTTGAAAATAAAACTTCATAATGCATATAAATCATTTGATTCAAAATATTTGGTCTTCTGTAGTATTATATACATGCAAGTTTTCGGTATATATTTCTGTTAATTGATTTTAAATAGTTTTGTTTTAATGAAAGTTTTAATGTCCCAGATAAGTTGATAAAACACTTCATACATTAATCTGTACATATATTAGATTTTCAAATTTAGTTAAATGTACATTTATACACTTTAATTTCAGATATTAACATGTAATCTTAATGAAATGTATTTATGGGATATATATTATTATTATAATTACTTTAATATAAAATTTCAAATTTTGAAAATCCTTCGTCAAAATTTAATAGAAATTAAACATAAATGTTAAGTCATTCTTTTAATGAGGAATTAATTTTTAGTTAACTGTTTACAAGAATATTTTAATCTTGTGGAGACTTTACATTAAATGATTTTCAAATTTCTTAATAGTTTGATAATTATCACACAGTAGGAAACAATTAAAATGTGTTTGAAATCTTTCAATATATAATTTAAATAACTTTTCTTACTAATATATATCAATAACAGGGTACTTATAAAGAAAACTTTTATAAATTTTATCCTCTAATATGATGCCATAAAACAGATTTAGCTAAAATTTTAAGAATTCATAAACATAAGTGATCACACAGTAATTAGGATATTAATATTAATGGGCACTTCTAAAAATAGCGAATATATGTGCATTATTAATTTCCTCATCATTGGACACACGTATAAGTATTTCAAAAGCTATTATTGAGTCCTTCATTAATGATTTTTTAATGAAAAAATTACGGTGATAAGAAGTTTCTTGGTAGTCATTTTGCAACATACATTATTTTTTTTTAACATTAAATATATATTAGCTATTTTATTTTTTTCCTAATATAGAGACCAGATGAAAATATGGATGACATATATTATAATAAATTTAAAATAATTGATTTTAACTGAAAATAAATAAATAAATAAATAAATAAATCATTAAAGGTGCTGTGATGAAACATGTAAAAGTGAGAAATTAATTATTTGAACGTAGAAATTTGCAATTTCTATACAAGTTTTGTTTTATTTGTTTATTATTATTATTACTATTATTATTTCGTAATTTTCGTTATATTATTACATTTATTATCAAACTGATTGCAACTGTGTTTGAAAAATTGATCACTGTATTTTCTGTTTTAAAAGATAAAGTAATACATTTAAATAATTTTTAAGAAACTTTTATATATAACTAACTATTTATGATAATGAAAGTTATATAAATAATAAAAATTACAAGCATTCGGTTATTACAATCTTAGGGTTCTAAAGGAGAAAAACTGTTAATCGAACTTCTTAAAATTGGTTTTGTTTAAAGTGAACAATGCAAAAATAATAATGTTTATAAAGTCGAATGGTAAAATTTAAAGAAATTTTTGAAATATTTGTAAGCATTTTAAGAGTTATTATCTACGATTGTTTGTTTTTTATAATAATTCTTTCAAAAAAAGTTTGTTTTTTAATAAACATATTTAGAAATAAAATTTTAAAAATGGTTAAACCTGTTTGTAAAAATTATCTTCAGACTAATTATCTTTTAAACATATATTAGATTGATTTTTATTGAAAAAGTGATTAAGCATTATCATCATCATCATCATCATCAACATTAAATTCATAAGTTATAAATCCACTGTAGAGTGAAGGCCTCTTCTCAATGATTCCATTCTCATGTTTCCTGCAATTTTTCTCAATTATCTTCCTCCAAACTTGACAATCTCATTTCTCTAATGACACTACGTTACCTTTCTCGGCCTTTTCCTATCTCTCGGTGTCAAAAATAGGACTTTGGTGGTCCACATATGATCGATTCTTCGGTTGAGGTGCCCATCCGTGCTCTATTTTAACTGCTTAACTCTACAAATGACATCGTATACTTTTGTTTTCCGACTTATTCCTGAGTTTCGATTTCTATCGTCTTCGGGTGAATCCTAACACGTATCTTTTCTTGCTTCTCTGGATCGATAGATACTTTTGTGTAATTTTGCATGCTATTGTTCAAATGTCTGAAGCATAACTTAGCAGGCAAAATTCGCTGATCAAAATATTTTCTCTTTAAACAAATTCGGATGAAGCTTTAGAATATAGCGTTATTTCTTCTGAATGCTCTCCATGAAAGTTTAACTCTGCTGTTAGAGACATCCATGATGTTTGAGTTCGTCGTAATGACTTGTTCAAATAAGTATAATTGCATACCATTTCTACGTAAATAATGTCTGTCGATAATTACCTTAAGTGGAGAGCAAAGGAATTAAAAAAAAAAAGAAAAAATCTTACGGAGTTTCATTTTTAATCCAAAGAACTTTTTTTTTTTTTTTTTTTTTTTTTTTTTTTAAATCTTATAGCGTTTCTTGAAAATCCTGCAATGAGTAGGAAAAACAGTACATTTTCTTCCGAAAATGTCAAATTATTAAAAAATTATCCATCAATTTTTATGCTTTTTCTTCCCAATTTAATATCATAAAATCTTCGTGAAGTACTACATTTAACAGTTTAGGTGAATTGTATCTTGCACTCATTCTGCTTTTAATGCATTTTACGTTCTGTGGAAATCGTATTTGGCTGTTTCTTAGCACAAATTAATATTTCGATAAATTCACGGCATTGACTTACACCAGATAACTCGATCCCATAATTCTTTAACTCTTAATTCCACGGACCTTTAGTGACAGGTCGAATGTTTTCGCATATAGTAATTTCATCCATCACTTCAAAATTGCAACTGAATTTATCATTCATATTTTTAACCTTTATTCTATAACAATTATGTTGATATTCTTTTGTTGTAACTCTGCAAAACAATGAATGCATTTTTTTTTTTTTTTTTTTTTTTTTTTTTTTTTACGAATGGGAGTATAATTTATCACTCCTGCTGTGCTTTTCAAAATATAAGGTTTTTTCCATGCAAAATCAAACAATATCAAACAATAAATGAACTATCTCCTGTTTGCTTTCTGAGATAAGTTTCCCTTTTAACGCTTGAAGGAATACTTTAACAATTTGCTTATTGAAATTTGTCATATTTATTTCGCTATTGACTGAATTTTCTTCAACCCTTTCTTGTGCAGTTTTACCTTGAGAATCACGCAAATCGCACATCAAAGTCACATGCTTCTTAGAACAGATAATGCATTCTAAAACTGATCGACATTTCTTAACTGTATGGTTAGGTAACAAACAAGCAAAGCAGCAGTTCTTATCTTTAACGATTTTCTGTATTTCCGTTAAACTTAATTTCCGAACTCAAAAGCATTCAGAGCTCAAATGTTCGCCTTAGCAAAAAATACAATTCATTTTGAGATCTAAAGTAGAAGACGTTGTCAATGAACCTGCAGCTGTCAATATTTTATTTCGCATATATTCTGAATTTGCACTATTTTTCTTTTTAGAATATTTGTTATCTTCACGCTTTGTCAAACCAAAGCCAGCTACAGCTAAAGATATTCTCTCTTCACCTTCTACTTCTGTTTAAAAAAAAATGCATCAGATTATTCAACCTTTCTTTAGCATCTGTATTAAAAAAAGAGAGATTAAAGTGATTCCAGGTTTTCAAAACACCTGCTGGAAAACAAGACTCAATCATAGGGTATAAAATAAAGACATATTTATCAGTGGTAACACCAAATATTTCAGTTAGTTTATCATATAAGGAAGTTAAAGAAAATTTACCTTTTGTTTGAACACATATTATTAACTTCAGTAACTCGAGAACATACACTTCTATTAGAATATCTTCCCTGGCAAAACGGGGTTTTAAACCATCTACTGCCTTTGAATAATTGGCGCCAGTTGACGGAAAGCTTTCAACAACTTCTCTAGCTCGTGAACCAGAGACTGTTGCTTGTATCAGATATCGGAATTTGACCTCCGGTGCAATATCATCATCTTTATGGATTTGTTCAAATTGGCTTCAATGAGGCAACCAATCATAAATTTCTTCGCCAAATTTCCTGATTTTCAGTTTAAGTAACGTAATTTTTTGTCTCATAGCATTATTTTCACAATTACTTAAAATAGATTAGTTTGAATTTGCCTTTGTATTCTCGCTAATTCTAAAACCAGTTCTGCTTCTTTTTCCAGTCTTAACGCCTCAGCTTTTTCTTTTTCTTTTTCCAAAGCTTGTATTTCTTCTTTTAATTTTCTTTCAGATATGGCGTTTTTTAAGATATCTTGAACAAATTCTGAATCAATTCACACTATTTACTTTTTAAAATCAGCTCTTTTAATCTTGGTATTTTGAACGTCGAAGGCAAAGTCTCTCCGATCTCTTCAGCTACCCACTTCAAATCTCTTATTTTAAACCTTTAACGGCTTTAAACATCTTTTTAATATTAATACAATCGAAATGTCTTTAATTCACTTAAAAGGTCCTGTCTTGGACGCCAGTTATTTTATGTAAAGACACGGAATAGGCACCGCAAATTCACGTCTTTTCTCTTACTGATATAAACTTGAAACTATATAAAAGCGACGCCAGGAATTATTATCTACACTTTAAAATTAATAAAGTAACATCATTTGTGCTCGCTTAACAATTCCCTATATATTTAACACAAGACATTATTCCTACGGTAGATAATATTTAATTAAATCCAAAATCTCAAGCTATATAACAAAATGCAAGTAACATCGTTGCTTTCTTTTTCTGTTCTATTCCTAAAAACATTTTTATAGATTCCACACGCACCTCGTAAACTTTAAATTTTACAATTTTTTGAACATAGCACGCGATCATGTTTATATAAAAAGCAAAGCATTAAATTCATTTAAACTTCTTTTCTTTTCCTTTTTTTTTAATTGTTTTGCACATTAACTTATACAATATAGAGGATAAATGATAAATAAATATATACTCTGAAATTCAAAATGACTCAGTTATAACATTGTTGGCATAATGTTAAATTTAAGCTCCATCTCTGGGCTTTATTGTTTAAAGTCACATAATTTTAGAATAGGTTTTTCTGTATTTATGTATATTCTTAAGAAATATCGTAGCATACAAATTGCAACAGAAAAGTCGTAATCAGAGTTACAGATATCCAAATATCGCAAATTTGACGGGAAATGCCTGGTTTAGCTCGTCGACCTAGCCATTCTGAGTTTTCTTTTTTTTTTTTTTTTTCCTCCGAAACCTGCCTAAATGCCGGTTAGAACACATTAAAAATTCTCCTACGGAGGGCTTTCTAACCATAGGCCCACGACCATAGCGTAGTCAATTGGCCTTAACCTAACAATCAATCAATTAACCATCAGAGATTGGAAATTCGCCATTGGAAGTTTTAATATAGTTTAAGATATAAACTGCACAGATGAAAAATATTTAAATATATTTTAATGAATAATTAATGTAAAAAAAGGAAAATTTTATTAGATACATTCTGTTTCATCAGTAACACCTCTTTCAACTATTGCGAAATAGTAGTGTAGGGAAAGCCGGCGTAATAAGAGACAAAAGGGGTAATAAGAGACAGAAAATATTAATACAATCTATACTATTAATCGAAATAATTTGAAATAAATGTCTCGTATTAATTTCATTAAATCGACTCCTCTTGATTTTTTAGGTGATTTTTGAACTTAATTTTTTTGTTAAATTCTTTTTTTTAAATTTTCATTAAGTCCTTGTCTCTAATAACCCTTTGCGGGGTAATAAGAGACCAGGCTTGTAACTGTCCATATATAGTAATGTAAATCATGTGGGATAATTAAAGATATCTGAAAACAATTCTGAGTCAGCCAATAGTTTTAAATTTTTATTATTTACATCCATTGAAAAAATATGTTTGCTCGAAAATTAACTGTCATAAATGTGTTTGTGAAATTCATTTCTTTTAATATTAGGTCCTAAATAATATAATATTGTACTTAATGATAGTTCTACATAATCAACATAACCTAGGGATTAACCAAAAACATCAATATAATTTCTAAAATGGGCAGAAAATATTTTACCCATTTTCTAAAGTGTAGTCGAAAATAGGCATAAAAGACGTATCTTTGAAGTGTATACAAGCGAACAAAATGTTATAAAATATTTTTCTAGTAATTATAAATGAACTTATTTATTATGTAATGAAGTATTAAAGACTAAATACTAACTTATACACATTCTAAACATAAATTTACATAATCATATCAACTAAATATGGTCTAGCCTAATGAGTGAAACTGCTTTTTGATTTAAAGTGAAAAAAAAATGTTCTCTTGGTAAACTTAGACTGGGTCTAACACTAGGTAAACTCTTCGTAAACTAGTCAGGCAGAATTAACAGGAACTACAATTGGGGGGTGGGGGGGATACAGGGATTAACAGTGGGGTAATAAGAAACATGCCTAGAACATGTAAATAAAGAATGCTTTCAATTTTTTAAAAAAAAATTATATCAAAAGTCATAGTCTTGGTCAAAAGGTTACACATTAATAAATCCCAAACATCTTACTTACAAAAAAAAAAAAAAAAATAAATAAAATAATAATAATAATAAAAATTTAGAAAAGTCACGAACTTTCAGGGTAAGTTCAAAGTGAAGGTTTTTTTTTCGTCGTATAAAAATAATTCAAAATATGTTATAAACTTTTCAATAAGTGTATTGCAGTAAAGAATACACGTGGTACTTAATATTACATATTTTTAATGCTGTCTAAGTATATTTTTTGGTGGGTTTTTCGACTGCGTCTCTTATAACCCCTGTCTCTTATTACCCCGGCTTCCACTACGCAATGTTTTCATTGTAATTATTTTTATGTTTTTCTTTAAATTTTGACTATTTTTACATGAACTTATTGGAGCAGTACTTTTAGCTTCATGTATAATTTTAGTCACAGTCTAATACGTAATATATTTCAATAAGAAAGTGTTGATCTTTTGCACTCATATAGAAAAATTAGTTCAAGTCTCTAAACATGTGGAAATTTCCGCTAAAAATACAAAATTGTGAATATTTGGACTTCTGAGGAACAAACAATTACTAGAATAATATAAAGAATATAGATTGAAACTTAAAATACACAGGGACTAAAATAATTGCACTCGAAAATTTCACTCATCTGACCAATCTGACATTTTTGTCAATATTATTACCAAAAACCCCTTTATGTATCATCATTCTTTCTTTAATGAAAATGATGCATATTTGAATCGTATTCTTTAAAAATATATATAATTGTTGAAATAAATTTAATAAATGAAAATACCTTTGTCATATATAATTTTTTTACTCATTTAAAAGAAAGAACTCCTTTAATTTTAACATGACTTGTTAATCTTTATCGAAAGCATATATCTTTTTTTTTTTTTTTTTTTTTTTTTTGTTTTGTTTTAATATTAATAAGCAGTAAGTATTGGATTCGTGAAATCTTTTGACCCACGTTTTTTTTATGAATTTAAATATTTTGAGATGTCTTGAACAAGTTTTAATAATTTTAAAAAATGTCTATATGTCTGTCTCCGTGCGTTTGTGTGTGTTTGTGTGTGTATGTGTTACTGATTATGTATCATAAATTTTGTGGATGGTGTACCTCCCGAACCAATGAATGGACTTTAATCAAACTTCGTATTTCTTAGGACCTTGAACTGTGCTAGTGTTATTTCATTTTCGGACAAATCGCCCAACTGGCAGTGATGCTATCCCATTTTTATTTTTATTTTTCAGATTTTTTCGTAAGGTAGTATAGGAGTTATAGTTTCATATTAGGTATAGTTTCATATAAATATACCATAAAAAAAAAAAGATATTTTTAAGGAATTGATGTAAAATAAGTTGTTGATAATGAAAGCAGTAAACTAGGAAAATATACTTTGTATATGTAAAAGCATCGTTCCCCCTTGAAGGAGGGCAAATACGCCCCAGTGTGTTGCAAAAGGTCAATATGAGTAATGAGTCTTATGAAAAAGAACTCGCCAACACACATTTAAATCAATGATTTAATCAAATTTATGTGATAATTTAAAACAAACTTGCTTATTTATTTTTTTCTTCTGTCGAAAAAAAAAAAAAAATAGAATGCATTATTTATTTATTTATTTTAATGTCGAACGAAATCGATTTTTTCCCCCCTTTTTTTTCCATTAAGTGTTTCTTTACTTCTCTGTAGTAAAAATCTTCTTCATGGAAAATATTGTTAGTAAATAGTGATTTGAATTGTATGAATTTGTATAAAATAATATAAAAGAAAATCTTGTGGTGGCCACTACATACTTCGTTTATGCCTATTAAATAATAAATAAATTAAGATATATTCTTTATTTCATTTTATTTATCATAAAAATAATTATTTTTTCATATCATCGCTAAAATAACTTTAATAACATACTTCATTTGTTCTATTTAAATCCCTGATCGTTAGGCAATAAATAATATTACAATAATTTCAGTAATCTGCTTTTTTTTTTTTTTTTGTAAATGTATTTATTTTAATTAATTAATTAATTTATTTATTGTTAGATAATATAAACACTTCATCAAAGCAAGTCTATAACTAAATTACTTAAATTTAATTAGTGGTTTTGGAAACGTGAGACATTTCATTAAATACACAGATATTAACTATAAAAAATAAAATTCTAAAAACGAGGGGTTTTAAATTAATTTTAATGCTTTTTTTTTTAATTTTTCATAAAGTTCCATTACCTTAGGAATATGCATTATTTTCTATTCAGTTTTATTCACATTACAAAAAAAAAAAAAAAAAAAAAAAGGTAAAAAAATAACTCAAATTTTCGGACTCAACTGAAAATTATATATTTTATTTGGTTAAAAACTGTATATATATTCATATTATTCCTTAAAGTAAATGTGACGTTATATAACAGATATTTTCAGTGTTTGAATATTTAACAATCTGAATATTAAATGGTTTAGGCAAGCAGCTTTAAATTATCTTAATTTAACATGGTTTTAAGTACACATATACTTTAATTATGTCGCTTTATCTATAAGTATGTAGCTTAGTGATTGTAAAGCTGTTAATATTTATTCGTATCTTTACAGACCATTTATTACGGTATTTATGTGGTTTGATTAATATATTTATTTACTTGCAGATTTATTATTACGACGCGTAATGGCCTTTAACTTGATGAGTTTATCATGCCAAAATTTTGTGCTGTCAACAACTATTACATTTTCAATACAACTATTACTTATTAAAACAACAACTATTACATCTGCCATAAAATTAACAAACAAACAAAGAAAATTCATTTTGATGATTTTGCGCAAAGATTCGTTGTCACTACCAGATGTGGCATGTTCTAATGACTTTTCATCTTGTTTTCCTCCTTTGTTTGATTTTTTTTTTCATACTGTAAAGACTTAAACACTGCTCCCTGGTTTTCTCACTCTCACCTCTGCATTTTACGCATTTTATATTGATATTTATGTTTATGTTTATTTTATTTTATTTTATCTTTTGTAACCATGTCTTTATATGAACGTCGTGAAAACACACTTCTAAGGAAATATGAAAACACATATTTTTAAGGATGGAGAGGTAAAGATATATATATATATATAATAATATTCCGAATTATTTTGTTTTACTTTGCTATTTATGAGAAAATGTAAACAATAATTCTCTAGCGTAACTCATCGTAAAAAAATCTATTAATCTGTAAATTTGTTTGTCTTAAGTTCTTGATATACAATGAATTTATTTCTATGTTTGAAGTACTTGTATAAAAAATAAACATTTTAAATGAGAAACAAGCCACGTAATATTTTTATTTATTTGTTTATTTTTTACACACACACACACACACACAAAAAAAAAAAAAAAGTGTTGATTAATGGAGCATTCATAATCATCTCGTAGATCATATCAACTGTCTAAAAAGTCTTATTTTTATAAAGTAGTGGGATTAAGGGTAATAAATCAGAAATCATTCTAACTCATAAGAATGTTGAACAAATTCTTATTTTATCTCTAAATGTCGGTTAGGGAATATCATAATTTTTTAACACAATATTATCTCCTTTCATGAACTTCTATCAACATGTTATTAAGAATTCTGAGAAAATAATCCGCATTTAATAAAAATATTTAATAGATAATGTTTCCATTAATAAAATTTGTGTATTTAAATTTATCTGCACTCGTACATGAATTCCATATTTACACCTCACAGAAGATATTGAATTGAGAGTTGAAGGGTACGTCAATCATTTTTAGTAGACCAAGGATTTCATTAGATCTCAAATATTTAGAATAAAATTTTGACATGCATGTCTATTCTTAAATTTTATTAAATGTCATATGATCTTGATATGCATATCTCAATATATCTCAAATGGCATAATTGTTTAGTCCATTTTTAAATATATCATACATTTTAATGCGTAATATTATTTGTACAGAGAATGATAAAATGTCCGGGAAAAAAATCCAGATAAAGAAAAGGAAACATTTACCATACGGATATATTTAATCTAAAATAATAATAATAATAATAATAATAATAATAATAATAAAGAAAATAAATAAATAAATTCTTTCTAAAATAATTCTTTTTTTTTTCTTTTTATAAATTTAACTTTATTGTCTATTTTTTATGCGATACAAAATCAAACTTAACTTTAAAGTTTAGTGAATATTCTTAGTTATTTACAATCATTCGGCTAAGATACTGCTGTCAAAGTTCGATTCAAATAAACTATATGAGAATATATATCGTACAATACCTTTCACTTGTATTGCGAAATATCTTTCACATTTTAATATTTAAAGCAATTCGAGATGAATACGCAAATTTACTCTCTCTCTCTCTCTCTCTCTCTCTCTCCCTCTTACTCTCACGCTTAAACACACACATCGCAGACATGTATATATATGCTTCTCGGCAATTACTACGTTTTACAAAAATTGCATATATATATATATATATATATATATATATATATATGGGAGTACCTGCTGGAGTATATACGGCGATTGCGATCGCCGCTTACCTCCTCCTGAGGAGAAGATAGCCGGAAGATGAGTTGTAGGATCCAGATGATTGGAGTAGTAAGTTGAGAGAGTAACGCAGGAGTGATGGTTTGATGAACCTTTACATAAAACAAGGAAGAGCCAAACTAGCAGCTGTGATATGCGGTTTCATGAATATATACTGGAAGTCAAATCCTAGCACTCCTTTTTTTTTTTCTTCTTCTTCTTCTTTCTAACACACTAAGAATTATAAAACAAGAATTAAAAAAGTCTATGAAGATGGTTCAACAGTCAGAGATTATAAGATTAGTACAAAATTTAAATTGATTACAAAAAAAAAAAAAAAAAAAAAGTCCTTCCGGCTCATTCGGAAGGGTAGGTTGATTTCTTTTTCCTTATCAAATAGCTGCCATTTTGAAAAAAAATGGCGGCTACAAATTATTAATGGACTTGGTAGAAATATTCATGTGGGCTATGTACATATGAAGCTTTAAGCAAATCGGTTCATAAATAGCCTTTTTATATGATTTTGAAATTGTCAAGAGACCGGAATTTGGAAAAAATATGGCGGGCCATGTTGGCAAACAAATCTATCAAATGTATTTGTGAGATAAGTCTACCGTGCATATTTAGTTCAGGATTTCAAATGTTATCGTGTGGAAAAATTAAGTGACCGCCACTTGGATAAAAATGGCCGGAGCCGGGATGCTCAGTGAACTAATATAATATATTTGTAAGATAAGTCCACTGTCTAAATTTGGTTTGAATAAATTCAGCATTTCAAAAGTTATCGCGATAAAGATATCTCAAGTGGCAGCGTTCAAGTGGCCGCAACATGGAAACAAAATTGCAGAGCAAGTACCTTGCAAGCAAACTTATCCAATATATTTCAAATATGTATGTTCACTGTCCAACATTGGATCGAATCGTTAGTGCAGCATTACAAAAGTTGTTATGACAAATTTTCAATTGGCAGTCTAAGTGGCTGTAACTAAAAAAAAAATGTCGGAGCAATTTGCCGGCGAAATCATCCAAGTTATTTGTATGACAAGTTAACTGTCCAACTTTGGTCCAAATTAATTTAGTAATTAAAAAATTATCGAGATAAGAAATTTTCATGTGGCACCATGATTTCAAGTGACCACCACTTGGAAACAAAAAAGCGGAGTGACATACCCAGCGAACTTATCTGAGTTATGTAAATGATAAATCCACTTCCCAAATTTTATGCGGATTGATTCAGTATTACAAAAGTTATCATAATGAAAAATTTTCAAGTGGACGCCACTTGGAAATGAAATGGCGGAGAAATCCACCTCGCGAACTTATCCAAGATATTTGAACCGTAAGTTCACTATCCAACTTTGGTTTGAATCAGTTTAGTATTTTAAAAGTTATCATGAAGACACATTTTCAAGTGGCCTGATTTCAAGTGGTCGCAACTTGGAAACAAAATGTCGGAACAAATTGCCCAGTTTACTCATTCAAGATATTTATATGATAAATTCACTGTCCAACTGTCCAAATTTGGTTCGAATTGAAACAAAATTTTAAAAGTTATCATATTTATAAATTTTCAAGTGGTAGCGTGATTTCAAGTTGTCCCGCTTAGTTTACAACATCAGCAATTTGTTAAAAATGGTGGATAAAATTCATTAATAAACTTGGTTGAGACCGTTACATTAGAATTCAAGAGAATCCGGTCTTAAATACGTTTTTACAATGTGAATTTGAAGTTTGAAACTCCTTTTAGTTTAATGTATCCGCCACTTTGCATAAAATGGCGCATAAAGATGATTAATAAACTTCTTTGAGACACTTATATGGTCTATGTATACCTCAAAATTCAAACTAATTCAGAATGCGCTTTTACAATGTGAATTTGAAATTTTCAAGTATTCTCCAGTTGAAAACAAAATGGCTGAGCAACTTGGTTAACAAACTCATCCAAGATATTTTGATAATTTTACTGTCCAAATTTGGTTTGATTTGGAGTACTATTTCGGAAGTTATCGTGATTTTAAATTTTCAAGTGGTAGCTGGATTTCAAGTGGCCCACTTAATTTAAGATATTCGCCACTTTGATAAAAAAGGCGAATAAAGTTTATTAATAAACTTGGTTGAGACCCTAATATGGTCTGTATTTAGATAAAAATTCAAGCATATCCGGTCTTAAATACGCTTTTTACAATGTGGATTTGAAATTTTCAAGTAGCCGCCCCTTGAAAACTAAAAAGCGCAGCAACTTGGTTAACGAAATCATCCTAGATAATTTCGAAAAATCATCGAAAAATTAACAAAATCATCCTAGATAATAAGATATGTTTGCTGTCCATATTTGATTCTACTTGGAATATTGTTTCGGAAGTTATCTTGATGACAAAATTTTCATTATAGATAGACAGATAACCGAAGTGATAGCAATTAGTCGATTTCTAAAGAAATCAACCTGAAAACAGGATTAATTAAAAGCAAAAGGGATTTAGCCTAACATGAATCTTTCGGAATCAAAGATCTTAAAATTTTAAAATTTACAATACGCAAATTTACAATTAAAATTTAAAAAAAATAATTAAATTGCAGAATGATGCGGTGGATTATTGCACTTTTATATAGACATAAAAGTGAATTTTAAAGTCGGAATAACAGCCAATAGCAATTTGAGAACCTGGAGGTGTTAGCCAATAGGAATTTGGGATGTATAAAGCTATATAAAAGTCAAGAATATGTGGATTTTATTTGATATTTCCAACAATCCGGGAAAGAAGATGCATGAAAACTAGAACTAATAATATTTTTGTGATTTTTTGTAGATATGGAAAGTTTCTGTAAAGTTGAGTTCACTTTAGAGCTCAGGATGATATTAGCTGAATTAAAACTAAAAGCATGGTTATTCTCCCAACATTGGTTAGCAAGGGCCGAAAGGTTTACTTCTTATTCATGAATCCATATAATACCCACATTTTCTTTATCACTAAACTCGAATTTACGTTTTGTTTGACTAGTATATGATTGTTCACACTGATTACCCGCTCATAATATTCCATGTCAACGCGAACATTTAGGTTCTGCTTAGCAAAAAAAACATTTCCTCACATTTTCTGTTCCAACTTTAAATAATGAAATGACTTGTGCTAATATAAAGTCATATTGCAGTGTTTAAAATTTTAAAATGTTTTGTATGTTTTATTTAAGCTGAAATTCAGAGGCCTTAGATAAAATAACAATACTGAGATCTGCCCGTTTAAGGAATGGCATATGTCACTCAAAAATGGACGGTGTTTGTCCCGGATAATAAATTCCCGGTCGCATATGTCCTTTAGCTACATCATTTCCAACAAAGGCAGCGGATATTTTACCCTTCGAGGGTGAATATTTATCTAAGTTCTCTTTTACCCGAATTCATTTGTATTTGTTGTACACTACACTCAAACATACAAAATGAAATCCAAATATCTGAATTTGTAAGATTTTTTTTTTTCTTTTCAGTTATGTTTGATATAACCGACGAATTTTTACAATAAATGAGTACATTTCATTTCTTAGTTATTCCCCCCCCCCTCCTTATAACAAATTGATTAGAATTCAGAAAATGAAAAAAAATACATTTCTCCTTATTTTCTTTCATACTGTAATTGTCGTATACAGCGCAATCAAAATGGTTAAATGAAAACGTCCACGAATCTAAAACGACGGTACATTCATGGCTGAATGTAAACAAAGGGATCCAAATAGTGCGAAAAAAAAATGTATGAGATTAAAACTGTGGGTCTATATCGCCTGATTAAAAAGACAGAGTCAAAATAGTGGTACTGAAATATTCATGGAACAAAATTGATTAGACCAAAGAGGCTAATTTGATTAGACCAAAGAGGAACTAATTTTTATGTACACTTATACTGTTTAACGTAATTATTTTATTCATAAAATTTAAAAACATCCACAAAAAACTGTGACATTATTATTGTTTTTTTTTTTTTTTTTTTTTTTTTTTTTAATAAGTGACTATATTATTTAACGTATTACTTTAAATTATTTTTTTACTTATTCAGATTTCAAATTCCTTTGAGTGAAATTACTTAATTTACTGTTACGAACACTGCATTAGATTTTTAATAAACCTTATTCATCTAAAGGTTTTTATAGATTTATTTTACTAATAAGTACGATGAGATAAATATATTTTTAAATTATGTAATACACTATTTTAAAATTAAAAACTTGATATATGTTTGAATTTACACTTATTTAAAAAAGAAAAAAAATTCATATATAATTTTAAAAAGAATACTATTTATATTAGTATTTAGCACGACTTATGCATTGATGCCAAAGCTACGGGTTTCTGTTATTAAATTATGCTCGAAACAAATTTCTATTTTAAAAGACATATTTATTTATTAATTAATTAATTTAATTTTTTTAATAATATTTATTATTTTTTTTATCGGAATGTTTATAATTTTATTTAATTAAAAACTACTTTTAAATTATAAATATCACTGTATACCATCAATTTGTTGGAAGAAAATTTAACATTAGTGTTTTAAATTTGTACTTTTGGATGTTGTTATGTTCTTTTTTTTTTTCCTTTTCTTTTTTTTTTTTTTTTTTTTGGATGCAAATAATTCAACTGAGTTTATTTATATTTTACTTTGTAATAATTATTTAAATAAAAATTTAAGTGTAGTTATATTTATGAATTAAAAATTGTAGTATGATTTTTAAACATATTATAACAATAATTGTTATTTCATATAATATTCAAAAGCAAAATTATAATACATATGCGTATTTCGTGTTTATGTTTATTACGAATTCACATATAAATTATGTTATTTTTTAAAATAACCTTACGATATTTTATAAAACCTTTATCTTTCTTTTCTTTTTTTTTTCTTTTCTTTTTTTTTTTAATTTCCATATTTCTGTCTTTTCCAAAGTTAATAAATTCGTGTGTATTTTAAGATCCAAAATGTTTCTTTTATTTTCATACTAAGACGTGAAAATACATAAAACCATTCTTAAGCTTCTTAAAATATGAAAATGTAAACAAAACTTTTTTTTTTTTATTTACGCTTCTTCCATTATCTTAAAAGTAAATATATTAAGATTATTTGAATTGTACTTTATTTATTAGATAAATGAACACAATCAAACATAAACTTTTGTATACATTAAAGTGTACCTTGTTTAATTAATAAAAATACATTTCATATATGTTTTACATATAAAGAAATTTTCTTAAATTTTAAATAATTTGCTCAGTAGCACAACGTTTTGTTTTAATATTTAAATAAGTATTCAGATATAAAGAACAACGCATAGTTTAATGTAAAATTATATAAAGAAGAAAAAAAAAACTTTGAGCATCCAGTAAAAGGCTGCTCTAAAAACTAATATAAAATATAGGAAGAAAGAATTTCATGAATGTATTATATTAAAATAGCAATAGTTTATGTGAATGTGGTTAAATCGCTATGGCATATTTAAAACGAGTGTTTAACGCACATGCAATAATGGTACATGTTATGGAACTCTTTATCTTGTATTTCTAAAATAATTTATTTGGATTATTAATTAAAATCGATCCCATTAAATTGTTCTTCGCTATTGAAGAATGATTACAGATTGAAATAAATTTTAAAAAATAATTTCGAAGTACTTAATCTAACTATTAGCAATACCTATAAGGCTTTCATAACTTATATGTGTTAGACAAAGCTAAATAGCTTGGTATATAATATTATGTACAATTTATATATACACACAATATAAATATCCTCGTTGTTTTTGCACAAATTTAACACATCTGACAAGTAAATTATGCAGACAATCTTTTAACCATTTCGATTTTCGACATATACTATTTTCTGGTTGACACAGAAATTTCAACTTATAAAAAAACATTATAAGTTTTTAATTCAATTACATTTAAATATTAGGTAAAATGCATAATATTTCTTCATTCTTTTCCCCTTCAAAATCGACTATTAATCCATGAACAATTTTTACTATTCAAAAACTTGGAATGGGGATAAAAAATTATTTATGAATATACATTCAAATTTCTAAAGAATTGTTTTGTTATTATTTTTTAAATATCAAAATATTTTTTCTTCTATTCTTAAAAAGAGAAAAAAAAATAGGAAATACGAAAAATACATTTATTAAAATGGTTCCTGTGACAAATATTAATACAAAAGTGTGATATCGGCATTACATGTTGCGGAATGTGTAAAATTGCCGTTTCATCGCCATGCTCTGGCATGAATACTACAAGAAACTGTTCCATACAAAAAAAAAAAAAAAAAAAGGCTTATGGTATTTTGATGATTAGTACAAGTAAAATAAATATTTAAAATTTTACGTTTGCGATAGCGTTCTACAATCGCAAATGGCATAGTCTTATCCGAAGCTGGCCTACAGTTTAAACAGAATTTCCAACCAGTAGGAACAACTGTGTTTGAACCGGGATTTGAACCCGGAACCTGACTGTTGATGAACTGAGTAATTTTAACAGTTCGGCTATCAGGTTTGTCTAAAAATTTTGAGAAAGGTTATCATCAAATAAACCATCATCAAACCTTGTATATTTTCGAATATTCCGCATTTCACTTTTTTTCTTTTAATTTATAGTTTTTTTTAACAATTGATTATTCTTGGACACAGATGCAGGAGGTTCGTTATACTACGTGCTCTGGGATGTTTAAATTTGAATTCCATTGAAACTGTCCGATTGCGCTTTAACAACATTCACTAAACAAAGGCAGAAACAGTCAAAGATTTGTGTGAAGTACTTACAGAATGTGAATGGCAGACTGTTCTCGTTGGCGCATTGGCTACGTTGTTTTCGTTAAAATGTTTTGATATCTTATCTATTTGCTTTTGAACCGGATTGGAAGTTGAAAACGGAATTAAAGGCTTTTAGTGTCGTGTGACTGCTTTTAATTCTGTTATATTCGAGTACCATAATGAATGAATTTATGATATTTTAGCGCCCTCACCGGCAGTTTTGCGTACAGTCGGTAACAAAAGTCTCCGAACACTAGCAAAAATGCCTATGTAAAAAGAGTACACTTAATATCATTTTGTTATATAAATCCTTGTCGAATAATGTTTTTAGACTGACTAAGAACAGGATTCGACAAGGATATTTTTAACAAAACTGTATTAAGTGTACCTTTTTTGTATAGGAATTTTTGCTAGTGTTCGAAGACTTTTGTTACCGACTGTATGTTGGGAAAATAAAAGCCTTGTCGTATTATTTAACATACTTTATCTCTTTGAGCTAAAATATTGCATGGGTGTTAAAAGTTACTACTGTGCGATTTGTATACATTTTGATGACTGTAGGACTTAATTTTTATTTTTTTTTACATGTACACAAATACATATATACTATATATTTTTTTAATCACGTTCTACGAACTTAAATTATTTGAAATGTAATATCGTCTAAGTAGTTATCCGATTTCGCTAAAAGTTGGTAGTTATATTATAGTAGTTGGTAGTTATTGTTATTATTATTATAAAAGTTGGTTGTTATTCAACTTCAGAAAAACTATATAGACTTTCATGAGTGTAGAACCTACAGCTCTTTATTACATACACAAAGGTTGTTTTTCAAATGTTTGCTAAACGAACTCAAAGTATTTGAAATGTGGTAGTGTCGAAACAACTTATCCGATTAAGCTAAATATTGTAGGTATGATATAATTCACCATTTCACAGCTTGTATAAATTTTTATTAGTGTAGAATATATAATTATAATTATTTTACAGAGACACAAATACAAGTTTTTTATTATAACGTCCTTTGGACACAGTTGTCAACTTAACACCTTTTGGCTATCGGAAAATTTTAATAGAAATATTTATTTTACTTAATCAGCAAACATTAATAGTTTTCACTGATTAAGTAAAATAAAATTTTTTATTAATTTTTTCTGGTAGCCAAAAGGTGCTAAGTTGGCAACTATGACTATGGACTCAAGTAAGCTTAAATGAAGTCCGTTTAAATAATAAAAAATTGTTTAAAACATTTAAAAACTGAGATATGTTACATTAATTTGCTAACACGTTTATTATGGAAAATGATATGTGTACTTGAAGTACGTGTAAAATTGCATAATACTTGATACGTGAATTCTTCAAAAATGTTTTTTTTTTTTGTTGTTGTTGTTTTTTTTTACTTTCCAATATGTTATCATAGTTATGAATTAACAAAATCTTAACTTATAAACTTTTACCTATTTTATTGTTAATAAAATACGAGATTAGGATTGTGAATAGATATGCTAAAAATATATACTTAACTGAGGTTTTCTTCATCAAATACAAAGTTGATATAGCTGTTTGGCATATGAAGCATCCATTTTATCTTATGTAGATAAAATAATTTAGCTTTATTTTTGATGAACCGATATCAAATATTCGCAAATTTATTCCTTTTTATCAATAGGAAAGACAATCAACACAAAGAAAAAAATATGTTAGATTATTATTTTACTTCTAAGAAAGCCTCTAAAGAATATTTATGAAAGAACATTTATTTGTTCTGGTACAAAAAACGACAACTAAATTTTGAAATTCTAATTTTCCTAAACATCTTTTTTTATTCAAAGTGATTTTATATTTTTTTATATACATTTATCATTATGTATTTAATTTTTAATCTTATTATTTTTAATTTTATTTATTTATTAATTTTATTTTTTTATGACTAGTTTTTTAAGTTTCTGTATTTACATCTCAAGAAACTACTTTCATTAAATGTTATGTTGACGTTATTTTTGATTTTCAATATCTGAAAAAAAATGAAGCGCGTTAGCGAAATTTCTTTAACTTATAAATATAACCAATTTGTAAACATATGTTTTGTACGCTTTTCATGTATTAAATAAAGATATTTTTTATCATTCGTTTTGAAATGTATAATTTTTCAGTTTTTCATATATTTAATTTCGCTGCCGTTAACGTACTTTTAGTATTAAATCCACAATTCTTCTATATTATTATTATTTTTTTTCCTATTTATATATCAGTAGAAAATGGTAGATTCATTATTTTTTTAACTCAAGTTTTTTATGTATTTGCTTGTTTTGAGATGTACTGAACATGATTCGATCATTGAAAAAAAAAAAAAAATGTTTGTCTGTGTGCCTGTGAGAGTGTTTTTTCAAAATTTTATGGACAATGTAACTCCAGAAAGAAAAGACGAATATCAGTGTAAGTTTATATTCAGTTTGACGTTAACTTAAGTTGGTGCTGATTAGCTTTTGGTGGTTGTCACTAAAAGTTGGCACAAACATGCGTTTTTTTTTTTTTTTTTTTTTTTTTTTTTTTTCTCCAGAAAATTTAATATTTAGCGTAAGACAAAATTTCATATAGATGCACACAATGCGTTTTTTTTTTTTTTTTTTTTTTTTTTTTAAATCTTTGCGAAAAAAAATATTTTTGCTAATAATATTCAACCAGGATAACCTTTTTTATATATATAGGAGTTCCATTTCACTAGTGGAAGAAAAGTGCCTCCACGGAGGATGGAAATTTTCAATGTTTCTCAAAATACCAAGTCAATACTTTTAAAACGAACATTCCTATATTGCAAATTTGACAATCTGAAACAAGATAATCGATTCGTTTAATAAAAAAATAAAGAAGGGTGGTGGTGGTGGTGGGGGGGGGGGTTAAAACGTTGTTTGTAGAACTCAAAATTTACCTTTTATCGACATTTAGTGTTGTGTTTGACTCAGCTGAAAATTGTCTGACACACCATGAAAGTAAATTTGATAAATTATAAATTTAATAAATCATTTTCTCCGCGTTATTTTGTATTGAAAAAAAAAAGAAGAAGAAGAAGAAGAAACTCATATGATGAGACAATATTCTGTTTATTTACATAAGAAAATTACAAAAAAAATAAAATAAATAAATATGTAATGAATCAAAATATTTTGTCTTTATTTATATGTAACATTAAATCTGTTTTAATAAGTATATTGTATAGTTTTATTCTTAAAATATGACCTGTTTCATTAACATATCTAATGTTACTGAAAATCTCTAATATCAACATGCAGCCACTTTTCTGTATATTAATATGTTAGATATGCATTATGTTGAGCAATAAATGTTGTTGGGTTTATCACATAAAAACTACAGTGGATTAAGAAAAAAAAATAAATATATTTTAATAATCCGCTGAGTAATATTGAATGTTTTTAATTTGTTATTTATAAACTTCTTACATATAATTTTAAGTAAATATTCTAAAATTTGTTAAAAATATGCATTCCCTATACAAAGTATTAATCATTGCATGATAAACAAAATGTAAAAATGTATTATACAAAATACGTCTTATTTCAGAAATGTTTGTTTTAAAAATAATTCAAGCGTATTATAAAAAAAAAAAAATCACTAGAAACAAAACATTTTTTTTTTTTTTTTAATGAAAAGAAGTAAAAATAATTTTCAACTCCATATATTACTTGAAAAAAAATATATATACTTCAATTTTGGTTTATTTTGTCGATCGAACTTTGACAAAAATAGCTTTCGAATTGTTACTTTCTTAGTTTCTTTTACACTCTAAACATTCTTTGTTAGTTATCAAGCTCAGACAGATTTCCCACGAGATGTCAAAATATCTCCGATAAGCTAATGCTAACAGCCAATGTGTAAACTTAATTGTATTTTTACGAAACTGCAAGTTGAGAAATCGGTTTTTGAACTTCTATTTAACAGTTTCTTTATAGAGGAAAAACTGCAGGCTTTGTAACTATTGTCAGTTATGGTTTTTGTCTTTTCAAGTTTCTGGTGGACATACGTTAAATATAATTGATAAATGTTTTTCTTATATATATATATATATATATATATATATATATATCAATAAGACTGTTTAATTAATAATAGTTGAGCATAATGTATCATGTTAACACGTTGAAATATATATACATATACACATATATATATATATATATATATATATATATTGAGGATTTCATTTATATAAATAAATGAGAAATGATTAATTTAGAATACCCAAACAGCTGATACATTAATTTCTTACACTAATGTTTTGGTTAGTTACGTTTCTTACGTTTCTTAAAAAGAACTTTATTTAATGTTTGGTGTCATGTCCATAGGTAATTTTTACAAGACCATGGGCGGTTCACGCAGATTTGGCTATCTGGATGCAGTTATCTATGTAAAAGTCTTCATAGGGAGAGACGCTAACCTACTGTATATTTTATCGGAGGACAAGTAAAAATATGACTACGGTTCAGTTCTCTATCTGGACCGTTTCTACATTAGGAGTGCGTTATCGTTCCATCCCTTCGAATTTTCATCCCCCAAAAGTGACTTGTTATCATACGTGTTAAGGAATTTGGAATAATTATGTTTGTATTTAGTTCGAATGTTTGATATTTCAACTTGACTGTATTGTCACTGAAATTTGATTTTGCTACTGAGATTATATCACTGAGAGTGACATGAGAAAGTAATTCCTTGTTAGATCGTCTCGTTTCTTTTGCCAAAGCAACAACGACCTCATTTTCATCAATACCAACGTACGCTCGGATCCACTACTTAAAAAAGAAATAGTTTGACTAAATTAAGAATTTTGCTCAGGGCACTGTACATATTGAGTACTAGCTGTGAGTAACCCTTTCAAAATGTTTTTTTTTTGGGGGGGAGTAGTTTTAGAGATGTGGAAGTTTATTAATCACCTAGCTGCCTCAATTAACTTGAGACTAATGCATACATTTAGGGATCGGAGAATCCTGTAACCCCTAGAGTGTGCGTCCCAAGAAGGCGAATATGAGAACACTTTCATTAGTTTTACCTTTGAATGGTAGAGGGGAAATAAAATACTCCCCACGTACCGATAGGTAGCAGTCTAAATTTTTTAATGCAACTGCAGCACTTTATGCATGGATAGCTTTTCATTTGATAAACACTTTTTTTAATAGAAAGGACAAAAATTTATATGTAATCAAAACTTTTTTTTTTTTTTTTTTTTTTTTTTTTTAATTTAAAAATTACCCTTTTGCATGTATTGTGCAAAAATACTATATACATATCTATATATATATATTATAAATACAAATTTTGGTTCTTTAAGAGCTAATTAATATTGTAAACCTGTCCGGATATTTGTTGAAGTCGGATCGTGTTGGACGTATGCTCGACATGCAGTCGACTTCGAATTAAGCAAGTGATTCTTTCGAAGATGCTGATTTTAGCATAAGTGTTTGACCATATATCGGTTCATTGATCCTCTACACGATGATATAATGTACAACACCAATATCGACTGTTGATTTCGTCCATATACCTTTAAATATGACAAGCACGCTTCCTGGTAAATCTATGGATGTTGAGCATTGCCTCCTTCAAAGAAAACACACAAAATAGATTCTGCAGCATCTTAAACAAACTTTCGAAAGACATATACAATGCAGTGTTTCACGATTAATAGCTGATTTGGAATTTTTTCTGCTTCTACGTCGTACATAAAATTTTAATTTAACCCATGTTTCTTGGTGCAGTTAAAAGGTGCCATTCGTCCTGAAATCTTGTTCATCTAATTGGATATGTTATATGCTGCAGTTAGCGTTGTTATAAATCGTATGTTAAATATAATTTATAGTGATGAAGACACGTAGTATAAGAGTAAAATAGTAAAAATTTGCAGTCATCTAAAGGAATAAAACTTTCTAAGGACATGTGTAAAGTGCCCCCGAACAGAACTCTCTGTCGACGAAAATTTATTTATATATTTATTTATTTATTTATTTATTAATAATAATAAAAAAATACAATAATATATTTTTTTTACAAAACACGTTCAGTTTTAGCGCTTCCTATAAGTTTTATGATTTTTTAAAATATTTAAAAACTTTTGACACACCCGATATATGCTATTTTGAATTAATACAATATTCTTTAATAAAGAAAAAAAGTGCATATTAATTTACTTCGTTTAATTATCTATTAAAATTTATACATAATGTAAAATGAAGAAGATATAAACGAGGTATTTATTTCAAAATCAAAAGTCTCTACCTATTTTAAGATATGCTATAATATTTTTGTATGATTTTCAAATACACTAAACAAACAATAAAGAAATGAATTATTAAATATTATTGTGATCAACATGCTATTTCTTTTACTTAGGTAAATCATTGATAACAAAACTGACATTTTTTAAAGATGCGTTTATCTAAAAATAATACTGCTATTTATTTTCTTAAATTATGTAGAAACATGCTTTATTTATGTATATTATTTATTTACTTTCCTTATGAAAGCAAATTCTTATAAATATGTTTTTATTTTTTTTTAATGTAGAGGTAAACATATTGAAAATAAATAAGTAAATAAGAGAAATTTTTTAAATAAATAAGTAAATAAATAAGTAAATAAGAAAAATAAATAAGAAAATAAGAAAAATAAAATGCTAAATTTTGGAACATTATGAAGACAAATGTTTAAAAAAGTAAGAAAGAATCTTTCTGCTTATAATAAAACCTCCATGGCAAAACCTCATTAATTTTACAAATGCATAAGGGGTATTAATTCTTAAATCATTGCTTGTTCAAATTTTCAAATGTATGCAACACTGAGCAGACAATGTTTCCTGTGAGAATAGTTTGAATAAATGAATATTCAGTATCTTGCTAAATTGTCATTATTGATGTTGCCCACTCACTGATTAATATCTGGTGGTATGTGATCCACGTTTCTCTGTGTGTTTCCGTATATTACTAACAAATAATGCATAATTATAATTACAAGAAGTGTTAAGAAGGTACAATTTAATGAAAATTGTGTTTTATGTAGAAAGAAATGCGGTTGAAATATTTATTTATTTATAAATTACATATCATATATTATCACATATTGTAATATTTTTACTTTCAGAACCTTATAGTGAGGGAAGTATTGTAATCATGTCAAAAATCCGAATTTTAGATTTTGATGTTTCTATACGTTTTGAGGTCCCTTGAGACCGTTTTCATTATTTTTACGATGTTGTATGTATGTATGTGTGTATATGTCTGTGAGTAAACACGCTAGCGTTTAAACGCTTTGTTCGAATGATCTGAAAGTTGGTACGTATGTTGTAAGTCACCGTAGCACGAACTCTATTGATGTTGGTGAATCTAGCACTTATAGTTTCTTTACAGGGAAAATTATAGTTTCTTTTTATCATTATGGCCTATGGGGCCAAATTCTTAAAAGTGCGATAGCATCTAAATGCCTTATTAAACTGAGCAAAAAATTTATGCACATGTTATAGGTCATAGTTGGACGAGCTGTATAGATTTTGATGAATTTAACACTTACAGATTTTTTACAGGGACACAAAGAAAAAGTCTTCATCATTATGGTCTATGGGGCCAAATTTTAAAAAGTGTAATAGCGTCTAAACGCTATTCAATATAGCTGAAAATTTATATGAATATTATAAGTCCCTATTGCACTAACTATAAGCATTTTAATGAATCTGTCATTTATAGGTTTTTACAGGGACACGAAGAAAAATTCTTTATCATTATAATCTATGGGCTCAAAGTTCAGTAGCATTAAATTAAACATGGTGTACTATATGGAGAAAAATACTCAAACACCCTATTATAATTTTCTCTCTTTTGTTTATTTAACAACTCCTCTTACTTTACTTTATCTACAAAACCGTTAATTACTCAATGTTTGGAAAGTCGAGTGGAGACACTTCAGATTTTTTTAACATGTTTACATTTTTAAATATCTGAAGAGCTATTTAACCTTAATGCACATTTTTACTCTAAATGCTATTTTAATATTTAACAGAAAGTGAACATTTTTATTTATCAATATACACCAATATATATATATACATTCATTTGCAAAAGTTTAAAACCACCCATAGAAAAGTCAGATTTAATGGAATTCCGCAAAAATAACATACGTATTTTACATATAAAATAGCAAAATAGACTGTACATGTTTATTTACTGTAATTAAAGTCAGTATTTTGTAGTACCTCCTTTGTTTTTAATAACTTGTGCATTCCTGTTAGGCATGCTATAAATGAGAGAGTTGCAGTAAGCTTTAGAAATGTCTGTGCACCAGGCATTGCTTCAACAAGTGTCGTAGCAGTGGAGGGTTGCTTTTCAGCGACTTTATTTTTAAAAATACACCACGGATTCTCAATTGGATTCAAATTTGGGCTGTTACCTGGCCTGTCAAGCACTTTGATTTTCTGTGCCCTAAAATATTTCTTGACAATCACCGTTCTGTGACAAGGAGCCCCATCATGCATGAAAATTGAACATTTATGAACACGCTTTAACTTCTCATGTAACAAATTAAGGTACTACTTTCCGTTCATAGTGGTTTTAGATTGCACAAAATATAGACTAGCTGTACCGGACACAGGCATTGCACCCCATATCATTTGACTTGGATCGTATATCTATCATCATACCTTTTCCCCCTTGGGTTCCGAAAACTTGTAGCGCATGCAGAAAATTGCTGGACACTTGACTCATCTGAAAATAAGACCCTACTCCACTGCTGTACTGTCCAATTCTGATTTTGTCTGGTGAAAGTCAGTCGTTTCTTCTTCATACTTGAGTTTTTCTTGCAGGTTTATTGGATGATAAACCAAAATCTTTGGCCAAACATCTTGAAATAATACTCAAACTGACATTGGTGCCTTTTGTATACAGATAAAGTCTATTCGTATTGCAGGAGGTTCTTGGATCTCGTACGACCATCTTTCTTATCACATGATCATCATATTCATTCGTTTTTTTAGGGCGACCGCTTGTATTAAGGTCAAAAAGTTTTCCAGAAATTTTGAATTTAGTAATAGTTTGATACACACCTGTCTTGCTCCCATTTACCCTCGAACTTATTAACGTTCAGAAAATCTAATTTTATACAGGGTCAATATTTCTGATCTTTTTGTAACAGAAAGGGAAGGATTTTTACGAAAAAATCCAATAAACAACTGGCGATAAACATGCCGGACACCTTTATTTATAGCAGTAGAATGCTTCAGTCTGCGATCAACGATGAAACTTTACGCAAAAATGTTTTTTTTTTTTCCCAGATGAATCATAATTCTGTTTACAGTATCAAAATAGCCGCATCCATATTTGGCTGCATCGTGGATGCACTGACAGCTATTCGGTGCCGTTGTATACACGTCTCGATAATATCTTTAGCATCTCTAGCACTCTAAATAGCGGTCATAAAGTTTCTGATGAGTTAATGCCATAGTCAGTTTCCTATATTCAAGGGGTCTATAACACACCATTTAATTATGACAATGCACATTCGCAAACCGTCCGTGTTGTAATACAGAATGTGTTCCTTGATACAGAATGTGTTCCACTGTTGTTATAGCCAGCGCTTTCTTCTGATCTAGCCCAAATTGAAAAAGTTTAGTCAATCATTCTAAAGTTGACTAAAGAGAGTGCATGCTACCTGAGAGTGCATGCTACCACTCTCAGATAACTATGATCGATATATTGCGACATCGTGTGCAATCTTCATATAGCCTATACCAGAGCATGTCATCCAATCTATGTTCAATTTAATGCCTAGGCAGCTAAAAGTTATTATTGCTGTTAGAGGTCGCAGATTTACGTACTGATTTCTCAGAACATATACATTCACATTTCTTCAAATTTTGATCATTTGTTATTCCTACTATGGTGTAATAGTTCAAAAAATTTCATTCTGTTTCTTCCATCTTTCTTGGTTACCAATTTCAATGTTCAGTAGTGTCTTTGACTCTTGAGGATCTTGAAAACTAAAAAAAATGCATAAATTGTGATTTTTTTTTTTTTTTTTTTTTTTTTTTGGAAATAGATGGATATATACAGTGGGTGATCAAATTATTAGAAATTTATTTAATCTTATTTTTTTCGATGTTCTAAAAAACTACTGAACGAATTGGCTCAGAACTTCAGGCATGCAAAGAACATTTAAAAACTTAGTTTTCCGCAATCGTTTTCTTATAAGCTTGTAAATGTTACACATTTTTATTTGTTTACTAAAATTCGTTTCTTCATAAGGGGATTTTCACAAACAAAAAAAAAATGGTTGGAACAATTGGATCTTTAAATTAAATGCACATCATGTGAAAAACCCCTTATGAAATTTCAACTCTGGAAAATACCTAAAATCTGGCTCGCTCTTTTTGCCTATAATATACTTAATTTTTACTCTATTCCAATGAACTTTTGAAAAAATTTCTATTATTCGTGCATGTGCAGTAAAAAATATTTATTATACATCATTACTTATTTCTCATACCTCAGAAATATTATACGTGCAAACTTTATGTTTCAGAACATTTGCTTGTCTAATGGCTTGTCAATTGTTCTGCAAATTTTGTGAAATTTTATGGAAATCCATTATATTTATAAGCAAAAAATTTGCCCCCCCCCCCAAAAAAAAAAAAAAAAAAAAAAAACATATGCATGAATAATTGCGCAATTTCCACAACAAAACATATAAATATTGTACATAGTATATGCAACAGCTTTTAAAGTTACAAGACTTTTTATAATACAGGGAAATTCAAAGTATTTTTTCTCTTCTTCGATTTGTAGTTGGTCCCCTAATTGCATTCTGCACTAAATCAATAGGAAAAATCTGAGGGTTTTTTTTTTTTTTTTTTTTTTTTTTTTTTTTTTTAAATACATTCCAGGCTATTTTGCATAGTATTGGTTTAGAAAATCGAAAAAAATGTAAAAAAAAAAAAATCTGATTATTTGATCAGATTTTTTTTGTGTATATACCGTTCCCGCCGCTTATTAAAATCACATTCCTTCTTACCCAAAGTGATTTTAATAAAAGGCTAATTTTTATATCCGGCGAACGTTCCTGCACTGAAGGAAAAGGTATTACTTTCCTGAATCTAAAAAAAAATTCACATATAACGAATAATGAAATTAGTAAACAATATTGGTTTATTTTTGATAAATAATTAATTAATTGTTTTTTTTTTTTCGATGTAAGTAATTAAACGTATTCTGAGTTCCCATTCACTTTCGTTTGAGGAAAATCCTCATTACTTTATTAAAAGTTCACGCTGTTCTTATAAATTCAACATCTTTCCAATTAAACCACATGAATTATAGCAATTTCAAACTAAGAACTAAAAATTGTGTTTTAATAGTTAGAAGTTTAAAAAATATATCATTTAAAATCATTTGTAACTTATTACTGCGCTTTGAGGAATATGTTTCTTGAAATTGTTACGGAAATAAGTTATGGGGCGTGTTTATTTTGTAAAAATGCTGCAAGTATAAAATCTTCGACAATGAGCAAAACGGAGGCTTTGTTGTAATTTATTATTTTTTTTATTAAAATAATAATAATAATAATAATAAAAAATCACAAATTAAATAAATAATAATAATAATAATAATAATATGTGTGCATAAATGGGAGTTTTGACTGCTGAGGAGATATTTTTGAGTTTATTAACCGGTGGCTTTAAAAGTAGTTTGTATTGATTAGATTCCTGTCCAGGCAATTTGATCTGATTAAACGCCTGATATTATTAACCGGCGGAATTCCTTAAGCGGCGGTTACTGTATATATATATATATATATATATATATATATGTATATATATATGTGTGTGTGTGTGTGTGTGTGTGTGTGTGTGTGTGTGTGTGTGTGTGTGTGTGTGTGTGTGTGTGTGTGTGTGTGTGTGTGTGTGTGTGTGTGCGTGCGTGCGTGCGTGCGTGCATGTAACTTGTGTGTTTTAAATAAAAATGGAAGAAAATTACATTATCAATTCCATTGCCATTAGTCGCATAGTAAGATAGAAAGGTGAACAAAATGAAATTAGTTAAAATAACATAAATAAGGACTATGTTTTGCATATTTCGTGCATATTTTCGCTTTCAACTAAGATATTTTGTAAATTTATTTTTCATACATAAACCTATCTAATGATATGTTTATTATTTATTTCAAATAATAAAAAAATAGCAAAAATAATACAAATATTGTAAATATAATAACATATTTATTTGCGTTTTTCTACACTAAGTAACAATTTTTATCAAAAATGAAAATTTGGACTTTTTTTTTATTTGTAAAATTTAATTTCGCAATTTATTTTTATAAATTAAAGTTTGTAATTATCTTCTTTTCCACAAGCACCTAAACACCTGAACAAAACATACTGATGCACAACTTGTCAGTAATGTTTGCATATTGAACTATTTCACTTAGGATAATATTGACTTTCGATTATAATGTAAAGCTTATCATAAGAGAAAAATTAAAATTAAGTAATTTTAATTATTGCACAATTATAGCATTTTATACCATATGCAAAACGAAAACTAGGAATATATTTCGCGCTAAATGTGCAATATTTTATTTAAATCGTTTATTTTTAGATATATCCAGAGAAATTTGAAAAGTTTTTTTTTTATTAATAATAATCATTATATATATACATATATATATATAAATATAATAATAATAACCAAATTGTGCTAAGTAAAATTAATTATATATGTATATATATATGCATATATATATAAATATATATATATATATATATTTATTTATTCTATATTTTAAACCACCGTTAAATGTTTTAAATATGTTGTAAATCAAAGTATAAAAATTATCTACATTTTAATTTTATGTAATTTAACCTTTTTTTAATTAAATATTGCGTTTTTCAAACGATAAACTAAATGTCCCTTTAAAAGCAATGAAAACCAAAACAGCAGTTACAATTTTTAAGTCATTTATAAATATTGTTTTCTTACTTATCAAATAATTAATCTTTTCATTTTACAAAAGAAATATTTTGAACATACTCAATCCCAAATCTTTCATTTTGGAAAATTTTCTTATTTTTCTTGACTTTCACAATGGCAGAAATTTGCTACTTTTCATATCAATGTTAGATATCATTTAGAAAAATGTCAATCACTAACTTCCCTCACCTGCGAATTTATTCTTCCTTTTTCACTTGAAAAATTTTTCTCAAAGCGATTATTTTATACACATTTTTTTTTTTTTTTTTATCCGAAATAAATGAAATTTAACTGTATATTTTCCGTTTATTCAGTCTTTTCCGTTTTTATCATTGAACGATTGAGAAAATATATACTAGGATGTGTAATTTATTTTACTTGTAAAAGAAAAATGAAGGTTAGTGTGAGATTTCTATATACGCTTGATATTAAATTTTATTATCTGAAAATATTTTTAATGCAGAAAATATCATATCGTAAGCACAATTTAAATCGATACAATTTGTTGAGTACAATATGTACATGTAAGTGTGAGATAGTTTAATTAGTTTCATAAAATTAATAATTTTCCATTTTTTTCATGCATCACTCCTAAAATACATTTCAATATAATACGTCTTTCCATAAATTCGTGCGGTTTTTTATTGCTTCATTTCAAAAAAATACATCAAATCAAATGACAATTTTTAATCAAAATACTCTCCATTACTTTCTACAACCTTTGCCCATTTTTCGGGTAACAAATGTATACCACGGCAATAGTAGCTCTCGTCTTTGGAGGGAATAAAATGATCCGCGTCCACACGAAATTTGCAACGACCTAATATTTAGTGCAAGGATTTTCAAACATATATATTATTTTGGAAGCCTCAATATAATTAATATGCACTTACTTTGAAAAGAAAAAGCTTATTTGCATAATTAAAAAATATTATTAGATTAATATTATTAATTTGTCGAATAACCTTACTTGAACTTTTTTAGTTTCAACATAGTTATTTAGAGAGAAGCCTCTCTCTTCACCTGCAAAGAGAGCTTTATTTGCTTCTTCCGGCCTGTGGTTTAAAAAGTGGTGCCACTTATGATCAATGTTTTGCGCCGGCTCATTGCTATTAAACGAAAGAAAAATATTTAAAATTTTAAGTATTTTGCGATGAATTGCGTATGTTTGGTTATTGTAAATAGCTGACTTTTTCTGAAAATTCCGTACATTTGGTTTCCATTTAGGTAATTACAATAACCAAACCTACGTAATTCCCCGCTAAACCTTTGAATTTTTAAATAATTTAGCTTCATGTAATCGCAACGAGCCAGCACAAAACATTGATCATACGTGGCGCCACTTTTTAAGCACAGGCAAGAAGAAGTATGTCGTAAGAAAAGCTCCTTCTGAATCACCACAGATAAAGAGAGGGGCCCCTCCAGAAAGTACCATGGTGAAACTAAAGAAGTTCAAGTAAAGCTTTCTAGAAAGTGCAAATGAAATTAATATCTTCTGATATGAGGACCAAATTTAATAGTTGACATTTATATGCATCTACTCTAATGTAATATTATTTATTTATTTATTTTTTCAGAATAGTACAATCAATGGTCTCGTACCTAATTTTCTAGAATAACAAAAAAAAAAAAAAAAAAAAAAAAAAAAACATGTGTTTTATGTTATCACTTTACTTATTCCATAAATAACAGTATATTTCAAATGGGAAGTTGAAAAGAATTTTCACTCAGTGTTTTAGATTGCTTTAGCACAATATGTATACATATACCACAAACCAAGGAGAGTGGGTAGTAAATATAACAATTAATAAATGCATTTATGTGTACAAAGTCACGTAAAATCTCAGAAATTGAGCAATGATATATATATATATATATATATAAAGTGTGTGAAAAAGTGTTAAAAAGACTTCATTGGGAAATGTAGTGTTTATTATGCCTCAGTAACTTTAAAATTAAACTGAATTTGAATATTAATCTTAAGGAATTTAAAACTTCTTAGACTTTTTTTTTTAGAAACCTAAAGATTTCTACCCCTGAAAGACTAATTTTGAATAGATTTTTTACTATATAATCTAGAAATGCAATATGAGACTTTGAAAGCATTGAATATTTATCTATTGGTGTTTTTTCTTCCGTCATACTAAATTTTGAAGATTACATATACAACAATCAATATACTTAATTTAACAAAATTACAATAAAATATGTATAAATGTTGATTTTATAGTAAAAATAAAATAAAATAAAATAGTGTTCGTAAAATAATCTACGTTTTCATTTTTTAATTACTTTTCTTATAACCGAATCTCTATAGAAGAAATGCTGAGATACATATTTACACGCACACACGCATATATATATATATATATATTGAATTGGTTTATCAAAAATTTAAACAATGCCCAGAGCGAGTACATAGGCTCTCTTAAATATCATCTGACGTATGCTTTTAAAATAGAAAATATATGTGGATTGTTAACTCTACAATATTTTTTGTTATAATGAACAAATGCTTACATTAAATTTCAGAATGCACCCTTTCTACGAATGTTTCAAACATTTTTTTTTTTTTTTTTTTTTTTTTTTTTTTAAACTATCAAAGTATTTCTAGACATTATTTGATTATTTGAATTCTAACTTTAAAAATATTTTTTTTTCGCTATTTGACAAAAGCTCGAGTTTCGAATATTGAGATAAAAGAGTAAAAAACACTATTTAAATTCATTTTAAAATTATGTCTTTCATACAACATTAATAAAATAAAATAAATTTAACTATTTAAAAATGATAATAGAAATCATCAACTGCAACTCTTTTGCGAATGTCATTGGTAGTGGATTTTCTGTTACTGCATTGTGAAATAAATTCTTTTATAAATGCATACAATGTTTTATCGTGCTTGATGTTTTCTCTCGAACAACGAAAAAGAACGAAAAATTTTAACACAAAATTGTTCTTTCGTTAGTATATTTTTTAAAATTCATTTTCGGTAATTTTCTGTTCACTTTTGTATATATATATATATATATATACAGCTCAAAGAAATTAAAGGGTATTGTAAGTCTAATATAAAGTATTGGCGTAAGTTATTTTTTTTTCTATGTGCAGAAAATGGAAGAAGAGAATCACAAATGCAAATTCTTCTTATTTTACAACTTCGGAGTATGCAGATTTTGAGCTTGATGTCAAAAATGACGATTTAGTGGCAGCGAATGAAATTTGGCTTTCAACTTACTGAAAGACAAAGCAGAAAACTGTTGGAAGTAGCGAACGATTCATTTTAGTGAAACAGATGCGCCTTTAATTGCGCATGCGTGTGAGAGATTGCGCTCCGGCTGCGAGCGCGCCAGATGAAAGAAAAATGTACCTAAGTGCGTCGGCCTATGTGGCTTTTACTTGTGTGGTATAAGAACTAAGATGTATGGAGTTAATATTCACTTAAATATTTTTTAATTATTCTTATTTTAGAGTGTGTGTGTATCGTAATTCATCATATTTATCGTCGTCAATAAATGTCCGTCGTATATTCAAGTATTTAAGTTTTTCATGGACCTCTAATTACAACAAATGGTAGCCGTCCGTCGTTATGAAGGAAATTTTTAAAGTCGAAAGCTGTTGAATTAATTAATCCAAAAGAAATATAATGGATAGAATCAACATACCAGAACTAAATGGAAATAACTATTTCATCTGGACTAGGAAAATTAAAGCAGCTCTATCAATCAAACGACTCGATTCTGTTATTACAACGGTGAAACCAGAAGGTCTGAATGCAATAGAATCTCAACAATGGGACCTGAAAAACTTCGATGCAGTGGCTTATATAAAGCTTTCTTTATCCTACGAACACGCACTGCAATTTTCTAACGAAGAAAATGCCAAAATCTTATGGGAAAAAATTAAGAACACATTTACTGGCCAATTAGATGATCGAAGAATCGATGCGAGAAACGAACTAAAAAATTTACATATGAAACAAAATGAACCAGTCAATGATTATATACCGCGTTCGAAGGCATAGCTGTAAAATGTCAATCTTTAGGATTGGAAATTTCTACAAGAGAATTAGTTTATTACGCAGTAAGAGGTTTAACAGGAAATTTTATTAAAATAAGAGATGTGTTGAAAACACAAAGGGAGAAAACGATGGAAGAGATTTTAGAAATTTTAAGAGAAGAAGAAGCAAACACGAACCCGCGTAATGAACACAATAAAACCAAGGCGTTCTACGTAAAAAAAGACAAGAACGAGATACTTTACTATATATGTAGAAAAAGTAATCACCTTGCCAAGGATTATTATTACAAGAATAAATCTCAAAAAACATTTAATAACTCTTATGGTTATAGACAGGGACAGAAAAATAGGAAAAATTATTCTCGTTTTGATAAGAAAGGAGAAAAAAATTAATTCTGTTTTTAGTGCTTGAATTATTGATTCATTGTGTGAAAATATTTTCATTTTAGATTCCGGTGCGTCAAACCACATGGGAAAAGATCAAATGTGGTTTGATAAATTAAGATCTGAAAATAAGTATATACATCTAGCAGGTCAGGATGCAAAAATTATGTGTCATGTCACCGGGAGCGTCAAACACAAAACTGTAAGTAAAAATCCTATTTATTTAACTACCGAAAATGTGTATTACATTCCTGATCTTAGATACAGTCTTCTCTCGGTCACCTCATTAATGGATATGTCACATTAAATCAAGTAAAAATCCTGTGTTAATTTTTGATAGTAATAATAAATTAGTTACTAAAGCATATAAAAATAATAATAAACTTGAAATTCATTTAGAGCCTATTTCTAACAGTGAATGTAATATTGTAATGATTGATATTGATTATGAACTGTGGCACAGTATATTATGTCATTTAAATCCTAAATATATGATTAAAATGAAAGAATATATAAACATTAATATCGTAAATGATTTTAGTTGTGAAATTTGTGCATTTGGATATAAGTAAGGTAACTAGAAAACCTCATCGACCTATTAATATGGAACAAAGTTCCGAAATATGAATTTGATCCTGAATATGAGTTTGATTGAAACCTGATTTATATAGAACTGATTCATATAGATTTGTGTGAGCCTATTAATCCTGTATCGTTAGGGGGTGCTAAATATTTTTTGATAATAGTGGAGGATTTTTCTGGCATGTACTTTACTTATTTTCGTAATAATAAAAGTGAAGTATATGAAACATTCTGTAACTTTAAGACTAAATATGAGAATTTAACTGGTAGGAGAATCAAAAGGCTTAGGTCAGATAATTGCCTGGAATTTGTGAATGCAAAATTGGACAATTATCTAATTAATTCTGGTATATCACATGAAAGAACGTCCCTTATAATAGTGAATCAAATGGTAATGCGGAAAAAGGAAACATGGTATTACTAGAAAGAACTAGGAGCATATTATATGAAAGTCAGTTACCATTATATTTTTGGCCAGAAGGTATAAACTTTAGTACACAAACTTCTAATGTAACACAATGTAAAGGAAAAGAAAAATTACCCCTAGAAATATGGACTGGTAAAAAACATAAATTGAATTAATTAAGAAACCATATACCTGAAGTATTAACAAATAAATTTGAAATCCCAGGGAAGAGGGAAATTTTTCTATGATACAGCCGTGACCGCAGAGGGTATAGAATTTATGATCTAGAAAGTAAAAATGTTATTGAGGAAAGATCGGTCAAATTCAACGAATCATTAAAAGGCAGTTCATTTTTTGAGAAAAATAATGATGTCTGGGATATTCAATCATTTTATAATTCATCCCAAAATAAATCGACAATCAAACAACAAAGAACAAAATTTCGCATCTCCAACACTCTCGAGAGGAAAAGAAAGAAAATAATATGTTGAAATCCTTGACGTCTGCTGATGAAGGTGACGTCAGTGAAAGAGGGGAGAATCAAACTGAGAGCGGAGTCAAAGCCGGAAGTAATTTCGAATTACGGAGAAGTGAAAGAACAGATTTTGAGTAATTTTACTGAAAGTATCCCGAATAATTATTTAGAAGCGAAAAGTGATATTAATTGGCAAAATTGGGAAATTGCTAAGAAAAATGAAATGGATTCTTTAAATAAACATAAGGTTTCGGAGATCGTTGATATGTCAGTTGACGCGAAATTAATAAAGAGCAAATGAGTTTATACTAAGATACAAAATAATTCAGGTGACATCATTTTTAAGGCAAGATTATGCACAGCGGGTTTTAATCAAATTAAAAACATCGATTTTTCGGGATCTCTCGCTGCTGTTTTGTGCATGAAAACCTTCCGTTTGCTAATTGCACTTGCCGCTAAATTAAATTTAATTGTAAAATTCTTTGATGTTAAAACTGCAGATTTATACTGTAATTTAGAGAAAAATGTATGCATGTTACCACCGCAAGGTTTTGAAAAATCAATAGGTACGGGAAAAGTATGCAAATTAAAAAAGAGTCTTTATGGCTTACCGCAATCGGCGAGAAACTGGTATTTGAAAATAAAATTTGAATTAGAGAACTTGGGATTAGTACAAACAGCTTCAGATAATTGCATATTCATTAAAACTGATAATAAAAAAATTCTTATTTTGTGTATCTATGTTGATGATTTTTGTATAATCTGTATTATTCAAGAAATGTATGAAGATATAATCGCTAAATTTAAAGTAATATTTGAACTACATGAGAATAATAAATCGAAATTTCTAGGTATAGAAATTGTAAGAAAAAATAATGGTATCTATTTATCACAGACTCAATACATTGAGTCATTACCAGTTAAACATAATTTAAATGAATGTAAAACTGTAAAATCTCCAATTGTTAAAGGAGAAGATAAAAGTTTACCACTTACAAACGAAACTATTGATTTAAACATGTATCAGGAAATTATAGGTGAATTATTATATTTATCTAATAGAGCGCGTCCTTTTGTAATTACTTATTTGTCACAGTTTAATCATGCCTGAAAAAAGCATTATACACTTGCAAAAAGTGTACAAAGATATTTAAAGGGAACTAAAGATAAAAAATTATTCTATAGTACAGAATTTGGGTATTTAAATGCAAGTTCTGATTCAAGCTGGGGGAATGCAGAAAATAGCAAATTATTTTCTGGCGGAGTAATTTTGTTGGGTAATTCATTAATATCTTGGAAGTGTTATAAATAAAGGAGTGTAAGTTTATCTACCTGTAAACCTGAATTGTTTGCTATTTCAGAAATTTCTAAATACATAACATGCATGTTAAATTTATTATCTGAACTAAATTGTAAAAATTTTATATACCATACTGTACCACTAAGTACGGACAGTCAAGCAGCCATACAATGGGTCAAATGTACAAGATCATCTAACAAATCTAGACATATAAATTTAAGATTGCATTTTATTAAAGACTTGATCAAGGACAATGTTATCAATCGGAATTATAATTCAAGTGAAATTTTAATTTCCAATTTCTTGACAAAGGCTGTAAATGAAGAAAAATTATTGTATTCAATGGAAAGTATTTCTTTAATTTCTTAATTTTATGTATTTTTATATTTATACTTTTATGTGTTCATCTTGTATTATGTTATACATGTTCTATATTTTTACTTTTGTGTAGATTAAAATGCATCTCTCGCAGGGCGGTGGGGGTTGGAAGTAGTGAACGATTCATTTTAATAAAACAGATGCGCCTTTAATTGCGCATGCGCGTGAGAGAGAGCTCTCCAACCGCTCCGGCTGCAAGCGCGCCAGATAAAAGAATAATGTATTTAAGTGCGTCGGCCTATGTGGCTGTTACCTGTGTGGTATAAAAACTAAGATGTATGGAGTTAATATCCACTTAAATATTTTTTAATTCTTTTTATTTTCGAGTGTGTGTGTATCGTAATTCATCACGTTTATCGTCTTCAATAAATGTCTTTGTCGTATATTCAAGTATTTATGTTTTTCATGGACTTCTGATTACAACAAAAACAATGGCCAATATTCTGTAAGTGCGTTGTTTCTATGCCTGCTATGTCTCAACGAAGTCATTTAACCGATTCAAAAGCTTAAGTTTTTCGTTAGCCAGAAGTTGTGCAAACACAAACCCAAGTATCCTAAGCCGTGGTGTTTTCACAAAGCGTGATTTTCAGGGTGTGAAACTATTTTTTACAGCTGGAAAAGTAGGCCAAGGACTAAACCAAGGTCATAGACATGCAACAATGCCCAATGAAGATCAATGTTTAATGTTAACTGCTCGGAGACACCGAAATATGAATACCTTTTTTCTTCAACAACACATTTCCTTGGCTACTAACATGACAATTTTGAGTTAAATTGTCTGAAACTGTCTAAACTGTCGGCTCCACGCTGTAGTTTTGCATGCCCACCGACAACAGTGTGTGTTATGTAAACAGCAATGCACTGTCGCGCCCGCAGTGTGTGGCAACAGAGCAAGTAAACTGCAGGATAAAAAAGTGGCTCAATAATATTTTCTTAGACGAGTCCCTTTTTCTGTTCATCGTGATAATAGGCATATTTTCATCTGGAGGGAACGTAGCACTAGAAACAATCCTTCGTTCGTGCACGGAATTGTCAAATTTGGCGGTGGGGATAAAGGTGTTGGTCTATATTGGCATCTCCATTCATGGGCACAACGATCACCACATCATTCGAAGTGCTCTGAACGGTCACTGATTTAGGGACGAGTTCCTCAGACCTTCCCGAGATCATCTGCACTGGGCGTTGTCACACATTTACGACCTTCCTTTGGTCTTCGGATTGAATTTTCATACTCAAAAAACGCGTTCCAGATCCTGGAAATAAAATTTTGTGAAGCTTTTGAGACTTTTGATATTTCGGCTTATGATTGCCTTTATCACCTCTAACCTATCCAAAACTTTCTAAGCCCCTGAACCACTTAAATGACTTCGTTGAAACATTGCACTCATAAATGCAACGTACTTACTGATTGTCGATCATTAGTTTTCGCTTTGTCTTTTATAAATTTGAAATCCAAATTTTATTTGCTGCAGCTAAAGGATCGTTTTTGACGTCAAACTTAAATTTAGCTTACTCCGAAGTTTAAAAGTGAGAGTAATTTGCGTTTGTGATTGTGTTTTTCCATTTTCTGCAAAAATAATTTCTCTTATAACATTATTTTATATAAGATTTGCAATATTTTTTAATAGTTTTGACTTGTATATATATATATACAGGATATATATACAACTATACAACTGTATATATATATAACAACTGTACAACTGTACAACTGTATATATATTCAGTTGTATATATATGCAGGATATTAAAAAAGTCCCATACACACCCTAACTCGAAAATGAGTCGGATGAATTCGAGAAGGACCCCTTTTGGTGAAAATAAAATTGTGCCTGGGGGGGGGTGGAGCTAAGGGGGCCGCTAGGGAGCGCAACTTTAAAATTTGAAATAGGAAGGTGTGTCTTGTGATACATCCTTGAAAACGCCTCTTGAAAACAATGAATTTGATACAAATGGTTTAGCTTACGGTGATTTTTAAGGGAGATACATGAGTTTTTAGACTTTTGAAATGTGAATTTTATACTTATGTATCCCCTTTAATAATCATTGCAGGATAAATATTTTTATATCAAATTCCTTGTCTTGAAGAGACATTTCCAGGTATGCATCATAAGACTTACTTTGCCCAAAAATGTTTAGGTCCGGCTAAGGAAGTACTGTACGACCGAGATAAGAACGACCCTGGAACTGGTTTAGTCACTGTCCAGTTGCCAGTGTAACCGATCAGTCGACTTAATTTTAGGGATGTCCGGTATTTTCTTTTTGCGCCAACACTGGAATTCCTCGCCACATTCCTCTCGTTCAGTCGTTCCGTACAGCGATTGCGATTGACTTGCCGCATTTCTTATTGTCAAATCGTTATGGAATATTATTCTGAGAACCATACAGATTTACAGGACTTGTATTTCCCCCCCACCTTAAATCACTATATAGTATAAAATTTTTATAAATTGTGGTCGATTGGCTCACACTTTTTAAAGTTCTTTTTAGTACTGTTAAATTATTTAAAACGTAAGAGAAAACAAATAAATATTTGATATGTGAACATATTATTACAGTTACTTCTCTTAAAGCTACCCACAAAAGAATTTAAACCTTCTTATACGATTCAATTTTGCTAATGTTTGTTTGTTAAGGACACTTTTTATTATATTCTGTATAAGCTCTTTATTTATTTATTTATTTATTTATTTATTTTTTTTTTTTTTTGTTAATATACAATATGGTTTACTTTTTTAATGGAATTGTATTGAAGTCAGTATTATTCTTGTTTTCATATCTATATTAAGGGGATTTTGCGCCTTTGTCAGCACCACTAAAATATGTTTCATATAAGAGCTTATGTTACCATTTAATATTTATAGATTGAACTATATTAGGTGTGTTCTGTAAAATATATATTCATTCATAATTTCTTATGGTTTTCCATATGTCTTTTTAGACATTTGAAATCTTTAAATTTCGTTTTCTCAATTTGCATTTTTTCATGAATTCATGCTCTTCAAAATGATTACATTTATGCAGCTATTTAAGAAAAAAGTTATAAATTATTATTATTATTTGGGGGAGGGGGTATTTAATAGAATCTAGGTACCTGAAAAAAATAAGGGTTTTCCAGTTTTGCACTTTTTTTTTTTCTCAAAAACTTATCAATAAATTTCAAAACCCATCTCTATTTATTTAAGTAAGTTCTTTTAAACATACATATCTTAAATATATAAATAAATAAAATAAAGTTCATTATTAATTATTTGTAGAAGTTTAATCATTTTGAAGTTCATGAATTCATAAATAAAAATGCAAATTGAGAAAACACAATTTAAAGATTTTACTTTCAAGAGAAACTAACTGAATAAAAATTTCTATTTTTTTTTTTTTTTTTTTTTTTTAATAACTAATCTTTTTCAGTGGAAATGCTTTTATTAGTGTATCTTGTATAAAACTGCTAAAATGCTTCCTGGATTCATATACAAGGAAAAGGGGGAAAAGGGAGAAACGAACTTTAATAACTGCGCCAAATATGACAACCTTTCTCCCACACTTAAAACTTGTTCTTCCTCTGATAAGTTGCCTCTTCCTTTCTTACAACCATACCCAGAGCTGTTCTTATGAGAGCCAGACAGTACAAGTAACTGCTATGGAGGGTAACTTTAAAATTTCAAACAAGAAAGTATATATTGTGATACATCACTGAAAACGTCTATTCAAGTTTAATAGTTTCTCTAAATTGTTTTGTACTGCAATGATTATTAAAGGGGATAGATAAGTATAAAACCCACATTTCAAAAGTCTAAACACTCAAGTATCTCCTTTAATAATCATCGTAGGGCGAAATTATTTATATCAAATTCATTGTTTTGAAGAGAAGTTTCCAAAGATGTAACACAAGGCATACCTTCCTATTTGAAATTTTAAAGTTGCCCTCCCTAGCGGCCCCCCTAGCCCCCCCCCGGGCCCAATAGTTTTACACCGAAAGACCTCTCTACGTAATTGAAGAAGTGTTTCGTTATTTTTCATAATTACGACTCATTTTCGAGTTAGCAGGGGGTGCAGGACTTTTGGAACGCCCCGTATATATATATATATATATATATATATATATATATATATATATATATATATACAGCCCGTTGAGAAATTATAAGACCACTTTAATTTTGTAAATTATAAGAAAAATAAAGATTCTAATCATAATTTAAATACATAAAATAACATATTGCTCTATATTTTTTTATAATTAGTTTGCAATAACTTGGTACAATGCAATAAATGTTTAATTAATATATATATTAGAAATAAGTGAAAAATAACCTGTTAAGAAAATATAAGACCACTTGTCAAAAATCAAAACTGTATAAAAAATTAATATGATATTGGTCCTCCATTTTTCCTGATGACTTCAAACACTCTGTTTTTCATTGAAGTAACCAGGTGATTAATTTCAGTTATAGAAATATTGTACCATTCTTTTACAATGGCTACTTCCAGTTCATTGGTAGATGAAAATTGTTTGTTATTAACATAAACTTGTGAGATAATACACCCCATAGGTTTCCCATGGGGTTCAAGTCTGGACTTCGACTTGGCCATGGCCAAACATTAATTTTTCTTTTTTAAACCACTCCTGTGTGGATTTAGATGTATGACAAGCAGCATTGTCCTGTTGAAACATCCAGTTTGCACCACCTAATAAAGGTCCAAACGGCATCATATGATCATATAGCAAAGACTGATATTGTGTAGAGTTCATATGACCCGAAATCCGCTGTAAATCACACAACCCCTCATAACTGAAAGCTTCCCAAGTCATTAGTGATCCTCCACCCATTTGTCGTCTGAAGCATTCTTTTGGTTCCTTCCTCAAGTCATGCCAATAGTGTTTGTAACCATCGGGACCATCAAGATTAAATTTATTTTCATCAGAAAAAAATAATTTGTTTCCACTCATCATTCCATGACATGACATTTTTAGCCCATTTTAAACTTTCTTCTCGATGGCATTTCAATAACATTTTTTTTTTTTTTCAATTTCATAAATTTCGTATTAATATTTAATTTAAGACTCTTCCAGACTGTTACATGTGAAGTTTTCTTGCTGAAACGTTTCGAAATTTCACGAGTTCAAACACCTTTTTTAGTTGACAGTCGAAAAATTTGTCTATTATCACGTGCTGCAAAATATTTTTTCTACCAGATCGTTTTATTTTGTTTAAATAATCTCTTCGCACTCCATAATTCTTTACCTCGAGGCATCGTAAAATTAATCGTAGATAACACATTGAAAATCTAAGCCTTTGCTTCTTAGGTAATGCTTTTATGAAATACTGACGCATGTGCTTTATATTGAGTTTGACATCATGTATAATATGCTAATTTTCTCAGGTAGTCTTATAATTTCTTATTAGTCACAATCTTTAATTTTTAGAAAAATGAATAGGTTTTAACGAAATTTAATTTAATTTTAAAAGTTAGAATTAGTGTAGGATGCGTTTTCCTATCAATTTTAAATACACAGCAAAAAATTTGCATATTATGCTCTCTTTTTCAGAAATGTACCAATACGCTTGTGGTCTTATAATTTCTTAACGCACTGTATATATATATATGTATATATATATATATATATATATATATATATATATATATATATATATATATATATATATATATATACGTTACACATACATATCGTGAAATAGGTTATTCTTATCAGTTAAGATAGATAAAATACCATAAAATTCCTTTTTACAAGGGGTATCTGAAAACCATATAAATGTGTTAAATATAATTGAATTATGTTAAACATAAATTAACCCTAGTATTATAGAGCATATAGAAAATTTAACTTATAGATATATTACATAGAGTTTGCAGTTTATGTAGAGAATTTACTTATTCTATCTCTCTTTCTCTCTCTACATATATACATAGAAAGAGAGGAAAAAGAGATGAGAGAGTTTATTACATTCTAAGTATCGAAAATGTCACATTTACTGCATTTTTTGGTTACTTAAATGCTTTTAACACTTTTTAATTAATTGCATGCTAAAATAAGTTATTTTCATAAATCCGCTAGTAGTCGCATATTTGTCTATTCGCCGCCCATCGCTTATAAATCCCTCCTACAGATCACTGCAGATAAAGTGAGGAAACTCTGTGTAAGTGACCTTGGGTGGATGCCCTCTAACATATTATGTTTTAAAGCCATTCCTCCCATTTTTTGAGTAGTTAAAAATATTTTACTTTTCAAATCAGTCTATTTGAACGCGACGCAAGTTGTAACGTTGATTCGTCCCCCCCCCCCCCTTCCAGTTTTTTAGACAGGTAAGAGTTTTGCGGGAAAAGCTTCGCGTGAATTAAGGGTAGTTCCTCTTTCTCTACTGGCTATCTTTTGGCTTTCCCCGAACATTTAACAGCGGCGGGAAATAAACCGGATTGCAACAACTAGCGTTATGAAAAATGATGCTACGACTGTCGGGTTAAACATTTTTCAATATATATAAGTAAACTCTTGGTATGTATGTACCATGAACCTATAAAGAGAAGGACGGCGATCGCGATGTTTCAAGAATAACCCCAATTTTCTCCCTTCTATTCTCCGCAGACATCTCGGGTCTTTGCAGCGCCATCACGCGGCGGTATCAGAAATTCCGTCTTTCGGATTATTGAAAGGTAAAAGAAAAGATAAAGAAGGATTGCGCAAAAAATCGCGGAATTTCATTTGGAAAAAGTTAATAAACTTTTATTAATTCCGCATTAACTAATAATGTTGTAGATTCCGAAAGTTCGATAATTTTAAAATCATTCTGCAAAAACTTTTTTGAGAAATCTAAAATAAATAATAATAATAATAATAAATTAGTCTTGTATTTCGTTTAAATAAATAAATAAATAATAATAATAACAGAATGGAACAATCAATTTGAAATGTTCCAAATAATAATAATAATAATAATAATAATAATAATAATAATAATAATAATAAGTGGGAAAAAATGAAAAGAAAAAAACCCACCAAGGAATTATATATAAGGAATATTTATCAATTGTTCTTGAAATCATTTTCACTATTTAATATTTAGCATTTGAAATAATTTGTTTTTAAATATCTACATTTTGAACTCGCACTAAACATTTTTCATTTATAAAAATTAAAACTTTCTTTCAATTATACACACACACACACACACATATATATATATTCCACACATGTGCAATGCAATATTATAATAATTATTATATTTATATTTCTTGAAAATTATTAAATAAATACTCCCTGCTAACTAATTATTATTATAATTTTCTTTCCTACAGCTCCACTAGTGATTGAGAGGTTCTGCCCTTAAAGTTGGACGATGGGAAGTGCTGGATTCGGTCTCAGGTCACGCTTGTCGACCTAGCCATTCGGAGTTTTCCGTGTTTTTCTCCGAAACTCGCGAATGATATGGGCTAGTACCTCTTAGGTCCATGTCCCTAGTGTAGACAATTCACCTTAAACCAAATACCAACATTTTAGAGGTTTGGTTAAGTTAATAGGTCCCACTAGTAGCCGAGAGGTTCTGCATTCAAAGGTAGTAGCCGAGAAATGCAGGATTAGATCCCAGGAAGCACTTGTCGAACTATCCGTTTAGAGTGTTACGTGGTTTTCTCCGAAACTCACGTGAATACAGCTTAGGATCACTTAGAAAGACCCCTACAGAGGGCATCCTCTTTAGGCTCAAGTCCCTAGTACTAAGTCCCCAATAACTTTAAGCCAATAGAGGAAAGTTTCATGGAGCATGGTTCAAGTCCACGTCATTTGTCTGCCTAGACGTTTCTTATCTTCTACAAAACTTGCATAAATACGGGCTAGGATCCCTTAGAAAGACCCAAGGAGGCAAACCACCCTGGCACAAGTTTCTAGAGCAGACAACTGGCCGTAATATAAATTTAATATAGATAGATATAGATATAGATATAGATATAGATATATAAAGTAATACTTGAATATACTATTAAACTATAATAAGGTAGAATCAAGGTGAAAAATTAGAAATTAATGAGCAGTAATCATTTTAAATATTTTAAAAAAAATCTGAAATTCTAAATTATCTATTTTTAAATAATTTTGGGGAAAAATTAATATACTTAATAATCTCATAATTTAATGCATATGTATGTGCATTTTCATAATTATAAAATAGTAATTTATAAAACGTTTTATAAAATTTACCACCCGCTTTCATAATAAATTTATCTAAAATTTTTCCAGTTACAGAGCGCAACTAATTTATATACAAAGATATTCAAAATAATTTCAATGTATTTCGTTCAATAAGAGATAATATTTAAAAAAAAATGTTTTAATACCTTTGTACTAAACAATACATAAGGAAATTGACCTTATTATTTTTATGGTTAAAAATGTTTTCTGTGGAACAGAGTATGAGTAGCAAAGATTTACTGTTAAAGGATACACAAAAATATTCAGATGCATTATGGGCTGCAGTTGAAAATTGCTAGAACTGCATTTTTAATTGTGTTAAGCATTTTTAATAATTTAAAACATTGTTAATGCATGATTATGACTTTAATTGGTGTGTCTGTTCTTTAATTTCTGGTGGTATTTATAAAATACCTTAAAATTAATATATGTTATTTAAGTGCCAAGTTCTCTACTGAAAATGGTACAATAATACTGTACAGGATGGCTAAATAAGTTTTAGACTATATATAGGCTATACAAATGCAATTTTTTCCTCAATTTTTTCTTTAGACATAAAGCTGTAAAGAAGCTTTTGTGAGATTTTTTCCTCTATTGCTAAAAACAAAATATATTTTTGCAGCCTTGTTTTTTGAAAATATAAAGGAGTACAGAAAAACAATATGTCTTTTAGTTTTTGTTTGAAATTAAAACCATAAAGATATTCTTTACTTTATTCTATATCCAATAGAAGAAAGTATTAGATTCGTAAAAATTTTCGATTTCCAGTTTTCGGTAGATTTACATGTTTTTAGAGGTCCAGAACAGGATTTAATCTTTTTTAGAATATGTCTGTATAACAAAAATTTTATTCCAACTGTATTTCAAGAGCTACTTCAGAGAATTTAATACAAATTGATATGTAGTTGCACCTTAACATAAATTAGGGTCTATCAACTTTTGGTGAAAATCGTGCAGCAGGTATTGTTGCCCTCCCGTTTTCTCTGAACTTTTAACTTAGCGGTATAGGACAAAATTTCTTATAAATCTACACAATTGGAATTGTTTTAATTGAATCCTTATGAAATTAAAAATATTATTCATAATACAAATAGGGAGCTAGAAAAAAAAAAATAAAAATAAATAATGGACATGTAGGGGCAATGCAAATTTTTAATACTGATATCTTTCATTGATAGATTTAAACTGTATATTTGAACCCTTGACTTATGATAATTTAAAGCACAGTTTAATTATTATTTTCATTAAAAAAAAAAAAAAAAAAAAAAAAAAAGCTCAATTTTTAAGATATCATTGTAGAACATAACATCAACTTTATTTGGGCTTTTAGTATTATACTTCTACCAAAAAAAAAAAAAAAAAAAACTACATTTATTGTGGAAAATAGATTTAATAAATTTTAACAAATTATTTGCACTGAGTGAATTTGTATAGAAAAATATAGAAGAAAGTTTTGTGATAGCTACAACATACTACTTTTTAACACGCTTTTTATTAGCTTCACCTGTATGTAGGTTTCTATGTTTGTAACCACTCTGGGAGCAAACAAAAAATCTATATTGTAAAAAAAAGACTTTTCCTACGTGAACGCTGTGGCTGTGAGGTAAAGCTCCGCGCTACGAACCTAAAGGACTATCGTTCGAGCCCAGTCAGGGGAGATTTTTTAAAAATGGTTTTTGTTTAATTTTAAATTATTTTAAGTAAAGATTTAAATGTATGTAAATATCATGGTGTGTCACTCACACGATTTTCTCTTACCCTGCATTTTAATACTAAGATAGATATTTTGTACTTTTTAGTTTTCATTTCTATAAAAGCGTGTTCTTTAACTTTTTAAAACTATAATATTATTGAAAGTTTTCTTCCTCAGTAAGAAAATACAAATTATATTTTAAAGCCTCATTACAGAGAGAGAAAATTTGTTTTAACACCATATACCACATCCTATTTCCATTGAATATTTTAAAGTTTAAATACTCAAAAATTATATTACATTTCACCATTCAGATATTTTAAGAAAAATTATTTTACGATGAATCAACAAAGTAATACCTGACTATCGTTAAGGGTATGCTCTTAAACTATAATATTGTGAAATCCAGGGAGAAAAAATGAAAAACTAGTAATCATTTTAAGTATTTCCAAAAACTGACATTTAGAGTTTCAGTTTTTAAAATTTAAATAGTTTTTGAGAATATTTAATATACTTAATATTTTATATTTCAATGTGTATGTAAATTTTCCCAATCCTAAACCAGTAATTTACAAAAAGTTTTATAAAATTACTGTCTTCTTTCACTGTAATAAATTTACTTAAGAAATTTCCGATTTCAATGTTAAAACTTCTTCTTTTTTTTTTTTTTTTTTTTTTTAAATCAATCTTTACAATTTTACCATTATCTTGCATGGATGGATTCTGGGCAAAGCAATTTTTTTTTTTAATTTCACAAAACTTTGAAATACTATTTCATACATATATATATTTTTTCATATACACATATACATACATAACGTATGGTTTGTCTTGATTTTATTACAAGCTAATCGTTATTAATTAAAATGGTTAATTAGACATTAAAAGCAAGTTATTTTTACTAAGAGATGAAAAACATTAAAGTTTCTCTCCTTTTTTTTTATTCTAAAAATCCTTTATTTATTTATTATTCTTTTTCATTTTTCTGAAATTTTTGAACAAACAATCCCCCCCCCCCCCACTTACCTTGTTAAGAATTTCAGATTTTGTGCATGTATTATTGACCAATATATATAATTATAGTTCCCAATAACATGCAAATCTGATTATCTTATATATATATATATATATATATATATATATATATATATGTATATTATTTTGTAGATAGTTATCATTAGATTTCAATAATTTTCTTTTATAAATACTTAATACATATAGTATTATCTGTTTATCTATCTAAATAAAGAAACGAAACCTGTAAGTCATTTAAAAAATTTTATTCATTAACAAATCAAATTTCATTTCTGAAATTGATTAAATAGCATAATATGTCACAAATAATAAAGTTATGCTTATTGTACATTTTTTTCATATTCACATTTCTTAAGTCAAATATTCATAAAATGAGAATTTTTAAAGGCCTTCAAATACAAAAATGAAACGACACTGGTCCATAAAAACGCAAATATGCATTTTATATTAAATGAGTAGCTACTTATAATACTAGAAATGAAAATTATTTGTTAAATATCAGTATTAAAGCTCTAAATTAAGTAGGAATAACTACCCTCAGGAGCAGAAAATTAACTTGCATTTTTCTTCCTTAAAGCTTTATTTTTTGCGATAGTTGATCGAAAGCCGCTTTTACATACATAAGCAAAGCAATTCTTCTCCATTATCACTTTGTGGGCAATTTTAATTAATTAATATCAATTAAAATCTCAAATTTCCCGCATACTTCTCGTGTAAACGATGAGTCTAGTATGTTCGGAGCGCCCCCTATCACCCACTTTCTCTTTAGGTCCGTTTTTCAATGCTTACCGCCATTCCCGTTTCCTCTCCTCTAATTATGTAACTTCATGGTATGTACGAACCACTTAATAATAATTTAATTTAAACCTTCTTTCCGTTTTACAAATCATATATCACTATTCCATATAAAATTCTCTGAATGAACACCCAAAACATCTTAGAGGAAATGTATATATATATATATATATATATATATATATCCTATAATTTTTTTAGAAAAGTGTAAGGAAAAAAAATAATAATCAATTGCTATTTATTGTCAATGATTATTTTTTTCCTGATGTATGCTATTTTATATTAATATTTATTTTTAAAATTTTATATATATCTTTTATTTTTTAGCACATTATTTATGATTTTATCTTGCTTTTCTAGTTGTATTTAAACGTTGTTACCGAAATAAAATTTGTATTTTTTTTTTTTATTTTTTTTTTTTTTATTATTATTATCTTCTGTATTCTAAATAAAAAGCTAACACATGTTCCACTATGACTTTTAACAAAATTGCACAGTTAAATTAGTTTTCTTCAAATTATTTTTTATAATTAAAATTTCATATAATCTTATAATACTTTATTATTAAAAATTAATTAGCTAAAAATATAATTTCAGCATATATTCAAGACAAAAAAAAAAAAAAAAAAAAAAAAAAAACTTTACAATTTTCTTATTTTATTTTATTTTATTTATTTATTTATTTATTTATTTATTTATTTATTTTCAGAATCATTTAAATATTCTAAACAATGTATCTTCAATAATATGCAATACTCTTCTATTTTATGTTTTTTTCTTCTTAATTATATAAGAAAAAAATATCTATTTTTCTGCAATATCTCTTTGTGTGTGCTTCGCCTTAACGAGCCTTCATTCATTTATTTATGTATATTATAATAAGCATAAATTTTAAAATGATAATCATCATAGAAAAATACACATCATTAACGTAAAAATTCTCGAATATTGCAAACATCGATATCCATTTAGGAAATTATAAAAAGAACATTTCAATGATTTTATTAATCATTTTGATACATACAATACAACTTGACATAAAAGAATAATTCTAAATTTCTCCATTTGCATTTCATTGTGAATTGCTCTATTTCTTTCATTGAGAAAACGAGAGAACTGGATACAATTCTTTATCGAACAATAGTTCTGAAATTTATTTTGCTAGAAAAACAAATTAATTTAAATTTCCATTGATTATAATAATATAATAGAAAAATATTCTAAAAGACATACGAAAATATATCTAAACGAATGGATTTTTTGCTTTTATCATTATTTGAAAATATATATATACACACAGCTTTTGAAAATGTTGTCTGTCTTAAAGAAGATAACTATTGCTTCCTTATTACATAATTTATTGTATAACTTTTTTACTATATGTATATATTTTGCAAGTTAGTGGTAAATAGGTTTAAATACAAAAATAAAAAGGAAACATGGAAAGAAATATTACACGTACATATAGAAAAACTGGTATTATATTCAGATTATAGTATATCATGTGATAAAATTTATTTATATAAGTCGTGTTCGAATAACGTACAGTCGGTAACAAAAGTGTCCGAACACTAGCGAAAATTCCTATGTAAAAAAAGTACACTTCATACGGTTTTGTTAAACAAATCCTTGTCGAATCTTGTTCTTAGTCAGTGTAAAAACATGATTCGATAAGGATTTATTAAACAAAACGGTATGAAGTGTACTTTTTTTACATAGGAATATTTGCTAGTGTTCGGACACTTTTGTTACCGACTGTAAGACGAATATTGGAACAACTAATTATCTCAAAATGTGTAATTGTACGAAAATCGTAGTTTCAAAAATTGGTTGCAACACAGCTATTTGTAGCATAAGAAGGAGATTGAAAATTGAATTTTTTCAAAAATATAAACAAAGATAAATATAAAGAAAATGTATAAAATTTAGTACTAAGTTATAATTTATGAAACAGTATTTAAAAAAAAGATATTGCTAGTCCGTTCGTATGTGAATAGGCTGTCTACTTTTGATATAGGACAAGAAATAATATATATGTATATATATATGTTAATTTGAGGCTAATATATATATGACATGCTATCTAAATCTTCCTGTAAATTTCCCCATGGATACTAACATTTTCCTATAGAAAATAAGCATTTTCCCATAAAATGCAAGTATAAACATTATAATGTTTTAATTTTCCCTGCAGTGGTTACGTGCAAAGAGTTTTATGACGTAACACGGATAAAGTCCACTAGAAAAAAGTGATTATTTTATTATAGTCGACTACTTTATTCTGACTTGAGCTATTTATTTAATAATATAAACTGTTTTTCATAATGCTATTAAGAAGATGTTGTATTTGATTCGTGTCTTAATTATATTTCTTAGCAATAGATAATTTAATTATATATATTAATAAAGCAAAGAGTTCGTCGGAGGAACACATCCAGGCGGACAACTCCTATTTTTGATTGGCCTAGGTTTAACTACTTTGGTGATGAATGCCGGCTATTTTTTTTTCTTTTGTTTAAATAAAAACTGATGATTTTTTTTTGTAAAAGATACTACATAGATGCTATACTTTTTTAAAAGAGCTCTAGAAACTGTTCGTTTTTTGTGAGGACACTACACACATCAGTTTATTAGATTTAAAAGACATTACTTTGCAAAGTTTCACAACGCGATATCATTCGATTGCTTTGAACTTAAAATAAAAGTCTAATATTCAGGAAAATACTGTCTAATATTAAAGAATAATGAATCACTATTTAAAACTTATCAGTTTTGATGTTCTAAGAGCTGCATTTTTAAAATTACAACGTACTTATTCCCCATACATAATCCATTAAATTTTAAATAATTGTTGATTCATTCTTAAGAAACATCCACATAAACCATAGAGAATTGTTGCAAAACGGAGGAAATATTTAATTTATTTAAATTGTAATGTGTCGTTTTGGCTTTTTGACCTTAAAAGGATTTTCAATTATGATACAAAGCCCGAAATGTGATACAAAAAATAAATAGTGATTCATTTCTTTTGAAAATTCATTTAAAGTTAGTGACCAGCGAATTGGGCGTAGCCTGCTAGTAAATGCATATAAAATAACTTAAAAAGACTAAGTGAAAGTTTGAAATTAGTTTTTTTTTTTTTTTTTTTTTTTTTTTTTCCCTTAAAAAAAAAAAAAAAAAAAAAAAAAAAATTATATATTAAATAATTTAATACACCAAAACTGAACGTATAATATATTTCCAGTTTATCGAATTCGCAACAATATTTCAGAATTGATATGTATGATTAATTACTGGTTTTTTTTCTACCTTATACCACGTAACTTATAAAGTGGTATACTTTTTTAGCAGGATTATATTTCTAAACAAACCTTAGACTAATCATTTTATATACCAAACAATCTTCGTTTACTAAAAAGCTGAAATGTATTATGACAATAACTATATAATACTTTTTTTATAAAATCTATTTGTAACATATAATAATCTATATAGATAAAAAAGTACTTCCACTCATTCACTGACTCATTCACTGACTCATCAACGCACAGCAAAATCTAGTGGAACCACTGATTCGAAACTGGGTCAGATTACAGAACATATAGTGTAAGCACCTCCTAAGAAACAATTTTGCGAAATTCGCTCCCTAAGGAAAAGTAGGGGCAAAACGTGATTTGACAAAAACCTTCATATCTCATGCTTTAAAATATAGCTAACACAAATATCTAAAAAACAATTTCTGGAATTTTTAAATTCGCTTTAAATATTACAGAAATAGTGTTCGTATTCTACATTTAATTTTCCTAAGGAATAATAACACACCCTGATATTTTAAGTTCAAAAGTAAAATCTTAATTCTACAACTAAACTTAAAAGAAGGAAATATTACAGCGAATTTTATTTACTTAGCTCGGCTCACTTAAAATTCTTTATACAAAAACTTTCACTTTAATATACTAAAACGTTCTTCATATGAAAAATATTTATATTTATAATGGCACTATACTACAGTGTAAAAATAATAAATTCTGATATATACCGGAAAACTTCTCGCAACAAGTTTGTCGAAAAATATTCGGATGCAATAAAAATCATGCTTTGACTGAACTTGCACCATATAAGTCTTTATCGTTATATTCTAATTAAAAATATAACAGTCATTTTTTACTGTTAAACTTTCTAGAAAGTGTTACCTTCTTTTATAAAATTAATTAACTAAGCATTTTTTTTTATTCATAAAAAAAAAAAAAAAAATCATTGTATATTTAAAATAATTCTAAATAATAATAATTGTAAAATTCAGTGTATATTTAAAATATAATCAGTTAAAATTCAACATGTTATTGCTTATTTGATTTTATTGGTTACAAATTGCAAATAAGGCTATTTATCTTAGCAAGTAGGGGGAACATATTGAAAACTACTGTAATTTTAGTATGTTTGGATTTGTAATTCATGATTTTTAAGAATAAAGTCGTTTAGTATGCTTAGATATTTTATCGAACCTGATTATCTCAGATTTTCCTTACTTTTATCGTTTCAATGTTTCCATGATGCGTTTCAAAATTTTATGCAATTGTACGAAAGTGTAGATGTTTGGTATTCAACAATAGCTGACTAAACAACATACGTATGTTGAAAAACGACGTGGTCGAATGTTAAAAACCCATTTTAAAAATATGAATTTTGAGTTTTCCCAAATGTTATCGATTTCTGTTATGTTACTTTAAATTTGGAAATTATAATTTGGAAATTATCATATAATAATGCGGGTATTTAATGCACCTTCTTAATTTTTTTTTTTCGTGTTTTTCCTATTTCTATTTATTATTATTAAATAACAATTTACTGAGAAGTTTTCTTAACAAATAAATAAGATAATTAATTAATTAATTAAATATATATATATATATATATATATTGGTGCCACATATTCTCTAAATTCCTGTAGTTAAAACTTCTTAAAAATACTCCTTATAGCATTGGTTTGTTTGAACCAGAATTAATTTAACTGACTTATTGCTTATATAGCTAAACGCTAGATGGCGCTTGCTCACTGCTGACTTAATGTTTTCAAACATTAATTTCCTTTCTATGAAAGTTTTAATGTTCATTGATTTACGTACAATTTAAATAAAATTTTAAGTAACTTAAAATTAAAATTTCACTAACTCAATAAATTACTCAGTGAATTTAACCGTTAATAAAACAGCTCAGACGTTATATCGTTATCGATTAATCGATGTTTGCAATGCTTTTATTTTTAATTTTAATAATTTGTTGGCATCTTCATATTCTCCAGTTTGTGTAAAAGCTTTACATGTGACTCTGCTTTTCTCTCTGGATTACTTGATGATTTGATTTAATAATTTAATTAAATTCTCATTCAAAATGGCTTTGCTGCCTCAATCGGGGCTGGAGCAATATAAATTGCTATGATTAGCTATATTGTTTTACAAAATCGATGCAGCTTTCACAGCTTTATGAAGTACATGCCTCCTAACGAGTTTTTACTTCTAATTTTAAGCGTTTTTATCCAATTACTATTTCTGTGGTTCTTTAGTTATTTTCTCTGTCATTAAGTTTAATGGTCCTTTTTTTATTATTATCATTCATGTCGGTATAAGTAACTTCAATTGTTTTTGTCTCTTATTGGTTTTTAATCTGTATCGGAACGTTTTTGTGTCAGTCTTCAGTCTATTTTTGTTGTGTTCGTATTGTTTTGTATGTATAAATTGCTAAATTTTAAGGTTAAATTTTATTACGATATCTATCATTTATATATATATATATATATATATATATGCTTTATATTATATTATATATTACAAATAGGTTTTATATAAAATTCTTATATAATTAGTGTCATAATATATTTAAGCTTTTAAGCAAATGACGATTTTTTGGTATAAAACATGCTTTGTCTAAGGTTTGTTTCTAAATATAATCCCCCTAAAAAAGTATACTGCTTTATGAGTTACGTGATGTAAGGTAGAAAAAAGCAGTAAATAAGCATACATATCAATTCTTAGTATTGTCGCGAATTCCATAAATTGGAGTTATATTATACGTTCAGTTTTGCTATATTAAATTACTTAACATACAAACTTAAAAAAAAAAAAAAAAAAAAAAAAAAAAATCAAATTTTTACTGAATTTTTTTAGGTTATATGTATTTACTAGCAGGCTGCGACCGCATCGCTGGTCGTTAAATTTAAATGAATTTTCAAAATAATTGAAACACTATTTTTTTTTTTTTTTTTTTTTATCATATTTTGGGCTTTGTAACGTAATTAAAAATTCCTTTAAGATCAAAAAGTCAAAGAACCATATTATAAATTAAATTAAATAAAACATTTCTTCCGCTTTACAGCAATGTTCTATAGTCTTATGGGAATGATTCTCAAGAATGAACCAATAATTGTTTACATATTTAAAGGGTTGTGTATGGGAAATAAGTACGCCGTAATTTAAAAATTACAGCTTTTAGAACTTCAAAACTGATATTTAAAAAAATATATATATATTCATTATTATTTAATATTAGACTGTTTTTTGTTTACTATTAGACTCTTATTTTAAGATAAAATCAATCGAATGATATCGCGTTGTGAAACTTTGCAACGTAATATCTTTAAATCTAACAACTTGATGTATGTAGTGTCCGCACAAAAAATTAACGGTTTTTCGAGCTCTTTTAAAGAAGTATAAAACCTATACAGTATCTTTAAAAAACAATCATCGGTTTTTATTAAAAAAATGGCCGACCTTCATTAAAAGCATTTGAATGATATCGAGTTGTGAAACTTTGCAACGTAATATCAATAAATCTAATAACTTGTTGTAAATAGTGACCTCACAAAAAATGAACAGTTTTTAGAGCTCTTTTAAAAAAGTATAGCATCTATGCTGTATTTTTTAAAAAAAATCATCAGTTTTTACTAAAACAAATGGCCGACTTTCATCACCAAATTAGTTAATTTCAGACCAATAAAAAATAGGAGTTGTCGGCCCGGAAGTGTTACGCCTAAAAACTTTTTGCTTTATTTATATAGATTACTAAAACAAGTTATTTTAAATATTTTCTTCACAGTTTAAATTACAATTAAATTAGCATTCAATTCGTATATTTTATCTGTTTTAAACTCTGTTAGTTATATAAAATAAAATAAAATAAAATAAATAAATAAATAAAGATTCGAGTACATAAATAATGAAAATGGAACAACATATCCTGGAATTACCTTATTTATAATGGCAACCTTTCATTAGGAAACAATTCCAATGCCTTAAAAATGACTTTTGAATTGCCTTCAAGAGCATTTTGATTACTTTCTAAATAGTCTGTAAATATAATGTCTGTGCGATATTTGTAATGAAAATAATAGTAAGTGGAAATTTTCACTTGGCCGACCTTCATCAAAAGCATTTGAATCGAGTTGTGAAACGTTGCAACGTAATTAATATCTTCAAATCTAATAACTTGATGCGTCTAGTGTCCTCACAAAAAAAAAAGAAACGTTTTTAGAGCTAATATAAAAGTTATAACATCTATGCAATATCTTTTTTAAAAAATCATCAGTTTCTACTAAAAAAATAAAATAGCCGACATTCATCACCAAAGTAGTTAAATCCTGACCAATAAAAAATAGGAGTGGTCTGCCCGGATGTGTTCCGCCGACAAACTCCTTTCTTTATTTATATTGATTACAAAAACAAGTTACTTTACATATTTTTTTCTCAGTTAAAATGAAAATTATTTCAACATTCAATTCGCATATTTCATCTGTTTTAAACTCGGTTAGTTATATATATAACTCGAACACATAAACAATGAAAATGGAACAACAATTATCCTAGCATTACCTTATTTATAATGACAACCTTTCATTAGAAAACTAGTCCAATGCCTTAAAAAATGGTTTTTCAATTATCTTCAAGAGCATTTTGATTACTTTCTAAATAGTCTGTAAATATAATTTCTGTGCAATATTTGTAATGAAAATAATAGTAAGTGGAAATTTTCCCTTTAACCTTTTTTATTCCCTTTATTAATTAGAGTTTCACTTACTGTTTACTTTGTAGATTTTCCTATTATTTAATTAACAGTAATGACTTATTCAATATGGATGTTTTGAAATCAAGAGTATGCTAATTAAATTTAATATTTCGTATAATACTTCTGTAATTCTTTATTTTGATGTATTCAAAATTGTTTAACAAAAAGAAGCTTATAAGATTTAAAATATTTTTTCTTATTCTTTCTAAATAATTTCTTTTGTGCTATATGAAAGATAAACACATTATTAATAAATGAGAATTCATAATTTTAAATAGCCTTAGGGTATTCACTAACTAAAACTTTTAATGTTTGAATTGTTATTTTGTTCTCTTATAATATAGAATTTTAACAGTTCAAGAAATAATACACTTTATAAATTTCAAAGTACAAAATATTCTGAAAAGGAAAGAGGACAAAAAAAGTTAAATTCTTCTATACTTCATAAGTTACTGAAATAAATAAGATGTCATAAAAAAAGTAATTAAAGATTATTTCCTTTGAATAAAAAAATTAAATGTTCAAAGACATTTAACTAAATAAGTAAAATAAGGTGTAATTGTGAAATATTACATTTATCGTTCAGGCTTAAAAAGAATTATTAAAGAAAATGTTAAAATAATAATTTTAATATAAGGACATATAGAAAAATTATAAAAGTCAAAATAATGCTCATACTAATGTTTAACTAAAATAATAATAATAATAATAATAATAATAATAATAAATAAAGAAATAAAATAACTTCCAACCGTTTTCATTTTTCTTAAACCAGTTTTTTTTTTAATTTTGTATTGTTAAATAATATTAAATTTCTATTAGAAAAATTCCAGTATCCAAAGATCAGAATAATTGACAGATATGAAGCATTTCAGTGTAAATTTATACGGAAGAAAGCAGGCCTAACCTTTATCAAATTTGGCTTTGTATTTTATTATCATCTAAAAAAATACAATTTTCAATATATATACATATATTGTTATACTTTAATAAAGTTTATGGATAACAATATGTATACATGTATATATAAAATCAAAATTTGAAATAAATTTATACACGTTTGCATGCCTATTCATTTTTTTTTGCTTGATTCTTTAAAAAATACATTTAAATAATTGCTCCTAATTAACTTTATTAATTTAAATAAATTCCAGTGTAATTTATTTTCATGTAAATTATAAAAATAATTAAATACTTCAATTTTAAATATTTGTTGGAAGTATTTTAAAGTTAAACTCAAATGATGACAATAATTTAAATTAAAAAATAAATTTATTTAATTAATAAAAATTATCTACCTAAAGTAAATTGAAGCACATTATGTTTCATTTGAAATGTGCTAATAGCAATAATAATAATAATAATAATATATATATTGGCGTATGTTATTTAACTGTTTTTAACACTTGTTTATGATTTCGGTTTGTCTGTCTGTATCTCTGTCTTCTTTATATCCCTCATAAATGTTTATGGAAAGCCTTGAAACTTTTAAATGTTATTCATGTTCACTATGAAAGGTTTGCTATTGAAAATGAAGTAAATACCACTACTGGTTTGTGTACCGGCAGACCCGAAATTTTTTTTTTAATTTTTACATCCTTTGAAAGGTATTTCTATAAACCACATTTTAATACCTTTATTTTCTACAAATCATAATACAATTGACATAATATATTCATATTAACAAAATAATTTATATGTATATATGTATATATATACATATTTCGTAAAATACATTATGATTAGTAGAACGACTTCCAGAATCACACAATAACATGTACACTAAGAGCTATAACCGGAAACTGCAAGAATTCATTTTCAATTTTATTAAGCATTTTAAACATTTTCTAACAATGCTTAATAGTGATTATGATTTGAATTAGTCCAAACATATGTCTTCCTGTTTGTCTGTCTGTCCAACTGTCTGCAAAGTAACACTCTTAAATATATAAAGAACTCATTGAATCTGATGTATGTTTGTTCACTATGTGATGTTTCCTTTTGAAAATGTTATAAATACCGCCACTGGTTTGTGTGCAGGGACACCTGAAAGAATTCCAAAGCATTGCGTTCTATTTCTATAAACCATATTTTAATGCCTTTATTCTACACAGGTCATTATGAAATGAATATTCATAATTCATACGTACAAAAAATGGATGTGTTTTTGATTAGCATAAATATTTACAGCCACCCAAAAATAGTTCACATACATTAAGGGCTATAACTAAAAATTTTTGAATTGCATGTTATCTACTTTATTTAGCATTTTAATTATATAAATTTAATTAGTCTAATTGTCTGTCTTTCTTTCTATCCGTTCTGGGATCACATAGGCTAATTATATTGAAGGCATATAGTAGTTACAGTTGAAAGTATTAATAATGTATGCGAACTCTGTGATTTTCTGTTCTTGTTTATTTATTTTTTATGTCAAATTATATCAATTTTACTTTTTACCACAGAACTGATTTTGCACATAAGTTAGGATTAAAGTAAATAAATCTTAAAAATAAAAGCGTTTCGTGTTGTAAGTACATTGAAAGAGATTCTCAAAGTACCTTTAACCCACGTAAAAAACAAATAAATAAATAAATAAATAAAATAGCATGTAATACACGCTTTAAAAATTGAATAAAATTTTACAAAAAAATAAAAATGTATATTTTAATCATTTAAGCATGGATTCATGAATTTGTAACGGATTTTTGTTATATTACTATAAAAATTTTTAATAATAAATATTGGTTTTATAAATATTGTCTTACAAAATTTTCCGATGAATATTACTAAAGTTTACAATGTTATATGACATTTACAAATTATAACAAAAGTAGAAGTAATATTTTCTCAAAATACATATACAAAATCCTCTTGGCAGCTTCTTTCAAGCGAAGTATCTTTACTATAGGAAGAAGCTTAATTCCACCGTTCTTCACTAGAGGGGGTTTCTAGAGAGATGCGCTCAATGTTCTGTAAGTTAGCAGATGCTTTTCCGAAATTCTCCAAGCAACATTCCGATAGGTTTCGCTCGGTAACTTTAAACTGGGTGTGAATGATAACTGTTGAGATTGCGAAAATTAATTTAATTTGACAGATGTGTGTATGGAATACTGGAATAATAAGTTTTAGTAAGTATTTTTCTTTGTTGTTGTTCAATTAATTTTAATGTGAAATAAATTAAATCTGTGCATGTATAAATAATAATGTGAAGTGTTAGAATAAATCAGTGCCTGTAATAATTGCAGTTATAACAATATTTTTACTGTTATTTTTCTTAGTGTTGTACTTGTTTGTGCCGTTGTGGTGTTTTTTTTTTGTCATAATTGTTAACTTCATTTTATTTTATTTTCAACTTAAGAATATATTTAGATTTATATGTAAAAAAAAAAAAAAAAAAAAAAAAAAGTAATGTTGTTCAGCATAAACTACACAATATTCATTTAAATATAAAAAGAAATATATATACATATATAATAAAAGTAATTTTTAAATTACATTTTAACCTGCCATGCATTCATTTAAAAAATATATGTAGTTCATAATATATACATAAATGCAATAAATTCAAATATAAAATTAATTAAATGCGCTAATTAAATGAATTTTAGACATGTAGAAAATTGAAAAAAAAGGAGAAAAAATTTCCTGCTTAATTAAAACTGGATTGGAGTAAATTCTGAAATATTTTTCATTAAATTTTTAAAGTTTTTGTATAACTTGTAAGACTTTTAAACTCAACATAACTTTTCTATTTGTCATTATTTTGAACTGAGAGAGAGAGAGAGAAAATGCTAAGATATTTGTTTTATTATTTAAAGCATGTTTTTATTATTATTATTATTATTATTATTATTATTTTATTGTTTATGTTTAAAACGCGCATGATTAATAATGATAAAAAAAATATTAATGTATGCTTGTATCATTTTTAAAATTAAATATACCGTCTAAATATTGTTTCAGAAATATACAAATAATATTTACTGATTTATTACACAAATTATTTTAAAAACACATTTATTTTAATAATAATAAAAAAAAAAAGAAAAGAAAAGAAAATTACATACATTTATTTTGTATAGATATGTTTAAATATCTATTAATCCGCTATTAAAAATAATCACTCTTGTCTATTTATTATTAATTTTAGTAGTAAAAATATTATTATCATTAATGAAAAAAGTACGAAGTATTTTTTTAAGAATACTATTTCTTTTAAGAAGCATTTAAAAATTTTATTGCAGGGATTGTCGAAAACATTTAAAAATATAGAACTTACTGAATATTATTTATGAGCTAGCAGCTTCACTTTAAATAAGTTAAAATATGTGTTTAAATATGTATGCTTTGAAGTATTAAAAATGCTGAATATCCGAATTAATTTCACGTTTTCCTACTTTATGAAAAAAAAAAAAACACTTGTGAATTCCTGTATCATAACTTATGTACATTTTTTTATTGCATATGTTTAAAAAAAAAAGAAAGAAAGAAATTAAATAAATGAAAAAAAAAAAAAAAAAAAAAAAAAAAAAAATGAAAGTGCGGATGCAGATGGATATATAAATCAGCACTTTAATGATTAGATAAAAGATATACTTGAATAAAAAATTAAAAAAATTTTCTCCTTATTAAAAGAAAAAAAAGTATTTTGCTAGTTTTTCATTGTTTTATTTTTTATTTTATCTTTCAATAGATAAAATACTGAAGTCTTTGTGCTCGAAAATTTAAAATTTTATGTTTGAAATTCTCCGAATATTTTGCAAAAAGTTTCATAACTGTTGAATAAGGGGACCAAATACCCCCATTTTTCGGAGACAATTCCCACTTTCGATATTTCTTTTTTCCTCGAGCATTAACTAGTATTTTAAATAAATTTTTCGTCAAAATTTATAATATAAAATTGATGATTGTGTACATTTTATAAGTATTTCATTTGTCCTCATTTATTCTTTTGAAACTGGAAATACAGCGCTAATTTGTATTCTCTCTTCCTTTAGAAAAATTCCGCCATCTTAATTTAAAGTAATTAAAAATATTGTTTTTCACTCTTAACAGAGTAGCGTTGCTGCTTGCTTGTTAACTAGCAAAAACTACTTGTTCTATTGCACATAGTTGTGCGTGTAGATAAACTTATTCTGGGATAACCAATTTTGTAAAGACAGCACTATGCTCTATTTTATAATTCCATGATAATCATGGATTTTCCTATGTATATTTGTATTCGTATTTGTGTGTATGTAATACATGAGCTTATCAAACAAAAGCTATTTCCTTATGACATTATTTCGCAAATGTGTTATTATTTTCATTAATAAATTATGGAATTTACATAACACTGACATTGAGTGTGTACAGAAGTTATTACTTAAAAGTTTAATCAGATAAAGATACTTTGTGTTACTTGTTACTTTACATAAATACTTGACCATTAACTCTAGTTCTTTTTAAATATTTCATTTAGGAAAAAAAAAATATATATATATATATATGCTTCTTTTCCTGTAATATTAATTTTTTAATTAATTACATTTAAATTATGTTACTGATATTTTTCTCATTTTTTTTTAACCGTATTGAACAAATTCTACATATTTTATCTATTACGACAAAAATGTAAAGGGAAAAGGGTAGATTTTATCTCTATTTTTACTTCTTCCAGAATCTTATTGACTAAAAAAAGAAATATGGAATTCAATCCACGTGTAAAAGACATAAAAATATGGACACAGATCAATCTGGCTGTTTTATCAGACAATATTTTGTAGAAAGATGAAAGAAGTACTACTCGACTGCTAAATAGTTAACTATATATAAATAACTACTCAAACACACACACATATATATATATATAAGGCTCATTTATCTGAATGGCTGTGTAAATGCAACTATATCTACACTATTTCTCGAAGTAAGCGAAACAGGAACTAAGATGAAAAAATATTACATGATAATATATTAATTTTACTCATTCGTAAGCAATTGACATTGATGTATATATGTTTATATATGTATGTATACATATATATATATATATGTATTATAAAAATAATAACATGTTATTTTTAACACTTTCCAGCAAGGTTGGAATGACTTCGGTTTGTCTGTCTGTCTGTCTGTCCTTCTGTAAGTCTCTCCGCGCTGTAAGTCCCGTAAATATTTATGGAATTTCCTGAAACTAATATATGTTATTCAAGTTAACTATCAGATGTTCTTTTTTGAAGCATTCCCTATGGAGTGCGTACCTCTACTGGTTTATGTACAGGGACATCCTAAAGTATTCCAAAGCATTGTGTTCTACGGAAGGTATTTCTAAAAAGTATTTTTTAATACCTTTACTGCACACAAACCATAATGAAATTGAAATACGTGATTCAAGTTCACTATTATGTAAAATGGAGTAAATACCAGAACTGGTTTTTGTACAGGGACACCCGAAAGTATTACAAAGTATTGCATTCTATGAGAAGTATTTCTATAAACCAAATTTTAACAACTTTACTTTGCACGAAGCTTAATTAAATTGAAATATGTTATGCATATGCACAAAAAATAAATGCTTTCAACAGAATTTAGCATGACTTACTGGGTCACACAAAAATATTCAGTCACTTTAAGAAATATTAATAAAAGTTTGCTGGAATTGCACTTTCATGTATATTAAGAATTTTTAGCACTTTCTAATAATTTTTAAGTGTGAAAATGATTTAAATTTGTGTATTTGTCTGTCCAATCCATTACCTTTCTATCTGTCTGTATCCCGCCCCAGCGTCCGTAAATATTTTCAGATTTAAAAAAAAATGTTACATCTATCTATCTATCTATATCTATATCTATCTATCTATATATATATATATTTGTCACGTTCCCTATGGAATGTTTCCTATTTGTCCTGTGCAACTAGTTTATGTACAGGGACAACTAAAAAAAAAAAAAAAAAAATCCAATACATTGCGTTTTAAGAGATACATTTTTAAAAATAAAATTTAAATGACATTCTACTGAAAAAATCATGAAGAAATTTTTATGTATTATTAATATTTTAACATAATATTTTGTAATATAGATAACCTTCAGATTCACAGGGCTACACTAAAATATTCAGATACATTGAGAACTGCAATTATAATCTAACGGCTGCTTTTTGTTTGTGTGTGTGTGTGTGTGTTAAACCTTTCAACATTTTCTAACAATGTCTAAGAGTGATTTCAAATTCAATTAGTCTATGTGTGTACTTGTCAGTGCTTCTTAGTGATAACATAGGCAAAGAATATTGAAAGATATATGATACAACAAACGTGCAGTTGAAAAGTGTAAATCAATGCGTACTGCATGATTTTTCATTCTTGATTATTTTTAAATTTACTTTCGCTGATTTCCTTTTCATAGTAAATTTAATATTTTTTCTGATTAATCATCCGGCATTTCCTGATATCTATACATGTAAACGCAACCATGAAATTCATGGTAAGTTTTTAGCATATTAATTAAAAAAATGGAGGATAAGTGTATCGTTTGAAAGGTAATATAAAGTAAGTTTGAAAGAAAAAAAAATCTCTTAAGATAACATGAAGATATTTAAAAATACCATTATTTTTATGCATTTTTAATTTAAATTTTTTTATTTTGTACACGTAAACTTTTTTATTAAAAAATGTTAAAGAAAAATGCTGTTCAATCTGGCAATTTCTTAAAATTCAAATAAAGTAATAGACACGGTAATTTTTATAGATTTAACATCCCTATATACTCGACAGCATATATTTCATTCTAAGAATCAACAGCAATTAGAGTCGCAGCAATGCTTATTGGGTGAATGGGTTGTAGATCAAACTTCTATACTATTGAATATATATATTTAAAATTAAAAAAGATTAAACTAATAAAAGTTTTTTTTTTTTTTTTTTTTTTTTTTTTGCGCATGTGTATGATTTACACCTAATTTAAAGACATGTTTTTTAGGCAAAAAATAATGCATTTAAATTAACTAAAAGTGACTATTTTTAATAACGTGTATTTATTGCTATCTTCTGTGTATACAAGAAAAATGACTAAGATTCGGAAAGAAAAAATCTCAATTTTCTATTTTTGTTGAATTTAAAATTTTTGACAATTTCCTGAACACGAATTGATCATTTTTGGAAAATGTCTGTGTTTCTGAGTTTGTGCAACTGTGCCTCATGAATCAGTGGACTTAAACTGAACTTCATATTAGTTTGCACATTGTCTTGAATTGGTGCATATAAGCTTTTGTTCTATATCACCTAAGAGGTGGTGATTTCCTCTCATTTAAGGGAAGGGTAAGAATCTGCAGTGTACTTAATATAATATATATATATAATGTAAAAAATTGCAGATATAGTTAGAGCGCATATCAACCAAATGGTGGCACTGCAATGTTGCAATTCATTCCTCTTTTGGAGAAGGCAAAAATAAGCCTTTACAGTGTATGCATATAAAAAAGTTGGCACGTGAGATAGATATTAGTTAAAACTATGCTGATTCAGTTTGAATGTATACTGGACGACAGGCAGCGCTAATTTTTTGCATTTTCTGTTTATGTGAAAGCTATATCTCAACTTCTATGCTACGCAAATTCCCTATCCCTTCGTGAGATATTTATAAAAAATATATTTATATTCTTTGGGAATTTTGGCGTATACGGGCCGAAACGTGGCACTGATATGACTTGTTGTGGATTTTCAGATGGTGATATCTCAACATGTAGTGTTTAAAATTGCACTGAAATGGATACGTAAATATATATTGTAAGAAGATATATAAATTAAATTTTTGTTTCTGTTAGCCTGTAGGAAACTCTGCCATATAATATAATGTAAAAGAAATTTTTGGATTCAAGAAATTTTTCCGGTTTTCTATGAATTTATACATTTTGTGATCTAAACTGATCTTAATTAGTTACATTTTAATTGATTTTAAATTATTAAATTTAACAAATCATGAAATTTAACAAAAGAAAATTAACAGAATTTTCAATTCTTCTTGATAACCTCAAAAATTCTAACAGTTAAACTTTTACATACTAACTTCAGAAACATTTTATTTTATGTAATTTTCAGGATTTTACTTCTATTTTTCTCTAAGGATTTTATAGAGTATTCTATTATATAAAATTGTTGAAAATTTTTATAAATTTTTCATGAAAGGTAATTCCAACAATCTTCCATAATATTCTTCCACAATAATTCTTCTATATATATCAGAAGATCAAGCTGACAATCAAGAATCACAATGGTTTTTATCAACCCAGCGTATTGTACTACCAAACGTATTGGATTAGAAATCACTACCATGCTTTTACCGTATTGTATTTTTGAAGTGCGACATTGTCCTCGTGAAAAAGAAAATGGATTAAAGCTATAAGGAGATCTTTCAATAATAAATGTTTTTGTAGAAGCATAAGATAGGTTTTTGCATTTAAGCTTGGCACAGACTAGTGAGGAAAGCCCCGCGGAATGTCAGCTCAATTTAAATTCTTTTTGATGTGGGATTCGAGTTTGTGCGAGCCTTGAGGAACGTTTTATCTTCTATCAAACCTATTGCAGTGAAGATTGACAAAAAAATTTGTTGTTTTGTAATATTTTTCATAAAGAAATTTAAATAATGTCCACCATTGTATACCTGTTCGATTGTTCAAGGGTCTCTTTTCAATAATGGATAATTTATGACCATTTTGCGCATCGCATGCACTAAAGTGTGAGCCAAGCTTTACTTTGCTCGAAAGGGCAATTATAAAAGATTCCCCATTGATACCAGTCACAGAGCCACCAGCTGCTTGTCGCTGTAAAAGAATAGATCCCTTTGTACATAAATCGTGATGTTAATAAACCCAGCCGTCTGACCTACCTAAGCTTTTTTTTTTCCCTCATCAGTAATAATAGCCCTTTTCCATTCTAATGTGCATGACTATGTTTTCTTGCAAATCTTCAGGTCATTTTCTTTAGTTAAAGATGGCATTATCTTTTATTATTATTATTATTATTATTATTATTATTATTTCGTTGAAACTTCTTTAAATGTCTTTGAACATCCCAGACATTCCTATTGATACCGGATTTATTAGTTAGCCCTCGTACAGAGAACGTAGAATAAAACACAACTTTCTTAGTGACTAGTTTCGCACAGACATTCAATACATGCGGTCGCTCGAGAGATACGGAGTCCGAGAGAGGAATACACATTTTTAAAATTATATATTATTATAAAATGTTTGTCTGTAAATTTTTCAGATTTAAAAAAAAGTTTTGCGATATCTTCACATTTCACGAACCATGAAACCTAAAAAGGACTTCCGAATTTCATTTTTCAGAATTGTATTTTTCAGAAGATTGACTATTAAATATATATTTTATTATTTCGTTCATTTTAAGTAATTATTTTTGTAAAGAGCGTGTAACCGCTACATGTAGTTATTTAAATTAAAAAATACCTGTTACATGTATTATCTGAAAAAAAAAAAAAAAAAAGTATGTCAGCATATAAATCTGCTTAAATTCTTTGTAAGAACAATTTAAGACTCATATTAATTTGTCTTGCATCACTAAATATATCCATTTCTTAAAATTTTTTCGATATCGTTTTAGAATAGGAGGCCCTTGACAGATTTTAAATTTTCGTTGTCATGTTGCTGTGGATTGTCATTTCGTTGTGGAATTAAAATGGCTATTTCAATTGTGTAAATAAATACCTATGCAAGAAACTTCTAAACTACTTCGTTGTCAAACTGAAAATTTCGCCAATGGGTTCTATACTGAAGCTGTTCTATTTCTTTAATTCCATTTTACTCATTTCTTTAATTATATATATATATATATATATATATATATATGTATGTATACATAAAATATATTTCGAAATATATTTTTTATAATTTCAATAAAGTTTTAATACTGAAATTTATTTCAGAAAGTTTGTTTACTTTCAGAAATTTCCATTAACTTTTATTAATATTAAGACTTTTCTGAATTTTTCCATTAATTAGAAATTACCATCATAATTTTAGAAAATTAAACTTTATTTTCAGTTTTAATATATTTGTTTTTCTCTTTTTCTTTTTCTTTTAATATAACAAGAAATATAAAACTCAAAAGGAACACTATAAAATCGCAGATTGTAAGAAATATTCTTGTCGTACTAAAGGACAAAAAAAAAAAAAGCAATATTTAATTCACAATAATTAAAGGGAATTATACTTATGTCTAGATTATTGAATTAAGTGAAATAAATATATATATATATATATATATATACAAAAGATGCAAAAGTATATTTCTGTAATAAAGCAATGCTCCGTCCACAGTATTAATGGTATGTGAACAAAAGTTAATAAATATATTAGTCTTCACATTCCGATTAAAAATACAATAAAAAATAAAATAAAATAAATGTGTTTTTGCTAAATTTAAAGCAATGTGTAGTAAAGTAATGTTAATTTATCAGAAAGAATTGTGTTTTTTAAATAACTTGGTCACAGCTTTAATACAGTACCCTCTTTCTGACGTTTAAATTTTTGTCCTATCTGGGCGATAAATTAAAATAACAACTGCAGTTACGTTAAAAAAGGCCTTGGCAATAAACGGCATAGCTTCTTCGGTGCCAAAATTTCAAATTTCGAATAGTGATGCTACTAAAGCTGTTTCAAAACATAATTATTTTCTCTATTTTATAACACACGTATATTATATTATGTGATTACCTGTTATCGATACCGAATTCAAATATTGCCATAGATTGAGCATGTGACGAAGATTCAATGCAGGAAATTCGAATGTATTTTCGATGCAGTTGAATATTAAAGAAAGGGTACAGTTGTAGTATAGAACCCTCTTGGTACTGTTTATTTAAGAAACGTGAATAACAATAAAAATCTTTTTTTTTTTTTTTTTTTTTAAATAAATGCGTTAAA